>CM053265.1:27763958-28089611 GCA_028583415.1 Protea cynaroides | reverse complement strand
AAGCTAACCAGTCCATCTTCGCAAGATGACGTCAATGTCTGTCATCTCAAGTTGAACCAAGGTTGCATCCAAAGTCTTTTCGTCAATAAGAACTGGACATGCTCCATAACTTTTTTTAATTCCACTTTTAATCCCATCGGCGATCGTACAAGCTGTTTGTAATATAACGATCTGAGGGGTAGATTCAGCTTCTTTCCAAAGGACACAGATATAAAAGATTGAGTAGCTCCAGAATCAAAGAGTACTCTAGCGGGTATGCCATTAATAGGTACAATACCTGTGATTTGTTTTAGTTTTAGTCTACATGATCACACAATGTAACACAAAATGAAAGGTTCAGGTCATACCTGTGACCACATTAGGCGATGCGACAGCATCCCCGGATGTAACAGCATAAATCTTTCCTTGCTGTAGCTGCTTCCTGGGTTTAGGACACTCTATTGAATAATGTCCTATTTGGTTGCAGTTAAAGCATTTTACTCCTTCATTGTTTTGCTTTTGTTGCGGTTGAGCTGCTAGAGTAGTCTTGGCTGCAGCATTGAAGCCTTGAGTACGAAAGGGTTTGAATGTCCTTGTATTCCCTCCGTTATAAGAATTCCCATTTGGCCTTTTAATACCCCTGTTTTGAGCAAAGTAGCTCTCCTTCTGGCTCGACTCTATTACTCGAGCAATTTGTACTACTTCATTGTAGACCTTCTTTTCCAGTCCCAGAACATTCTCACGGATGCTTCCCCTGAGTCCCATGATGAACCTTCGGGTCTTAGTATTTTCTTCCTACATGCTAGCGGGTGCAAAGAAAAACAGCTCCTCATAACGCTGTTGGTATGCATCCAAAGTCATTTGCCCCTGATATAAACTCAGGAACTCTCTCTAAATAGAATCTCTGAAACTTCTGGGGGAAGTACTTCTCAAAGAATGCCTCTTTATATATATCCCAGGTCAATTGGGTGTGCTTTGTTAATAGATAAGTCTGTGTGGACTTCCACCAGTGGTGTGCATTGCCTTTCAGCATAAAGGTTGCACACAAAACTTTCTCTTCCTCATTCACTGTCATCATCGTAAAATTTCTTTCCATTTCATCAATCCAGTGTGCTAGCTACAAAGGATCTGCTGGCTTACCATTGTATTCTTTGGGCTTCATCTTCAGAAAACGCTCGATCAGTCAGGAGTGGTCCAGCTGATATGGAGCATAGGCCCCATACATAGGTGGTTGATATGGGTAACTTCCATGAGCTACCTCAGGATTCTGTACTTGAGCCGGCATGACTGGTGTTTGAGGTGCGTGGGGTACCGTCTTACTTCTCCCTGGTACTGTGCTGGCCTGCCCTGCTGGCATAGGTGTCATGTGGGCAGCTGGAAAAGCCATCCTTATTGCAGCTTGCATATTGACTTGCACCTGTTGTATTTGCTACAGCTGTTGTACCAAGTTCATTACGGCTGTAGCCAAATCCGTAGGTGGGGCTGGCATGTTTGTAAGATTTTCCTGGCCATTAGTCACTGGCGGTGCCATATTCAGATTCTCCTGTGGTTCCTGGTTTACATGGCTGTCTTCCTCCACAGGTGTTGGTTGTGGAATTGGGTTACGGCCTCGTCTGGTCACCCTTCGCCCAGCCATTTCGTGTTCTGGTGATGGTAGTGTCTGTAAACAATCATAGCACATGTGAGGCAATCAATATAAGTTGTTCTCAAGTCAAAAATCCAACTAATCAATATAATTTTCAAAATTTTCAGATCATTCTGACAAATACTGTATTTTCCATGTAGGTTCGATGGTAGGGTCGGTCCTTATGCAACCCTAGGGTATGCGACCCTGAAAAACACTGTCAGCTTACCAAGAGCCTAGGGTCGATGGTAGGGTCGGTATATGTCCGACCCTAGGTCCGACCCCTAGTTCTCTGTCAGATCACCGGGAGGCTAGGGTCGATGGTAGGGTCGGTACTTGTCCAACCCTAGGTCCGACTCCTAGTTCTCTGTCAGATCACCGAGAGGCTAGGGTCGATGCTAGGGTCTGACGTAGGGTCGCATGTCTTGGTCAAATTCTGTGACCCTACGATCTAGAATCTGGTTTTTAAACCCGATTTTGGATTCATTTCCCTTTCTTTCTCCTTCCTGTTTCTTACTCAACTCGGTTTCGAGTTGCTACAGTATCGACCCCTACCTGTTTAGTGATCATATCTTCCGTTCGTGACTCCCGCTCCTTCTCTTCAGGTATGCTCTCTATTGTTTCACATTTTTAAAGCTTTCTAACTAGGTTTTTGTCCATTTACAACGTTTTCTTCAAATTAAACTTTTTCTAATCATAAAAATTTAATTTTTATTGGGGGCTTTTGCTATTGGTCACCCAATGGATGAAAGCCCTCAAAAATATTCGAGTTTCATCGGTTGGTTATCGAGGAACTTGAAATTTTCCATTTTTGACCTAATTTTTGAGATTTTCCTAATTTATTGGAATTTCTTAAAATTTGATATTTCTAAATTAAATTTCCCACTGTATGAGCCTTGCAGGGTGGTTTAGAACTTTTGTAAGTCCTCCTGCCCAAGTGTTTGGGTGAAAAGTGAGGTTTTGACCAATTTATGTAGTTATAATGTCGAAATTTTTGGATTTTTCACCTTTACTGATCTATTGTCTATTTTTCTTTATTTTGGCAGATAATATGGCTCGTACCAAGGTGCCTAGAGCTCATGACCTAGTTCGTTTCCGCTCCAACGAGGCCAAAGCTCAGTATGCTCGCTATGAGAGTAAGAAGGTAGAGGGGGGTCGCTTTGTGGACTTGGCTAGTCTAGCCTTGTTCAACATGGAGGGGGCATTTGGTGACATGGGCTGGCTCCCTGTGATTACCTATGATGCTTGTACCCGTCTGGATTTGGTGAGACAGTTCTATTGCAATCTCCAGGTAGTGGGGGATCGCAATGAGACAGAGAGGGGTAGGGAGCTCAGGATCACGAGCTACGTCAAAGGGGTAGAGGTTTCCTTTGACTGCTAGCAGTTGGCTGATCTTTTGGGTATATCAAATGATGGCCCTTTGGTGTACTATGCTCCCAGGGAGGCCCAGTTCCTTTCCTTGGAGATGCGTGCTGAGATTGACAGTCAGCTCATTAGAGACAATCGCTGGGAGATGAAAGCGATCAATCTACGTCTAGAGCCTCGAGTGTACTGCAAGATCATCCAGCACAACCTGATACCCCAGAGTGGACACTATGAGAGGATCTTCCAGTTGACTCAGTATGTCCTCTACTGCATTTGCACTAGGCAGCCCATCTACCTACCTTACATTATCCTGAGGATGATGATCCGTGCTACGCTGCCTGGTCAGATAGGCAACCTACCTTATGGACATCTGATGACTACTCTGCTCACCCGCCTAGGTGTTGATTTAGTGGATGAGAGGATTCAGGAGAAGACCTTCTCATTAGTGCTGGACTGGGAGGCCATCTGTAGGATGGGTATGCGGGATGCTCAGGTCAGTGATGATGAGAGGAATGCTCTGGTGCATTCTCATACTCGGGTAGAGGTAGCAGACGCTGAGGCGGCAATAGCAGTAGCCATCGGAGCAGGGGTTCAAGGGGGTGATGCTGAGGATGAGGATCATATGTATATGGATGTAGATGCCATACCTCCTCCATCACCTCTACATTCTACTGGAGCTGGTCCATCTCGGGCTCCTTCACACATGGCTGGTCCTTCACACCCACCATCTGATGATATGATGGGGTTACTGCGTGAGAACAGGGAGGCTCAGTACGTGACGGACTTGAGAGTGGGAGAGCTTTTGGGAGAGCTTCTAGATGCTCAGCGCACGACAGATAGGAGAGTGGGTGAGCTTCTAGATGCTCAGCGTGTGTCTGATCAGTGGATGGCCGAGTTGACAGCTAGTCTCCAGACGACCCAGACTCAGGTAGCCTGGTTGACTAGAGTGTATGCTGAGGACTACGACAGAGATCGCGAGGCACCTCCTCCTCCATCACTTCCAGCTCCATGATGTATATTTTCTTTAATCTTTTTCTTTTGTACTATAGAGTAACTGTCAGGGTTGTGGACTGTACTCTGCTTTGGATATGTATAAATGTGTTCTGATTGGATGTATATGAAACATGCTTCTCCTTTATATGTGCATTATTTTCTTTCTTAATTTTGTCTCAAAAAACATAGGTGCTTACATTGTGTTCCTGTTAAAGCTTTTAAATTTTATCTTAACTCAGTTCATGAACTTTTATGGAAATATACTGGTTTAATAGACAGGGCCTGAGAGCTCTGATACCAAGTTGTCACACCCCAATTCTATACTATTCAGAATGGTGTGAAGAACCGCTAATTAATCAATAGTTTAACTAGGATCTCGAATAGACTGTGTCCGTTTGCTTAAACCATACACATCCACAACAATAATCAGAGTAAATACACAATAACGGAAGTCTTTATACTAATTAACTGAGAGTCTAACAGTTATAAAATAATAAATTATCCAATTATTATCCATTTACTAAGACATAAAATTAAATATTTAATCAAATATTTAAATTACATTTCCATAATAATGAAAATCTAATCGAAGACGCAAGAGTTGCACTCGCATGACGAATCATGCGACTCCATCATAACTTCAGCGTCCATCACCGCCGCATGTCATACATAGGAGAATTCATGTAGTCTTCAATCATGGTACCTGCATCATCAACTAAAAGCATTCGACGTTGAAAGGGTGAGCACATATCACGGCTCAGTGAGCAAACAAAACAATGCAACAGACATATACATGCATACAATTCATATCTTTTGTCTGGTTCATAAGTTTGGAATGTGCTATAGAAAGGATAGGTGGCCGCTGCACCTCTATACACGAATGTGTGGAACCGCCCAACGGATCAAACACCATTGCCGCCCCCACATGCACCCACCATGGAATAGAGATAGAGCTAAAGTGCTTAGGACCGCACCGCATCACACTTCCCCTGATGCTCTACCCATACCAATATGTAAGCCCCTGTTTGGTGTGGGCTTGAAAACCAGGCTGGCAACTAACCAATCCTAATGTCAAACAGTGTATCCAAGGCCTCACCGTAGCATCCCTCAATACGTCCATAGAGTTAGAGCTAAGGCCCCCCGGTAGAGTCAGAGACTACACAGTCCGAGACCACCTCCCCTGATGCCCTACGACGTAATAGTTCTACTAAGGTAATGGCGATACGACGATGCTAGTAGACAAGACTTGAGTAGAGATAGAGCTAGAGTCTGGTGACCAAGATGAACCACAGTGTCACGTCCTCCCCCTGATGCTCCACTCGTATCAAGCACACTAACCACACACATACATTCACATGCCTATTCCTAGCATCATAATCATCATCATGTTATAAATAAACTGAATTAAATATGCATGAACAGTAATAACAGGAATAGTAGATGACATGTGATATGCACATTACAATCATACAATCATAGAATCATACATGGTATTGGACTCAATAAACGAAAATAGTTTATTATTAACCAATTAGTTTAGGTCTTGTTCCCTCACCTTTGATTGAGTGTAGATCTTTGTTCAAGCTTTATGAATCACCTGTAAATCACTAGAAAGGCCTAACAAGTCAATAGATTTTAATTAGAATTAATTCCAACAAATTTAGACTAGCTGAAATCATAAGGTCGCAGGTAGGGTAGCACCTAGGGTCGGTTACCAATCAACCCTAGAGTGTAGGGATGGACGTGGGGTCGATTATCAATCGACCCTATGTGCGACCACACCCTCCCTGGGACTTCCCAAGGGCACGTGATCGATCCTATGGTCTTGTAGGTCCATTCTAAGATTGTTCTATGGCTCATAACTATGATTTTTACACACTTTTCATTGCCTACGATGATTACTTCCATGGATTCCATTGAAACTCATCCATGGATAGATGATTTGGGTTTCTCCTAATCCTAACTTCTTCATGTTCCATTCTAGGCTCTTAATTTATGAAGAGAATTAGACTCATACCTAAAGTCGGCTGAGATTCAGAGGTTCCTCTGAAATTCCTCCTCTTCTTTAGTCTTTTCTTCAATTTTCCTTCTCTTCTTCTTTTCCTTCTCCTTCTCTTTCTCTCACTTTCAATTAGGGTTCTAAAAGGAGTGAAAGATGCTAAGGGACATCCTATTTATAGAGAAAAACCCTCCAAAATAAGTCCCATCGAGTTTAGGAAAGAACCCCTTGAAATTAGGAAAGTTGCCTAATTTACGGTTTCTGTCTATCATCTTAGGGTCGCAGGATCCGTCGACCCTACGTTTTTCTAGTCATGCGACCCTACGACTAGAAAATCATAGGTTGAACTTCTATTGAGGTGGGGTCGACCCTACCTGTTTACACATGCGATTCTACCCTCATATTTACTGTTAATGGGTCAAACTCGACCCTGGTCTTGTGATTTACTTCACGCACTTGGTCCACTTGGCTCGACCATGATAGGTAGACCTGGTACAAGATGGTAAGACCGGTTAGTTTGATACTGGTCTTACAACATCGGGTCCGATCCCCCATAATCCCGATGTCAATTGCCCGCTCCACTTACATCGGCCCCATCACTTCAAAACTTCAACAGGCCACATCGATCATGTAAACATCCCGTGATCACATCGGTTCGATGCCCCATAATCTCGATGTCAATTGACCGTGCCACTCACAATGGCCCCATCACATCAGACCTCCGACAGGCCGCATTGATCATGTGAACATCCCATGACCACATCGGTCTGATCCCCCATAATCCCGATGTCAATTTGGCCGTTCCGCTCACATCGGCCCCATCACATCGGATCACCGACAGGAAGCATCGGTCACATGAACATCCCATGACCACATCGGTCCGTTCTCTCATCATCCCGATGTGTATTGGCCGCGCCGCTCACATCGGTCCCAACACATCGGTCAGATCTCTCATCATCCCGATGTTTATCGGCTACACCGTCCACATAGATCACAACACATCGGACCTGCGCCGGCTGCACTGGTCACGTTCAAATCCTGTAACCACATCGGTCAAAATTCTAATTGGCCCGGTGTGTGTTGATCTCACCGCCTACATCGGTACCTTCACAACAACCCCACCATCAATGCATCTACCGCGCCCCAACTTCGCACATCGACCTTGGCCTTCCACCCCACCAATGGCACGGAAAGGGTTTCCCCACATGGATAGGTTCAACAGAGCAGCGAGGCCAGTGATTTGGGGTGAATTTCTAATCTCCTTCTTTGCTCATCCCAACCCTACTAATTCAGAAAAGCAGCGAGGAAAGTGATTGGGGGAGAATTTCTAAACTTCTTCTTTGCCCAATCGAACCTTACAGACTCGACAGAGCAATGAGGCAAGTGTTGAGGAAATCTACCATGTCATCAATAAAGCTACGACACGTAGGACTCAATCAGCAACCGCATAGACGTTCTCGATTGGATTTAAGAGAACGCCCTCATGAATCCAAGCACGTGAGTGAAGGGTAAAGAACGTCATTTCTAAGCTATGTCAAGGGCGCTCTGGGAATAAAAATTTTCAGAGGGCAAAATCAGCATTTAGAGTTTTGCCACAGTGCCATGTAAAATTTGAGAAATGCATGAATTCATCCTAAATTAGATGCAAGATGCCACTGGATTTATAATTCTTCCTTTTCTCTGGATTTAAACTTTATAGATATGGTTTGGAGAAAAAGAATAGTGTCTCAATTGATCTCCCATTTACAAGCAGAATGGTTCGACAATCTAATCTAAAAAAGTGCAAGATCGCATCCGGATTTCCTTTCTTAACATGATTGAGAAAATGAGAAGCATGTAGGAATGATTGGATAGGCCTACTCCGCAAAACATGAGAGTCACTGACTTCTAAACTTTGGAGCCCGAGTGAATTTCCAAATGCACACAAGTAATACACATGATGGAGCTTGATTCTCTTCAAGAGGATGTATCTATACCACTAGTGTCTATTGTTATGCTAGCTTACTCTGTAGTATGCAAAGAGACAGCCAGAAAGAAACATTCACTCTACCCCAGAGTCAAAAATAGGTGAAACCTATACCGCACATAAGATTTGACAAGTTAGATCCTAGATGGAAATGATTTGTTCAACCACCCATGGATGAATTTGTCTCTACCAACTGGTTTGAAAATGGCATTTTTGGCTATTTGACGCTGCTTTGGCACTTAAGGGAAGCAAAAGGGCAAGGATTTTGATCAGCTCTACTAGGTATGATTCGCACGAGGATAATAGGAAGTTATCTATGGAGGCAAACTAGGTATGCTTTGGATTTTCTGCAAAGTATTGGACGAATTCCACCTTGATTGCATCAACAACTGGATCTTCTTGACATGAAGTCACCAACATAAGTATGGCCAAAAGGTTAGGAAGAACATAATGCTCTATCAGCAAATAACACTTTGAATCATCCTCGCAGATGGAGGTTTGCTCTCAAGCGAGAAAGGATCCTTACCTAATGGGGGTAAATAAGGTCAATGGTCTCAAGATTTTTTCTTTCTTCCGTTGAACTTCCTTTATTTGTATTCATATGACTACAGTGAAAGGGAACAAAAAGGTCTCAATGTGGTGAATATGTCACCAATGGGTCTGGACAAGATTCTATGGCCTTTAACTCACGGGTAGCTTCTCATTGTGTGATGTCCAGGGTAAATGGGTAATTCATACCCCAGTCTCTAAACTGACATCTGCATCTATTGATATGTAGGTGATTCTCGAGTAATCACTAAAGACGGTCTTAAAGGGGCGGATTCCCACGCCAAATCAAGGTATAACACCAAATAGCTCTTTCCCTCTTGGGGCAACTCAGATAAAGAATTCGTTTCTACAAGTCGTATCAAAATAGCAAATCAGTTGTAACCACATCTGGGCCTAAAACCTCTAAGCCCATAGACAAATATGATAATGGAGGTCCAAACATACTGATAAGAAACTATCCATATGTGTCTACCATTGGAAGAGTGTTTGGTTATTTATGTAGAATGGTTTATCTCACTGAGGAGATACCACTTTATTAGCTTTCCAAAAATGGACTATCGGAATCCTTGGACGTCATTGAATTAATGAATGACAGATGGGCATTCCAGTCAGATTTAATGAATAATTTTATGCATAAAGGACTGACATGCTCACAAGAGGTGACATCATGAAATTTTGATTGATCAATTAAGGACTTGTTATGGAGACTCTTTGGAAGACCTTCGGATTAATGGACGGGAGGAAGAGTCTATTGCCAATAAAAAATAATACTCTGATGATGATGAGGTGATGAGACTATCCCCTGTAAAGGCGGGATGTAGTGACCAAAATTGAAAATCCAGTCCAACTTACATTTGTAAAAGATGACAAAGATCAATCTTGCTATCATGTTCTATCGATGTACCACAATCGGATGAGTTTCCATCAAGCTTTGAAAATGTGACTTGGTTGAAGCATGAGAACTGACCTGGCTCTTTACTAATGAAGCTTTAATAAAATAGACTTGCCAATGAGATGCAAGAGGCTAATGGGCCTTCAGTTGTCCTTCGTTGGGTAATGCCATCCAACATCCTTATTTTTTGTATAGCTCTCCCTTTTTTTCTCATTTTTTTATTTTTTTTATTTTTTTTTTATGGAAGCTATACATATCAGTGCTTCACTTGATCAAGATTGGTTTCAAACTGGTACTCTTCACACTTGGCTTCCACTTCTAAAAATTATTGGCCTATGAGTGTTCTCAAAAGTGATATTTCAATGTTGACTAGAGGTGCTGTCTCTGTTTGGTGAAGTATAAAGTACCGTAGTACCTCAATCAATATTTTGCTCTCTTGCCGCTGCTTGTGGTAAAGTAGTCTATCAACTCCAACGACGCTTATCCGTTTGGCCATATGTCTCTCTGAATGTCATTGGTATCAATGCTCAACAACATCTATATTTGCTCAGTAAACATCTATGCTTGTCTGGGCGACTTATCCATATGATCTCTTTTAAAGAATGATTGTCATCTTTTTTCTCATGGATATTATTCCTCCTCGAGCGGTGAATTTATATGATCTCTTCTGAAGAATAACTGTCAACTTTTGGCTCATTGACATTATTCATCCTTCTCAATGATATGGGGGAGGGACATGTGTCTGGCTATGAGAATCTAAGTATACATCTCTTATTCTACTCTTTCAATTTTTCTTTCTTTTTTTTCAATGATGTGGCTTCAAAACATGATTAATCCTCAAGGCATCTCAATTCTACCAATGTCGTACTCGTGTGTATCTAAACCAATCATTTCAAAATCATCCATAGATGGGTTGGACTTTCTTTTCTCAAGTGGCCGGTGGCGTAGAAGTTTGGGTGACAGCTCATCATCTACATCGTCTCCAGAGCAAGATATGCACACGGAAGGGGAAGAATTCCAAGCTGGGAAGAAATGTATTGGAAAGAAACCAAGCACATCAGTTGAATTCCCAAATGGGATTGCTCTTGTTTTATTTGACAAAGCACGAATGGACTGGATTTGTCTACAAACCTATCAGACTCGGGCCCAGACATAGACAACCCATCAGATACTCATAATAGCAAGTAAAGATAGAAATAATGCATCTGAGCTACTTCAATTGGATACAAATGACTTTGGTGACACCCTACGATTAATTATGGGACTAAATCCCCATTTAGACCTACTTTAGTATGATCCATGATGCCTTCCTGCCAATAGGTGTTTAATGTCTAACATTATGATTTACCCCAATTTAGGTTTAAGGTCATTCAAGTTCATACCCCAGTTTGGAATCTAGTAAAGTTTAGCCTTAGTTGTACCATAGTTTAGGTTTCCTTGTAGCTCATTCTTGGACTGCTCATAGTTTGGTTATAATATATTTTTTTGTCATACCCCAGTTCGGGGTTCATTAAAGTCCAAACAACAGGTTGGTCCATTATGATTCTGGTCTACCCTGGCTTGGGTTCATTATGGCTCCATTAGGTTTCAATCTTGGTTTACCCCAACATGGGTTCCATTGAAGTTCATTATTGGCTTGGCCCACTTCCATCTTGGTTTATATCCTAGTTTGGATTCATTGAAGTTTGGCTCCTGGCTGCTCCTTTTTGGGTCCAAAGTCCTTAGGATTCATACCCTAGCTTGGGGTTCATTGAGGTTCATCATTGGATCACTTTTATTTAGGTCCAGTATCATTATGGTATATACCCTAGTTTGGGGTCTTCAAAGTTCATTGTCGATTTTCCCTAATTCAGGTAATGGTGGAAGATGGAAGTTTAAATTCTTGATAATTTAGGACCAACTACATTAGTTCACAACATCCAGTTGCCATGGATAGATGGAATATTGTCACAGCTCAAATGTCCAATGAAGATTGGGTGGTATGACGACTAGAAACACAACCCTTCAGTTTTCACTATGGATGGTTAAATCTATTTTGCAGCATCAAGTTTTGATTAGTAGAGACAAATAATGAGATGGAAATTAGATGAAGGGGTTTTCCTCTATTTCAAACTGAGCCAGAACATAAGTCAGAGGTGATGATCAAATAGGGCTAAGGATAAATTTGGGTATTAAGTACAGATGGGTCTAACATCTTAATTATGGCTTGAACCCAAAGTAATGGTTGAACAGCTCAGGGATAAAATATTGACATTAGCTCAAACAAATGATATTCTCCCTTGATCATATGATGAATCAGAACACGAATTGCAGGCAACAGTTGGATAGACTTATGGCTAAAACATCGACACCGAATTTAGATGAAATAGAGCTCTCTTTGATTTTGACACGACTCGAAACATGAACCAGATGGAACTCGAAATGATCCTCCTCCTCGGGATATTCTATCAATAAAGATCAATGTTTCATTAGAGTCGCCACCTAGATTAAGGTCTAGGACCTTTAAAAATATAGTCTCACCCGAAGGAAAGACTTCTATTAACTCATGACCCAATGTATCACTTTTTTGGCCTACTAGAGATTGAGTAAGTATTCAAGGTATGGTTATCGGAAGGTGTTAGGCACCCAAACCGTTCGATCACGATCGGCCTCCTAAAATTTTTTAAAACTCTAATTCTGACTGTGCTTGGTCAATTGGATGACTAAGGTTCAATGGGGGATGTCCTAAACTAAGTTGCTACATTATGCTAACCTAGGGTTCAGCCAAACATGTTTTGAAACAAATAAATAAGCAATGTATAGTAATATACAGTGAACCGAACCAAATAATGGTTCGACCTTGGACTAAATCTGAGACGTTCTCAAACTACCTACGTATTCTAATCCTGGAAATCAAGTCCAAAACGTAGTACAAAATGGATTTTGTAATTAAAGATTCATGGAAGTGGCTTATGCATTTGCTTCAATAAGATTTTTTATTCAAGTTAAAGTTTATGCTTGGATGGATGATTGATGGGTGGCTTTATATCGTATTTGAGACTTCCAAATTGCCTACGTATTCTAAGGTTTGCCCTAGAAATGAGGTACGACGTAATTCAAATGGGCATAATGGTTGGATCTGGGGACATATCAACACAAACTCCTTCCAATTTTAGGTTTATCAGGTTACCTATCCCTACAATTTCATCTCTTTGGTTTACCGGATTGCCTATCCCAATAAATTCATCACTTAGGTTTATCGGGTTGCCTATCCCTACAATTTCATCTCTTAGATTTATCGGGTTGCCTGTCCCTACAATTTCATATCTTAGGTTTATGGAGTTACTTATCTCTATGTTCAATTTGTTCAGGGTTTCTAGGGTATCCTGTCCCATTTGTTCAATTCTTTCTATTTTAGGGTTTCTACTTTTCCTATATAATTTGTACTTAAGATTTATGCAATTGTATCCCCAAACATAGCAGTGTGTATCAAGTAAGCATTCAAATATGGCAATGTGTCGAATATAGCATGTGAAAAGTTCAAACATGGCAATGGATCTAGATATAGCATGTGTAAAAAATCTAACATAGCAGTGTACCTCCAAATAAACAGTAAGCAGATGAGCATCCAAATATAGCATGTGATCATGTGAGAATCCAAATATGTCAAGGAGCATCCAATCAGGTGAAAATCAAACAAAACACGTGAGAATCAAGCAAAGTTTGTGAGAATTAATCAATGCATGTGAGCAATCCAATACAACATTTGAGAGCATTCCAAATATAGATGTAAGACCCGTATCGAACTAACCCGGTCTTACCACCTTGAACCAGGTCTACCCATCATGGTCGAACCAAATGGATCAAGTGCGTGAAGGAGATCACGATCCCAGGTATTAAACGGACCGAAAAACACTAAAAATAGGGGAGGGTCGCATACCCAGCAAGGGAGGGTCAAAACCCCTCAGTATAAAAGTCAGACCCCCAGTTTTATACTGGGGGTCGGATATTTTAAGAACCAGGGGTCGACGGGATCTCCGACCCCCCCATCGACCCCCGATAATCGGTAAAAATACCACGAACCAAAAATTAGGAAACTTTCCTAATTTCAATTGGTACCTTTCCTAATCTCAATGGGACATATTTTGGGAGTTTCTACTCTATATAGGATGTCCCTAAGCCTCTTTCACTCCTTTTAGAACCCTAATTGGATTGAGAGAAAGAGAAGAGAAGGAGAAGAGAAAGAGAAGGCTTCAGAGGAACAAGCCTAATTCTCAGGTATGGATACTATCTCCATGAAATTCTACAGACCTTAGAATAGATAGAGAAGAGGGAATGATCTAGGAGAAACCCAAATCATCCACCCATGGTTAGGTTTTCATGAAAAACTATGGGGGGAGATCATCAAAGCCATATAGGTGAATGAACTACGGTTCTAGGCCATAGAACATGTGTGGAATGGATTGTAGAAGCAAGCAATAGGACCCCAAACACAAAGAATGAACTGTAGGATGAAAAATTGATAAAACCCATGGGGGGTCGCATGGGGAGTGGATGGCCAATCGACCCTACCAGACCCTGATCATCGACCCCCAGTGTTCGGGAAGTCCAGAATAGTGGTGGTCGCACCCAGGGTCAATGGAACCTCCGACTCTGGCATCGACCCCCAGTTAACAACATGCTTTTAAAGTCTGAATTAATTCTAATTAAATTCTGTCGACTTGGTTTGGTCTTCTAGTGATATAATATCGATATATAGTTGATTCTTAAAGCTTGAAAGAGGACCTACGATCAAGTAAAGGTAAGGGAACAAGACCTAAACTAATTGGTTAATAATAAACTATTTTTATTCTTGAGTCCAATGCCATGAATGATTTTATGCGTGTATGATTGTTATGTGCATTCAACATGTCATCCAATATTTCTATTATTATTGTTCATGCATATTTAATTTCATTGTTTGTAACATGATGATGATGATGATGATGATGATGATGATAAGAATAGGCATGTGGATGTATGTGTGTGGTTGGTGTGCTTGATGTGAGCGAATATCAGGGGGAGCTGTCATAGGCGGGGCCTCAGCACTCGAGCTCTATCTCTAACTCAAGTCTTGTCCACTGACATCGTCGTATCGCCATTATCTTAGCAGAACTATTACGTCATAGGGTATGAGGGGAGGTGGTCTCGGACCATGTAGTCTCTGACTCTATTGGGGGGCCTTAGCCCTATCTCTATGGACGTATTGAGGTATGCTGGGGTGAGGCTTTGGATACAATGATTGGCATTAGGATTGGTTAGTTGCGAGCCCAGTTTGCAAGCCCTCGCCAGCAGGGGCTTACGTGTTGGTATGGGTAGAGTATCAGGGGAAGTGTCATAGGCCGGGCCTCAGCACTTTAGCTCTATCTCTATTCCATGATGGGTGCATATGGGACGATGAGTAACCAGGTTATTTGGGCGGCTTCACACACTCGTGTATAGAGGTGCGGCGGCCACCTATCATTTCTATAGCACATTGCAAACTTATTTACCAGACCAAAGATATGAATTGAATGCATGCATATGTTTGTTGCATTGTTTTGTTTGCTCACTGAGCCATGATGTGTGCTCACCCTCTCGACATCGACTATTTTAGTTGATGATGCAGTACCACAGTTGCAGATTATATAAATGATTTGGCGTATGGGCGTGTTGCTGCGATGGAGGCTGATGACTTAGAGGATACGCATGATCCCTCATGCGAGTGCAACTCATGCATGTTCTATTAGGATTTTTATTTGGATTTATAAAAGATGTAATTAATATTTTATTTACTTATGTCTCAGTTGATACCACAATAATTTGATATTTTAATTATGATTATTACATTTAGAATGCTCAGTTCATTTACTATAAGACTTCCGCTATTGTGTATTATTCTGATTATGGTTATGGATGCATGGTTTTATTTTTAATGGATACCGCCTATTAGAGATCCTGGTTGAACCGTTGGTTTATAGCGGTTCATCACACCATTCTGAATGGTGCAGAATTGGAGTGTGATAATAGAAGTAAGCATGTGAGAGAATTAATCAAGCATCGATCATCAACAATGTGACCATGATCATATTTCATCGACTACTCAAACTTGATGTAATCGATCATGTTCAATGTAATCAAGATCATTTTTAATCGATGGTTCAGATTCACATAAAATATTCATGAGGTCAATCCAACTGTTTAAATTCAATTAAATCACTTAGAAAGGTAATCTAACGTTTCAAATCACTCAAGATGGTAATTCAACCATTCAAATTCAATTAATTCACTCAAAAAAGTAATCCAACAGTTCAAATCACTCATTATAGTAATCCAACTATTCAAATTCATTTAAAATCATTTTTGATTAAAATTCAATAGTTCGGATAATCTAATGGTTCAAAATCAAATTTCACATCCAATGGTCCATATTCAAATCACCTAAAAGGATCCATGATCAGTGGCCATATTTTAATCATATTTCATCCCAAGATCAGATAGCTATAATTATCAATCATCACATAATTCAATCCATGGCCAAAATTTGTCATCATCATATAAATAAACCAATGGCAAAATTATCTTCATCATATACACGGATCAATTGCCAAGATTATCATCATCACCTATAGATCAATGGCCAAATTAAACCAGTCCTCACATAATGTAATTTCATAATAATTCTCAATCAATGGCTACAATTTAGTAAGGCAGATCAAGATTATGATGGGGTGTTGATCAAAGGGTATGGCATAGTGGTACAGATCAGATCAATGGTCATGGTTGGATCAAAGGCTATGGGAAAATCAAAGGAATGTTATTGGATCAATGGTGAAGGAGGGGTGAAGGGAAAGTTGTAGGGTAGCAAGGTGTAGCAAAGCAGAGTTACAGGCGGTGAGGGGGATTTCGTGACGTGGCAAGTGAAGTTGTGTGTAAGGGAATCATGGTTCAGGTAGGTTGATGGTACTACAGTAAGGTGTGTTGCATTGAAGTGTGCTAGAGTGATGAGTAAAGTTGTTGTAGTTGTTCGGTGGGGATCTGGGGTTTTGAACTGCAGGTGATGGATTCAATTATTGCATGTGATGAAAAGTGGAATGGTATGAAGGCAAGTTCGATGTTGAGTTGAAGTTGCAAGATAAGGTGATTATCAAGATGTTGGGTTTCAAGAGGTGCGATGAGGGAATATCGTAACAGGTTGGGTGGAGGGTGGTTACGGGTTTAATGGTAACTGGTGATCGGGTTTTAGTATGTTGTGAGCAAGGATTTGTTGGGTCTGTTGGAGGAGATAATTCTTGGGTTGGTGGTAGATAATCGAGGTGAGTGGTTGTAGGTGTATCAATGGTTGCCTATGGACAGGTGGTAGATTGAGTAGCAAGATGGTCAGTCCAAAGGTAGCTGCAGCAGGTGATGATAGGGTGTATTTCAGTGATGATCCCGGAGTAGATGAGGCAGATTTTGTAGCAAGAGATAATCGCATGTGGGGTGTGTTCTGGGTATGGTTTCGACAGGTGGGTAGATAGGCTGTGTGATCGATTGAGGTTTAGGTGAGTGGCAAGCTGGGGTTGCATGGTGGAATGGTGGTTTTGGTGGGTGTGAGGGACGATGAGCAGGTCAGGTCAGATTACATGGTCGCAGGTAGTGTGGGTTGTGGTGATGAAGGTGTGGCTTGCGATGATGGCTGCAAGTGGCGATGGCAGGTGTGGCTTGCGGTGATGGCATGTGGGGTTGTGCTGCGGTAAGTGGTCGTAAGGTGCTGGTTTAATCTGGGGGTGTGAGAGGTAAAATAAGTGGCTTGATGATTGGGAAACTGAGATGGTTAGTAGGGATTGTCACAGGGGTAGCTAAGTTGGGGGTGGTTTAGTGGCAATAGATCGGGGGTGTATCAGGATGTTGTAGGTTATCCAGTACTCACCTCTCTCTTCCTGCTCCTCTTTTGCATCTTTCTCTTCTTGCTTGTCTCTTCTTTTCATTTCTTCCCTGCTTTTTCTTCCTCCTTCAATGTCTCGGCGCTCTCTTCTAGATCGCAGCTCCCTCCTTCCCTGATCTCTCTTTCCATCTCCCCTTCTTACTTTTCTCTCTGAATCCAGTCTTTCCATCATTTCCTTTTTTCTATCAATTGGATCTTCTCTCCCTCAATCTCACCAAGCACTCTAACTCCCTTGGGTTCTTACTTCTTTCTTTTTCTTATTGTTTCTTAATCTTCTTCTTTCCATCTATCTCTTCTCTCTTTTTTTTTTCCTTTTTTTTCTTCCTTACATAAACTTCCTTGCACCAACTTCCATTCTTTCCTTTCCTAATTGCCGAATCCATTCTTGTATCTTCTTTCTCCATATGTCACAATCTATCATTTCTTTCCTCATTTTAGTCACTCTCTTCTTTCTTTCTTTGCTCTCTTGGATTCTCTCCTCAATTCCCTTCCTTAAAATATAGCCCACTGATCCCATTCTCACCACCTATATTATAATATATCAATATGTAAATATATATAATATATATTATATAAATATATAATATGTACTATATTCATCATATATATATATATATATTGTTAATACGTAACGCATGATGAACATAGGCTGAACCAATTTGAACTGGGTTGAGATTGGCTTGGGCTGAACTAATTGAGGTGGGTTGATTGGGTTTTCTCTCTCTCTCTCTATCATTTCATGAGCCATTCTGGCTACAATTCTGCATAGAATCATCTAATGACCCTTGTCCATGATTTTCCACGTCCACTATGAAAGATGATTGAAAATAAAACACCTTGACCCTTGAATCATTGAATTTGGATGTAGGACAGCGAAGAAATGAAGAATGAAAATTCTATCGATAATTCTGCATGAAAGCTTGCATGGGACCTACCGGTGGCCTCTGCATGGGATTCTTCACATCCACTTTGTAGAGTACTGAAAATGGAACACAATGATGCTAGAATCACCTGATTCGGACATAGGAGAGCCAAGATATGATGATTTGAAATTTAAATAATTAAACTTACAATAATTTGCCCAAAAGCCCTTGGAATATTTATGATAATTTCAGAAACCTCCCTTGTACGTATGATTCGACTAAAAGTGGCCATATCTTTCTCGTCTGATATCGGAATTGAACAATTCTAGTCTCATTTCAAAGGTAATTCCATGACTTGTGCATTCATGTAAGTTGCAAGCCATAACCTTACTGTGGGGCCTATCGGAAACTGCCTTGAAATCATAGCCAAAAATCTAAACTTTCACTCACCTCTTTTTCCTTTGTTGTCTACCGACCAAGAAAACTTTGCTTAGTTAGGGATGGCAAAAATGGGGTGCTTACACCAACCTGAGATGCTCGGCATGGGTTGCACTATTGAGTAAGTAGATGAGTTTGTTTTTAATAAAGATGAAGACAAATGAATCTTAGAACTCATGAAATGTCTGATTCTTCAGTTCCATGAATGATGCTGGGGCATTGGTTAACCCGAAGGACATCACCAAGAATTTAAAATGTTCACATCTTATCCTGAAGGTTGTCTTGGGAATATCACTCCACTTGATCTTTAACTGGTGTTAGCCCGAATAGAGGCCAATCTTTAAAAAGGCAGTAGCACACTTCAATTGATCAAATAAATCATCAATTCTGTCCAAAGGGTATTGATTCTTGATTGTGAGTTTGTTTAGATTTCGATAATCAATACACAAGCAGACACTCCCATCCTTCTTCTTTACAAACAAAACCAGGGCTCCCCAAGGTGAAATGCTGGGTCTGATGAAACCCTTATCAGGCAACTCTTGGAGTTATACCTTGAGTTCCTTTAACTCAGTGGGGGCCATTCTATATGGGGCCTTAGAGGCCAAAGTTGCTTTCGGGATGAGATGAATGACAAACTCTGTCCCTTTGTCAGGTGGTAGACCTGAGAACTCATCTCGGAACACATCTGGGAGTTCACAAACCACTAGCACATCATCCAGCTTTGGTAGTTTGGCTTTTGTATCCAAAACTGATACCAAATAGCTCTCTCACCCTTGGTGTAGTAACATGAAATCTTGCATTGCCGTTAATAATAGTTTACGGTGCTTCTTTATTTTTTTGCCCACAAATACTATTATTTCTCCATCAATAGGTTAGAATAGTGTATTTGACACCTGGAACATAGAACATTGGCTTGATGTTGGGCTAGCTAGTCCATTCCCAATATTACATCAAAATCTTTTATCTCATGGTTGATCAGGTTAGCCTCCATTGATTTACCCTCTATCAAAACATCACACGGCCCATAGTAAGTGTTTAGGCCAGCCTTAGATCCCCTGGGTGTATGGATCACTAGTGCATAAGTCATCTTACGAGATGGCATTCCCAACTTAGTAAAAAATGCAGGGGATACAAAAGAGTGTGTAGCCCCAAATTCAAACAATACTCTTACTAGTCTACCAGAAATAGAGTGTACCTACACACACATTTAAGCAAGAGAATACCAAGTGTTACACCATACCATGCAATTTATGTCGTCTATATATCTTAAAAATACCTGTAACTACTCTTGGAGAACCCTCAATGTCCTCCATAGATAGGGCAAACACTTTGCCTTGTGATGATGCTAATGCTTTCATTGCATTGGGCATGCTCTAGCAAAGTGGCCCATCTTGTTGTAAATATAGCATGAGCAATGGAGCACAAATGAAGCACTAAAGGTAGCAGGTCTAGGATGAATTACCTTAGGAGCAGTCATGATTAGCCTACTTTGGATGGCTGCAAGCTGAATAAAAGTAGGCTTAGCTACTATAGTAGTAGATGAGATCATGCTAGAAGAGCTTGGGTATTGGGCACGGAAAGGCATTGTATAAGGGCGGTTATCCACATAGCTTATAGCCCTCTTGTAGCCCTAATGGTTCTGTTTATACCCTTACTTTGCACTCTTGGCTGCTTGTATGGCATCACTATATTCAGTCAATCTTATGGATTCCACAATAACCTTCAAACCTCCCCTAAAACCTTGCACGAAGTGTCTCAGCTTTGGTTCTTCCTCTCTCGTAAAAGTAGGGGAGATGTAGAACAATTCTTCAAACATCTGTTGATATGCCTCAATGGTTGAGCTCCCTTAGGAATGGTTAAGGTATTCAACTTCCTTCCTGTCCCTGAAGCTTTGAGAAAAGAAGTTCTTAGAGAAGGCCTCCTTGATAATCTGCCAAGTGACTTCTCCATGCCTCTTTGGTAAGGTGGGCTGGATTTCCTTCCACCAATCATAGGGTACACCTTTTAGTTGGAAAGTAGTACACAACAGTTTCTGTACATTAGTGCACATCAACATCTCGAGAGTCTTTTCCATGCTTGAATCCATATGGCTGGCTGCATGGGGTTGTTTCCAACTCTTGTGAACTTCAACGGATGCATATGTTAAAAGTTTCTCATAACTTTTGATGAATCTACTTGTGGACACAATTGTATCCCAGCCATATCTAGATGAATCTGAAAAGGTTTCGATACTAGTACTGGTGGAAGAGGTAGCGGTACAACAGATATACCTCCTTCAAGAGTTTGCCCTTGAGCTGGTAGGATTGGGGGTGCTCTTTGGTTAGCTTCCATTAGTCCAGCAAAAGCTACAACCATGTCCTTTGTTGTTCCTCCAAGTTCCTTACTAGACCTCCCATAACAGTTGTCATATCAGCTACCGTTAGCATAGGAGGTGCTTGTGGAAGATCAGCATGTGGTAGAGGAGGTGGAGGTGCATGTGGTCGAGAGTTGGAACCACCATGCCGAATAGTTGCTTCATCAACTTGTGGAGGGGGCAAATTCTAACAATGCCCCCTTAACTCTCTCCTTGGAGGCATTTTTCAACATCGGTTGCAAGGAAAAAATCAGTAAATGCCCACACGTTAATATTTGTTACATATTGATGCATGCCGAGTGCAACTGAAAATAAATTACTCTACTTACAATGAATAGCAATGGTAAGTAAAGATCGATCTACAGAGACTAATTAATCGAATTGTCTACATACTAAGGAAAAAGGGGGGTTTTCTTTTTCCAGTTAATTGACATAAGAATAATCTCTAAAAATAAAATTTAGTTAACAAAAATTCAATGGAAAAAGATATCGATTCAAGGAAAATTACTCATGGTTATAAATTGATCACTGACTTCATATATAGATTATTTTCTATTCAAATATTCAACCAAGGATTATCAAAAAGCCAGACAATCCTTACCTTCCCTAATTTCATTAATCTGAGCCCAGCACACAAATTAATTCTTATTAATAAACCAATTAGTATTAAGCAATCCTTATGAATTTACTGATAGCATTACACTCTCGAAAGGAGTTAAATATGAACAACAATCGAATAAGCATCAGATTATTTAATTCATTCAATGTTTCCTTTAATCAAGTAACAAAAACTTGGATCATAATTTTTCTGCTTAATTGCTACTCTTCCTGAATACCATAACAATTACGGATTATGGATTCAGGTTAGCTACAACCCATGCAATTCAATCAATTAATAGGCTTCTTAATTAATTAAATCATGCAATCATTAACATGAAAAACCAAGAAACACAGATATTTGAATAGAACAATGATTAACATTCAAAATAAAGTCTCACAATTTTACTAATCAGATTGAATTCCCTTTGAATCGACTAAAGAACTTAGCCAGACATGATAGAAAAGAAAGGCACAAAAGAAATAAAACTATCTTCTCAATAATTCTTAGATGCTCTATTACGTAGATTTTACATTGTTTAAATAGCAATAGTAGCGAAGACTAAAACTAGTATATTTAGAATTGACAACCTTTTTACATGGAAATAAAGATTAGAAAAAATCATCTTGCATAGATTAAATAGTGAATCGTTCCAATATTAACCAAATACCACCCATAGACCTGTCAATATTTATAATATTTCATAGAGGTGTATATTCTCTTCGAAATTTCTAACAATAAATCAAGGCTTTCCAATAGTGAACCTTTGGTAGGTGGAAACCTTCCTTCTCTAGTTTGAATTTAGATCAACTTTCTAAATCAGATTTTTAGACCATGTTTGGTTTCTAGAATTCATTCCACGTTAGAAACCGACATGAAATTCAGAAGGTCATTATTGAAAATGCCAGAATTTTCTGATTTCAATTATAAATTATCAATACTTTCCACCAATGTCTTATATATAAGGAATCATTACAAATGAGTACTATAAGACATAAAATATGTTAAATAAACTAAATATAAGGGGAATAAATATATAAAATTATATCTATCAAATTCCCCCACATTTAGTTTTTGCACGTCCTCAAACTAAATACTAAGCAAACTTTTTTTTCACTTTCATCCCACAGCATTCAAAGAACATGTGTACCATGAATCAGAAACTAATTCAAGAGATTAAGAGAACAATCTATGTCATAGTCAAAGGTCACTTAGCAAATATGACCAATATCTAACATAACAGTCTTATTCAAAAGTGAACATGCTAATATTTAGTAGATTTTCTCATGGGATTCTCTCTACTCACTCAAGAATTTAAGGTTTAACTATTTCACTCAAGATCTTCCTATGAAGATGCACTACCATAGGCTTGCTTGTTCACCAATATCTCCACTAATTAGAACACATGCATACATGAATCAAAAGGTCTTTATCAATGTTGTAATGAGGCTAGGGTTCAAGGTTAGGATAAGAAAAATATACTGACTTTAAAACCCAAAAATTAAGCAATCAAAATGATAAGGGCTCATAAACAAAGCTCTTCAACAAAACATCCCAAACTTCGATTTCTTTTTCTTTTCATTTGAGAACTATGCTTTGCTACTTGAATTTTTTTTCACTTCTTTATTTTTCTTTTAGAAGAGCATGATATTTCAAACAATAACAAGGACCATTTACTCCTATTACATCCCACTTCTTGATATATAACCATCACTTTTGACAATAGCATCCCTACACTTATTCAATATATATTTCTCTCTCAAACCCATCAGATAATTTCCAATGCTCTACTAACTAAAAGGTTGGTAAAACATGAGAAAAACAAATAATTCAAGGCTCATAGTTTAGGATTCATTGAAAAATAATGTTTAAAAGCTCAAACTGAGTCCACTAAGGGTAAAAATATATAAGGTTGGTCATTTAAGCTAAGTGATTATAAAATCCTATTTGCCTTTATCATCTTCATGTCAATACATATCAATGTAATCTTGAAACGGTTCAAAGTAAGTTCTAGAGATACAAAAACATAACAGAATATTACTCTTCAAAGAAAATAAAGACTGACATAAATGTCTCAGTCTAGTTTGGCTCAAAAGCTCCCTTGTTTGGATTCCATCTACTAAACTTGCATGCTTTACCTCTAAATGCAACTATCAATGTTATTCAAAGCTCATTTACCAAGTTGTTTCAACTAATTCATACATGTAATTTTTCACATTCAAATAGTTTCAACCC
This sequence comes from Protea cynaroides, assembly GCA_028583415.1. NCBI lineage: Eukaryota > Viridiplantae > Streptophyta > Magnoliopsida > Proteales > Proteaceae > Protea > Protea cynaroides. The sequence goes on along the minus strand of CM053265.1, from coordinate 28,065,833 downwards.
ATGGCATACATACTTTTTTAGTCCATTGAGTTGAAAATTTTTAAAAATTCAGCTTTTGAAAAAAATTTTCTCCTAAAAAATATGCACCCAACCCTTAAAAACACAAAAAGCATAACACATCACACAAAAATTTAAAACAAAACTAAAAAAATAAAACAAAACAGAAATCTTAATTTTTCCCCGACACTTAAATCTGACATTGTCCCCAATGGAAATTAAAAATGTAATGGAAAGATGTAAAGGAATGTAATTAAAAGTGAGAAGAAAAATAAATCTGATTTATTGGGTTGCCTCCCAAGTAGCGCTTGTGTTTAACGTCATTAGCTCAACTTAACACTCCTCGATTGGAATAAATGGGATCCCTCAATTGCACTTTGTTCATAGTATCCTCCTGAAAGCCTACATATGACTTTGAGTTTATGCCATTAACCTTGAACACCTTGTTAGTTCTTAAACTTTGAACTTCAACTGCACCATAAGGAAGCACATTAGTAATATCAAAGGGTCCAATCCAACGAGAACAAAACTTACCAGGCATCAATTTAAGTCTCGAATTATAAAGCAAAACTTTTGGTCCAACCACAAATTGTTTCCTAGCAATCTTTTTGTCATGAAATGCCTTGGTCTTATCATTGTATATTCTCGAAGTTTCTTATGCCTCAAGTCGTATCTCTTTTAATTCTTGCAACCGCAACTTCCTTTGCTTACCTGCTTCATTCTTACTGCTCAATTCAAAAACTTCCTGCGCAAACACATCTGTGAGGACAAAGATGGAAATCTTTAGAAGTCGCCACCTAGATTTAGGTCTAGGACCTTAGAAATGTGAAATCTCATCCCAAGGTAAGACTTCGATTGACTCATGACCCTTAGATTGGAATTCTGGTCCATCGGAGATTGGGTAAGTGTCAGGTTACGGTTATGGGAAGGGGTTAGGCACCCAAACTGCCCGATCGAAATCGGTCTCCTATACCTTTCCTATGCTAGACTCTATTTATTAAATTAAACCAAACCAAGTGGTTTGACATCATTGAACCGAATCTGTATCCATCAGATTGCCTACGTATCACGAAATTATTTCGAAAATCAGGTTCACCATCGTAGTTCAGGTGTGATTAAAGTTTATGGATGTGATTTATGCTTGTGCATGATTAAGTTCATTGTTCAAGTTGAAATTTATGCTTGAATGGTTGAGAAATCCTATGGGTTAGGATCTGGATAGTCCATGTGGACTGATAAATAGTCCTAGTGGATCTAAGAATAACCCTATTTGGGTTGGAATGTGGATAATATCCTAGTGGATCTATGGATAGTCCAAGTGGACTAAGGTGTGGATCCGAATTTGGGTTTCTCCCAAATGGCCTACGTATCCTAGGGTTTGCCCTAGGAATCAAAATCCACGTAGTTCGGGGCTCTGGGTTGAAATGGGAATGGATATCCTAGTGGATCTATGGATAGTCCGAGTGGACTAAATGTGTGGATCCGAATTTGGGTTTCTCCCAAATAGCCTACGTATCCTAGGATTTACCTTGGGAATCAGAATCCGCGTAGTTCGGGCTGGATAACCCGTTCTAGGTTAATGATTGAGAACCTATTCTAGGTTTAGGGTTTAGAACCTATTCTAGGTTTAGGGTTTGCCGAGGGGCAAATCGTCCTAAATTACCCTTTTCATTCTGAATTCTAATTTTGGAAGGTTTGGCAAAGAATTCTCTTTCTTTATTAAGGTTTTATTATTCCCATTATGCCCTTCCCAAGAATGTGGGTGCCTAAATGCACGTCCCCACGCCTAGGTTGTCTTCTAGAAGTGTGCAGATATGGCAGTTTGACTAGGGTGTTGCATAAAATAAGTTATTGCCAAAAAATAGAATATTCTATCTAAATATGGCACATAAAACATTTATGGCAAGAAATTCACATGCAGTAAGATTGTTTAAAAATCTTTCAAATATGGCATGTATTCCAAATAAGGCAAGAGCCTATGTGGCATGATCTAGTATGCTATCTTCTAAGCATGGCAAGATCCTAATTGCTATTTCTTTCCATATTTAGGGTTTTCTACCCCAATTATTATTTTATTTCTATTTTTTAGGGTTTTCTACCCTAATTGTTATTTTCTTTCCATTTTAGGGTTTTCTACCCTAATTATTATTTTATTTCCATTTTTTAGGGTTTTCTACCCTAACTGTTACTTTCTTTCCATTTTAGGGTTTTCTACCCTAATTGTTATTTTATTTCCATTTTTTAGGATTTTCTACCCTAATTGTTACATTCTTTCCATTTTAGGGTTTTCTACCCTAATTATTATTTTCTTTCCATCTTAGGGTTTTCTACCCTAAATGTTATTTTCTTTCCATTTTAGGGTTTTCTACCCTAATTATTATTTTCTTTCCATCTTAGGGTTTTCTACCCTAAATGTTACTTTCTTTCCATTTTAGGGTTTTCTACCCTAATTATTATTTTCTTTCCATCTTAGGGTTTTCTACCCTAAATGTTACTTTCTTTCCATTTTAGGGTTTTCTACCCTAATTATTATTTTATTTCCATTTTTTTAGGGTTTTCTACCCTAACTATTACTTTCTTTTCATTTTAGGGTTTTCTACCCTAATTTTTATTTTCTTTCCATTTTAGGGTTTTCTACCCTAATTATTATTTTATTTTCATTTTTTAGGGTTTTCTACCCTAATTATTATTTTATTCTATTTTAGGGTTTTCTTCCCTAATTATTACTTTCTTTCTATTTTAGGGTTTTCTACCCTAATTGTGACAATGAGCCTTTAATATAGCATGTGAGTATGATCATTCCAATCATGGCAGTATGATTATTCCAATTATTGCAGTGTGTGGATGTGTAGCAGACAAATATGGCAATATGTGGCATCATATGTATCAAAAACCACTTGTGTGCATGATATTCAGATTTGCTTAAATTAATCACAAATAAGATCCAATCATGCATCAATATATCAAAATCGAACTCCAATAATGTGGCTAAGATCCAATCATATATCAAAAATCAAATTCCAATAATGTGGCTAAGATCCAATCATGCATCAATATATCAAAATCAAATTTCCATCATGTGGCCAAAATCTAATCATGCATCAATGTATCAAAAATCAAATTTTAATCATGTGGCCAAGATCCAATATATAAAAATCAAATTCCCATCATGGGGTCAAGATCTAATCATATATCAAAGATCAAATTTCAATAATGTGGCTAAGATCCAATCATGCATCAATATATCGAAATCAAATTCCCATCATGTGGCCAAGATCTAATTATGCATCAATGTATCAAAAACCAAATTTCAATCATGTGGCCAAGATCCAATCATAAAATTATAATCAGAGGATAGCAACTTAATGGTAGGGACTGACTAGGATTGGGCTTATGCATGTGGATGAACAACAAGGTGGGTAGGAGGGGCAAAGCTGGTGGCCTGTACAGGTGGTGCTCACGAAGGCTTTTGTATGAGTGTATGTGGGATATGAAACCAGGTGGCATCAATCAATTTTGGTGGCTGGATAATCGGATGTAGCAAGGAGGTGAGTTATGATAGTGATGTGCAGGTGTGGTGGAGTGAGTATAGAATACACAAAGTAAAGGAAAAGAAAAAGGGGAAAGGAAGCAGAGCTTACCAAATGCTACTGCTGTTACTTCTTTTTCTTCATCTTCTCTTTTCTATCTCGATCTCCTTTCGGTCTCTCCCTTCCCTCTTTTTTTTTTTTTCTTCTTTTTTCTCTCTTCTTCCCTTCTTTTTCTACCAAAAAAGTGAGCCACAAAGACCTTTCACGTTTTTTTTTTCTTTCCCCTTTTTTTTTCTCTCTTCTTCCCTTACTTTTCTCCCAAAACTTAGCTCAAAAGCCTTTCCACGTTTTTCTTTCTCTTTTCCCTTTTTTTTCTCTTTGGAAAAAGTCCCAAAAGAAAAACCCCCCTCTTCACGTTTTTTCCTCTTCTTTTATTCTCTTTTGGAAATCCAAAAAATCTTTTTGTTTATCTTAGAAAAGCCCACGTATTTTTTCTCTTTCTTCTTTCCCTTTTTTTTTTCCAACAAAATCTTTTTGGATTCCCTTAGAAAACTCACGTTTTTCTTCTTTCTTCTTTCCATTTTTTTTCTCCAACAAAATCTTTTTGTTTATCTTAGAAAAACCCACGTTTTTCCTCTTTCTTCTTTTCCTTTTTTTTTCCAACAAAATCTTTTGGATTCCTTTAGAAAAAGTGACGTTTTCCTCTCTCCCTCTTCCTTTTTTTTTTTCTCAAAATCTTTTGGATTTATCCCCAAAATCGAAATCCCCATTCGCTTCCCATGTTTTTTCTCTCCCCTCTTTCCTTTTTCTTCTCAAAAATCTTTTGGATTATCTCCAAAATTGAAATCTCCCTTCATTTTCACGTTTCTCTCTCCCCTCTTCCCTTTTTCTTCTCAAAATCTTTTGGATTATCTCCAAAACCAAAATCTCCATTCTCTTTTACGTTTCTCTCCCCTCTTTCCTTTTTCTTCTCAAAAATCTTTTGGATTATCATTTACATTATATATATATATATATATATATATATATATATATATATATATATATATATATTATACAATATATATAATATATAAATATTATCACAGATGAACTGATTCGAAATGGGTTGAGACTGACTTAGGTTGACAACTCATATGGAATTAACTGGGTTTTCTCTCCTTGTCATTTCACAGATCATTTTCGCTGTCATCCCGCATGGAATTTTCCGATGGCCTCTATTCTAAATTTTTTGCGTTCATTTTGTAGAACATTAAAAATGAGGAATATAGGAACTTGAATCACCTCATTTGGAAGTAAAATGGTCAACTTATGAATTTTTTAAGTTTAAAGCGGACCAATTATCGATAATTTGGTGACCATTTCGGCATGAGATCCTTCGGAGGCTTTTATCGGAAATATTTTACGTCCACTTTGTAGAGCACTAAAAATGGAACATAATGAGACTGGAATCACCTGAATCCGATGTAGAACGGAAAAGATATGCAGCTTTGAAATTCTGACGATAATTTTGCATGCAAGCTTGCATGGGACCCACTGGTGACTTCTACCCGGGATTTTTTACGTCCACTTTGTAGAACATCATGAATGAAAAATAATGGTCTTGGAATCAACTGAATCCGATGTAGAACGGGAAAGATATGAAGCTTTGAAGTTCTAACGATCATTTTGCATGCAAGTTTGCATGGGACCCACTGGTGACTTCTACCCGGGATTTTTTACGTCCACTTTGTAGAACATCATGAATGAAGAATAATAGTCTTGGAATCATCTGAATCCGATGTCGGATGATCAAGATATGATGATTTGAAATTCAAACGATCCGACTTAGGATAATTTGCATGAAGGCCCCTGGGATTATTTATAATAATTTCAGAAACCTCCCTTATATGTATCATCCGACTAAAATGATCATATTTTCCTCATTTGATATCGGAATTGAGCAATTCTGGTCTCATTTCGAAGATAATTCCATGACCTATGCATCTATGCAGATAATAGACCATGACCCTGCTGTGGGGATCAGTGAAAAATCACAAATTTTTGGGTTAAAGGTCAGAAACCTGCCATATTGGTTCACTTATGCCGAGGGTGGCAAAAATGGGGTGCTTACAACATCAACCACATCAATAGAAAATATAGATTGAACATCATTACTAGGGTACCTCATATCCTCAAATATGTTAAATTTAACAATCTCTCCATCAAACTCCATGGCAAGGGTACCAGCATGGACATCAATCTTTGTTTTAGCTATTTTAAGGAAAGGCCTTCATAGTAAAATTGGGGTAGGGTTTGGGGAAGTATTGTCTTCCATATTCAAAATATAAAAATCAGCAGGAAAAATCAACTCATTCACCTACACCAAAACATCCTCAACCACTCCCTCAGGGTATGCGTTAGAACGGTCAACTAACTAGATAATTAAACCCATTTTTTTTAAAAGGACCCAAATTTATAGATGCATAAATTGAATGTGGCATGACATTTATAGATGCACCTATGTCTAACATGGCATGATCAAACTTAGTATTACCAATCACACATGGAATCGTAAACGTACCTGGTCCTTGCATTTTGGGGGTAACATATGCTGAATTACTACTGACACATTCTCCCCTACACTGATTTTCTCATCACCCCTCAATTTCCTCTTTGAAGTGCATAACTCTTTGAGAAATTTAGCATATCTTGGGACTTGCTTAATGGCATCAAGTGGAGGTATGTTTACTTCTACCATTTGAAAAGTTTCAAGAATTTCTTTCTCTTGTTCTTTCTTTTTCGATTTAAACAGTCTGCTAGGAAAAAGGAAAGGAACAAAATTTATAGAATTACACACAACTGGTTGAGATTTTACCTCAGGAAAATTTACATCATCACTATTGGCTTTTGTTTCTTCTTGAATTGTCTTGGCCGAATCTACAGATTTAGCAATGGAGGGCTTAAGTTCTCTTCCATTCTGTAATGTAATGGCATTTGCATTCTCATGTGGCTTTATGATGGTCTGAGATGGTAATTTTCTAGATCCTTGAGCTTCAAGTTTGCTTACTGAAGTTGCAAGTTGACTAATCTGCTTCTCTATATTCTGAATGTTGTTCCTTGTCTCAAGTTGAAACTATTGTGTATTGCTTACCAATGCCTTAACAATCGCATCAAGTGACATATTCTGAATTGCTTGTTGCCTAGGTTGGAATGGGGGCTGGTAACAATTTTGGACAGCATGATTCCCATAACTCAGATTGGGGTGATCTCTCCTTATAGGGTTATATGAGTTTGAGTATGGATCATACATTCGCTGAGATTGCCCTTGAAATCCTCCCATGGAATTTTCTTGTTAAACTGGTGTATCTTTTTGAAGTATGGGACACATGTCCGTAGCATGACTGGTGGCTGAGCAAATGCCACAAGCTTTAACTGTTTGTAAATTCCCTATAGTCATTTATCTCACCAAAGAAGTTTGATAAAAAATCTGATGTTCAAGGTTTAATGTACTTACCTCGTTGACCTTTCTAGTTGCCTGCTACTTCCTTGTCCCGAACTGCTGTGAATTTTCATCTATATTAGAAATTAACCTCTTTTCGGCCTCCAGAGTTTTGTCAGCTAAAGCTCCTCCACTAGCAGTGTTTACCATACTCCACTCCATTGGTAATAATCATTAATAAAAATACTGAGTCAATAGTTGGTTACTAATTTGATGGTATGGATAGCTTACGCAAAGCTTTTTGAAGCATTCCCAGTACTCGTATAATGTTTTTTCATGGTGTTGTCGAATTTCACATATCTCTTTTCTTATATTTTCCGCTTTGGATGTAGGAAAATATTTTTCTAAAAACTAATGTTTCATCTCATTCCATGAATTGATTGTACGAGAGGGAAGGTAGTACAACCAATCTTTAGCATATTCATCTAATGAGAATGGAAAAGCGCACAGCTTGATCTGTTCCTCTATAATACCCTACAGTTTCATGCTAGAGCATACTACATGAAATTCCTTCAAATGTTTGTGAGGATCTTCTCCTACAAGACCATGAAATTTGGGAAGTAGATGTATTAGTCCCGATTTCAATTCAAATGTAACTTCTAGATTTGGGAACTCAATACACAAGGGCTGTTGGATTAAATTAGGAGCAGCCAGCTCCTTCAAAGTTCTGTTGTCAGCCATGGTTACCCCCACTACTGAATCACTAAAAGATGTCTCAAAAACAATTGCTCCTATGATGTTGAAACCTATTCTGCAATAATTTCCTTAGCTTCATTATGTAGTCAGTGCAAAGTTCTTTCGGGTTCTGGATCAAATATCAATTCACAAATGTTGGAAGATCGAGTCATTAACCAAGATACCCATACAATGGATCAAAGAAAAATATAAAAAATAGCTAATTAAAAAAAAATTGCTTCTTTTTTACTCCATGTCCCTTGAAACAAGGTTCTTATATCGCTCCTACGTCTTCTGAAAACTCATGAGTGATCAGCATTTGTCGAAAAGAATATAGACGCACTAAAACAAATAAAACTTCACAATGAAGGTAAGAACACAAGTGACTAAACTAACTAAAATTAAATAGATGATAACACTCATAATTTGATTAAAACTAGTCCCCAGCAACGGCGCCAAATTTTGATGCGTGCCGAGTGCAACTAAAAATAAATTACTCTACTTACAATGAATAGCAATGGTAAGTAAAGGTCGATCCACAGAGACTAATTAATCAAATTGTCTACTTACCAAGGAAAAAGAGGGGTTTTCTTCTGCAAGTTAATTGACGTAAGAATAATCTCAAAAAAGAAAATTGAGTTAACAAATATTCAATGGAAGATGATATCGATTTAAGGAAAATTACTCACGGTTTTAAATTGATCACTGACCTCATATATAGATTATTCTCTATTTAAATATTTAACCTATGATTATCAAAAAGCCAGATAATCCTTACCTTCACTAATTTCATTAATCTGAGTCTAGCACACAAATTAATTCTTATCAATAAACCAATTGGTATTAAGCAATCCTCATGAATTTACTGATAGCATTACACTCTCGGACAAAACTTGGATCATAATTGTTCTGCTTAATTGCTACTTTTCCTAAATACCATAATAATTATGGATTATAGATTCAGGTTAGCTACAACCTACGCAATTCAATCAATTAATAAGACTGTTAATTAATTAAATCATGTAATCATTAACATGAAAAACCAAGAAACACAGATATTTGAATAAAAAAATAATTAACATTAAGAACAGAGTCTCACAATTTTACTAACCGGATTGAATTCCCCTTGAATCGACTAAAGAACTTAGCCAAATATGATAGAAAAGAAAGGCACAAAAGAATTAAAACTATCTTCTCAATAATTCTTGGATGCTTTATTACGTAGCATTTACATTGCTTAAATAGCGAGAGTAGAGATGACTAAAACTGGTATGTCTAGAATTGACAACCTTATTACATGAAAATAAAGATTAGAAAAAATCCTATTGCTTAGATTAGATAGAGAATCATTCCAATATTAACCAAATACCACCCATAGACCTGCCAATCTTTGTGATATTCTATAGAGGTGTATATTCTCTTTAAGATTTTTAACAATTAATCAAGGCTTTCCAATAGTGAACCTTCTGTATGTGAAATACCTTCCTTCTCTGGTATGAATTCAGATCAACTTTCCAGATCAGATTTTTAGGCCATGTTTGGTTTCTGGAATTCTTTCCACGTTAGAAACCAGAATGAAATTCAGAAGGTCATTATTGAAAATGCCAAAAAAAAATAATTTAAATATAAATTACCAATACTTTCCACCAATGTCTTATATATAAGGAATCATCACAAATGAGTACCATAAGACATAAAATATGTTAAATAGACTAAATATAAGGGGAATAAATATATAAAATTATGAACCTATCACATATCCAAACAAATGATCCAATAGATATAGTATGATGTAGGATAATAACCATACATGCTATTAAAAGAAAAGAAGTCTCCAAGCTTTTATTGATTGTACACAACTGTTATACTGATGGAGGCATGGTGTCCGGGGTAATAGCCTCTGATGATTACCCCAAATCAGGATTTCCCCCAACTTAAAGGCTAACCGGTGGAAGATGCAGAGGCCAGATCATCAAGTTTCACCTCCACTTAAGGTCTCAAACCTTCTGGAAGTGAAGCAGAGGGAGTGACGGATGTTGTTCCCTCTTATTTTAGATCATCCGCATACATTGGTTTGAACATATCACTTTCGATGAGTCATTCAGAGAGAAGGATGGATGGTATTCCATCCTTATGATCCTTTGCCTCAATACTTAAATGAGACCATTTGATTGGCTTTGGAAATATGGGTGCCAAAACCTCAATACATCATGACCTTTGGTTTTTCCTAAAGATGGTTCCAGAGTGTGAGGACAAAGTTAGTCTCTTCCACCCTTCTCCAATGAAAGGAAAAAATGATGATTTAGAGTCGCCAGATTAAGGTCTAGGACCTATAAAAATATACTCTCATCATATGAAAAGACTTTAATTGACTCATTGGACCCAATATATTGGCTTTGGTCTATCAGAGAATGGGTAAGCTTTCAAGGTACAGTTAGGGAAGGTGTTAGGCACCCAAAACTGTCGGATCTAAAAATTGGCCTCCTATGTGATTCTACTTTCCTTAGACTCTATTTTTCTGACTATTCATGGTCAATGGATGATGACTAGGGCTCATGGGGGATCTTATGCCAAGTTGATAAGTTCTTTTAAACTAGGTTCAGCCAAACATGTTCTCAAAATAAATAAACAAAAAAAGTGATATACAGTGATCCAAACCAAAGATGGTTCAGTGATGGACTGAATCTGAGACGTACAAGACATCCCAAATTGCCTACGTATTCCAATCTTGTAAATCAAGTCCATAACGTAGTTCAAACGGATGTGATTATGGTTTATGGATGTGATTTATACTTAAGCTTTCTTACATTCAATTGTTCAAGTTGAATTTTATGCTTGATAATGATTGAGATTGAATGTAGAGATAACCTAAGGTGGATTGAAGTGAATATGGATACGAATATGGGTATGATATGGATATGGGTATGGATATGATATGGAGGACCTAAGGATTTTAAGATGTGGTACCGTGCTTGGAGAGGTCCTCCATGTTGCCTACATATTTCAGAGGTCCTGAAAATTAGGTATGACATAGTTCGTTGTTTAGGGTTGATATGGATATCCTAAAGAAGACTAAAGAAGGCTAAAGTGTGTACAACCCAAGTGGATCATGGTACGGTTTGGGAACTAAGTGTGTACAGTCTGAGTGAACCACAGGTACAGGTTTGGAATCTAAGGGTGTACAGTCGCAGTGAACCACAAGTACAGATTCAAGAGAACTTAAAGGATATACAGTTCGAGTGAACAACAGGTATAGATTCGAATGAACCTAAAGGGTCTATAGTTTGAGTGAACCACAGGTACATATTCGAGTGAACCTAAAGGGTGTACTATTCTAGTGAACAATAGGTATAGATTCGAGTGAACCTAAAGGATGTACCGTTCTAGTGAACCACATGTACTGATTTGAGAGAACCTAAAGGATGTACTGTCACACCCCAATTCCATACTATTTAGAACGGTGTGATGAACCGCTAATAAACCAACGGTTCAACCAGGATCTCTAATAGACTGTGTCCTTGTAAACTAAACCATACACATCCACAACCATAATCATAATAAATACACAATAGCAGAAGTATTAATATTAAATGAACTGAGGAATCTAACTTTGATAATCATAAATAAAATATCAAATTATGTTGTATCAACCAAGACATAAGTAAATAAAATATCAAATTACATTTCCTTAATAGTTCAAATAAAATCTAATCGAAAACACATGAGTTGCACTCGCATGAGGAGTCATGCGTCTCCACTATGTCTTCAGCCTCTATTGCAGCCACGTGCCTGTACACAAAAGCATTCATATAATCTTCCACAGTGGTACCTAGATCATCAACTAAAAATATTTGACATCAAAAGGGTCAGTACACATCACGGCTCAGTGAGCAAACAAAACAATGCAACAAACATATGCATGCTTTCAATTCATATCTGTGGTCTGGTATATAAGTTTGTAATGTGCTATAGAAAGGTTCGGTGGCCGCCTCGCCTCTATACAAGAGTGTGTGAAGCCGTCCAATGATTAACGTTTATTGTCATCGCACATGCACCCACCATGGAATAGTGATAGAGCTAAAGTGCTTAGGACCACACCGCATCACACTTCCCCTGATACTCTACCCATACCAACACGTAAGCCCCTACTGGCGAGGGCTTGAAAATTGGGCTCGCAACAAACCAATCCTAATGTCAGATAGTGTACCAAAGGCCTCACCCAAGCATCCCTCAATACATCCATAGAGATAGAGCTAAGGCCTCCCGGCAGAGTCGAAGACTACACGGTCCGAGACCACCTCCCCTGATACCCTACGACGTAATAGTTCTGCTAAGGTAATGGCGATGCGACGATGTCAGTGGACAAGACTTGGGTAGAAATAGAGCTAGAGTCCAGTGACAAGGCTGAACCACAATGTCATGTCCTCCGCCTGATGCCCCACTCACATCAAGCACACTAACCACACTCATACATTCACATGCATATTCCTAGCATCATCATCATCATCATGTTATAAATAAAATAGAATTAAATATGCATGAACATTAATAGCAGGAATATTGGATGACATGTTGAATGCACATTACAAGCATACACGCATAGAATCAGTCATGGCATTGGACTCAAGAAAATAAAAATAGTTTATTATTAGCCAATTAGTTTAGGTCTTGTTCCGTCACCCTTGCTTGAGTGTAGATCCTCTTTCAAGCTTTAAGAATCAATTTTATATCAACTGGAAAACCTAACAAGTCGATAGATTTTAATTAGAATTCATTATGATAATTTTAGGCTTGCTGTTAAGTGAGGGTCATAGGACGGGTCACAGGTAGGGTAGCAGTTTTCTGCGACCTCAGGGTGTAGGGTCGATTCCCAATCGACCCCACGTGCGACCACCCGTGGTTTGAGTTGACCTTTTCATCCTATAGTCCATTCTTTCATGTTTGGGTCCTATGGCTTACTTCCACAATCCATTATATGCTTGTTCTATGGCTTAAACTCTAGGTTTGTTCCTTACTTTGCCTACCATGATTTCCACCATGGATTTCATTGAAATCCTCCCATGGATGGATGATTTGGGTTTCTCATAGACCATACCCTCTTCATGAACTATTCTAAGGTCTTAAATCATTAATGGAAAACATACCCATACCTTAGGTTTACTGAGACTCAGAGGTTTCTCTGAATTCTTCTCTTCAGTCTTCTTCTCCAACTTTTCTTCTCTTCTCCTTCTCTTCTCTTTCTCTCACTTTCAATTAGGGTTTCAAAAGGAGTGAAAGAGGCTAAGGGACGTCCTATTTATAGAGGAGAACCTCCCAAAATAAGTCCCATTGAGATTAGGAAAGAATCCCCTTGAAATTTAGAAAGTTTCCTATTTACGGTTTCTGTCGGCAATGAGGGTGTCGATGAGGGGGTCAGAGATCCCGTCGACCCTCAGGTCTAAATTGTCTAACCCTCGGTCAAAATTTTAGGGGTCTGACTCCCTAATGAGGGGGTCCAACCCTACCTATCTGGGTATGTGACTCTGCCCCCTATTTTACTGTTTTTGGGTCAATTTAATACCTGGACTCGCTATTTCCTTCAGGCACTTGGTCCATTTGGTACAAGGTGGTAAGACCGGTTAGTTTAATATGGGTCTTACAACTCCCCCCTGCTTATAAAAATTTCATCCTCAAAATTGTACACACCTTCCGAGTCGAATAGATGAGGGTATTACTTTCGCATAGCATTTTCTTCTTCCTTTGTGATTTCTTTTATATCTTTGCTTCTCCATGTGACCTTAACATAAGAAATGTCACGGTTGCATAGTCGTTGCACCTTTCGGCTGGTGATTTCAGTTGGTGCTACTTCAAATGTCAAATCCTCAGTCAAATCAGGTAGATCTACTGTCAAAACGTGTGTTGGATCTCTGACATACTTCTTCGATAAGGAGATATAAAATACATCATGCACACTTGACATAGATGGTGGTAGTGCTAACTGGTAAGCCACTTTTCCACGTTTAGCTAGAATCTCATATCGTCTGACATATCTCAGACTTAGTTTCCCTTTCTGTCTGAACCATTTCAATACTCGCATAGGTGACACTTTGAGAAATAACTTATCACCCACGTCGAATTCAAGGTCTCGGCATCTAGTATCTGCATATTGCTTCTGACAATTCTGAGCCATTCTTACTCTTTCTTTGATAATGTCGACTACTCTACAAGTCTCTTCAACAAATTCTGGTCCAACAATACTACGTTCTCCAACTTCATTCCGAAACAAAGGAGTTCGACACTTCCTACCATACAGTGCTTCATAGGCTGACATCTGTATAGTAGCCTGATAGCTATTGTTATAAGCGAACTCAATCAGTGGTAACTTTTCATACCATGATCCTTTAAAATCAATCACACAAGCTCAGAGCATGTCTTTTAGAATCTAAATGGTGCGCTCCAATTATCCGTCTGTCTGAGGATGGAATACAGTACCGAACTTCAATGTTGTACCCATAGCTTTCTGTAATCCTTTCCATAACTTTGAAGTAAATTGTGAATCTCTGTCAGACACAATGCTTTCAGGTACACCGTGTAATCTGACAATGTTATCCACATACAACTTAGCTAACCTCTCCAGTGTATACTGAGGTCGTATAGCTATAAATCGATCCATTTTAGTCAGTAGGTCTACAATCACCCAAACGGAGTCAACTACTCGGGGAGTCAATGGTAACCCTGTGACGAAGTCCATAGTGATGCAGTCCCATTTCTATGCTGGTTCTGGTAACGGCTGTAACAGTCCTGCTGGTCATTGTCGTTCAGCTTTGACCTTCTGAAAATTTAGGCATTGAGACACGAACTTGGCTATATCTACTTTCATTCCTCTCCACCAATATAATTTATTTAGGTCATGATACATTTTTGTACTTCCAGGGTGTATCGAATAGGCGGTGGTAAGGGCTTCCTTCATTAGTCGGTGTCTAATGTCCAAACTTTCCGTTTCAGGTACACATATTCTTCCTCTGTACTTCAGTACCTTTCCATCATCTATGGTGAACTCAAGAATAGTCCTACCTTTTTCGATGTCTTCTTGTACCATTCTTAGATAAGGGTCTAATTTAATCGCTGTTTTCACTTCATCAAGTATATCGGGTACAATCTTCAACGTGGCAAACATATTTGTAAACCGATGGATAAACCTTTGGTTGGTTGATTCACCCGGTGCATCTATCACAAACTGCTCCTTACCATAATTGAATACTTTTCTGGTAGTACACAGTGCAGCAGTGGTGCTAAACTCCCCTTGAGATTTTATCATTGCCTTTCTACTCAGCGCGTCAGCAACCACATTAGCTGTCCCCAGATGATACTGGATATCACAATCATAGTCTTTTAATAGTTCCAACCATCTTCATTGTCTCATATTCAACTCCCTCTGATTAAAGAGGTAAGTAAGACTCTTATGATCTGATTTAATCTAAAATTTCACTTCGTACAAGTAATGTCTCCATATTTTGACAACATGTACTACTGCTGCTAATTCCAAATCTTGAGTGGGATAGTTCTTCTCATGTGTCTTCAATTGTCTTGAGGCATAAGCAATTACTTGTTCTCCTTAAATAAGTACACATCCTAATCCCAATCCTGACGCATCAGTGTTTAAAATAAATGGCTGTCCTAGAATCAGAATGGTCAAGATTGGGGCAGATATCAATCTAGCCTTCAATGTTTGGAAACTCTTCTCGCATTTATCAGTCCAAACAAACTTTTCACCCTTCTTAGTCAAACTAGTGAGAGGTACAAAAATTCGGGAATAGTCTTCCACAAATCGTCGATAATACCCAGCTAGACCTAAGAAACTTCTAATTTCTGCAACGCTCTTCGGTGCTTCCCACTTCACAATAGCTTCGATCTTGCTAGGATCGACTTTAATTCTTTCAGCGGATACGACATGGCCTAGAAAAGAGACTTCCTTTAGCCAAAACTCACACTTTGTGAATTTGGGTAGAGCTTCTCCTTCCATAATCACTGTAGAGCGGCGTTTAGATTCTTAATATGAGTTTCCTTGTCCTTGGAGTAGACCAATATATCATCGATGAATACAATAATCGACATATCCATCATATCATGGAATACCCGATTCATAAGTTCCATAAAGGTTGCTGGTGCGTTCGTCAATCCAAAAGACATGACCAAAAATTCATAATGTCCATATCTGGTCCTGAATGCTGTCTTGGGAATATCCCTGTCCTTAATCTTCAACTGATGGTAGCCTGACCGAAGATCGATCTTGGAGAATACTTTGGCACCTTGCAACTGATTGAACAGGTCATCGATCGAAGGTAATGGGTATCGATTCTTGATTGTCAGTTTATTCAGTTCTCAGTAGTCTATACACAATCGAACACTATCGTCCTTCTTCTTCAAGAATAATACTGGCGCTCCCCATGGTGATATGCTAGGTTGGATGTAACCTTTGTCCAGCAGATCTTGTAGTTGTGCTTTTAATTCCTTCAGTTCAGTAGGAGCCATTTGATAAGGTGCTTTAGATATTGGTGCGGCTTCGGGTATCAGATCTATAACAAACTCTGTAGCTCGATCGGGTGGTAGTCCTGGTAGTTCTTCAGAAAATACATCTAGATAGTCACGCATGACATCAATATCCTCCATTCGTGGTGCTTCTTTGGTAAGATCGACCACAGATACTAGATACCCAACTGCTCCTTTCTCAAGGCACTTCCTAGCCTTTAATGCAGAGAGTATGAGCTTTCATTCATGGGGAAGTTTGGTTCCCGCAAAACTGAACTCTACTCCTTCTTTGTCTTTAAATATCAGCTTCTTTTCGGCACATAATAGGTTTGCAGAATGCCGAGCTAACCAGTCCATTCCCACGATGACGTCAAAGTCTGCCATCTCAAGTTGGATCAAGGTTGGATCCAAAGTCTTCTCGTCAATAAGAACTGGACATGGTCCATAACCTTTGTCTAATTCCACTTCTAATCCCATAGGCGATCGTACAAGCTGTTTGTAGTTTAAGGATTTGAGGGGTAGATTTAACTTCTTTCCAAATGATACAGATATAAAAGAATGAGTAGCTCCTGAATCAAAGAGTACTCTGGCGGGAATGCCATTAATAGGTACGATACCTGTGACCACATCAGGCGATGTGGCAGCATCCTCAGATGTAACCGTGTAAACTCTGCTTAGTTGGAGTTTCTTCTTGGGCTTAGGACACTCCCTTGCCATATGTCCCAATTGATTGCAGTAATAACATTTTAACCCTTCATTATTTGGCTTTTGTTGCTGTTGAGCTGCTGAAGTAGTCTTGGCTGTAGCATTGAAACCTTGAGTACGGAAGGGTTTGAATACATTGGTGTTCCCTCCATTGTAAGAATTTCCATTTGGCCTTTCGATTCCTCTATTTTGAACAAGGTAGCTCTCTTTCTGGCTCGACTCTATCACTTGAGAAATTTGTACAGCTTCATTGTAGATTTTCTTTTCAAGGCCCAGAACATGTTCACGTATGCTTCCCCTAAGTCCCACGACGAACCGTCGTTTTTTGTATCTTCCACTTGCGTACTGACTGGTGCAAAGAAGAACAAGTCCTCATAACGCTGTTGATATGCATCGACAGTCATCTGTCCCTGATATAAACTCAGGAACTCCTTCTCCATGGAATCTCTGAAACTCCTAAGAAAATACTTCTTAAATAATGCCTCCTTATATTGGGTGTGCTTTGTCATCAGATACGTCCGTGTGGACTTCCACCAGTGGTGTGCATCGCCTTTCAGCATGAATGTTGCACACAATACTTTCTCTTCTTCATTCACTGTCATCATCGTGAAATTTCTCTCCATTTCATCGATCCAGTGTGCTGGCCACAATAGATCAGCTGGCTTACCACTATACTCCTTGGGCTTCATCTTTAGAAAATGCTCAACTAGTCTGGAGTGGTCTAGTTGATGAGGAACATAAGCCCCATACATAGGTGGTTGGTTGGTATTGATATCCACCTGGAGCTACTTCAGGGTTTTGTGCTTGAGCCTGCATGATGGGAGTCTGAGGTGCGTGGGGTACTGAGTTACTTCCCCCTGGTACTGTGCTTGCCTGTCCTACTGGCATCGGTGTCGTCTGTGCAGTGGAAAAGCCATGCCTATGGCAGCTTGCATAGTAGCTTGTACCTGTTCTATTTGCTACAGCTGTTGTACCAAATTCTTACGGCTGTAGCCAGGTCTATTGGTGGAGCTGGAAGATTTGTAGGATTTATCTACCCATTAACTATGGATGGTGCCGTGTTCAGATTCTCCTATGTTTCAGGGTGAATATGGCTGTCTTCCTCCACAGGTGGTGGGGGTGGAATATAGTTCCGGCTTTGTCTGGTCACTCTGTGTCCAGCCATTATTTGTTCTGGTAGTGGTGATGCCTGACAATCATTGAATACGTGAGGCAATCATTATATACTTCATTCTCATATTTAAATCCACTAATCAATAATATTTTCAAATTTTTCAGATCATTCTGTCAAAAATACTGTATTTTCCATTCCAGGGTCGATGGTAGGGGTCGATGGATGTCCGACCTTAGGGTATGCGATCCTAAAAATCACTGATACTTACCGAGAGCCGAGAGTCGATTGTGGGGGTCAATGGATGTCCGACCGTGGGATCGACCCCTAGTTCTCTGTCAGATCATCGAGAGGCATGGGTCAATGAGAGGGTCAGAGGGAGGGTCGGATGTTTTGGTCGAATTCTCCGACCCTAGGACTAAAAATCAGGTTTTTAATCCCGATTTTGAATCCATTTCTCATTCTTTCTCCTCCTTTTCGACTCGGCTTGTTCCTCTGAGTTGCTACAGTAACAACTCCGACCCATTGACGATTTTTGCTTCTCTTTTCGACATCTACTCCTCTTCTACAGGTATGTTCTCTACGGTTTCATGTTTTTAGGGTTTCTTAACTAGGTTTTTGCTCGTTTATATCATTTTCCTCAAATTAAACTTTTTCCAATCGTAAAAATTTGATTTTTATTGGGGATTTTGTTGTTGGTGACTCAATGGACGAAAACCCTCAAAAATATTTGAGTTTCATCGGCTGGTTATCGAGAAACTTGAAATTTCCCATTTTTGCCCTAATTTGTCGATATTTTTGAATTTCTTGTAATTTCTTCAAATTCAATTTCCTTAGATAAAATTTCCAACTGCATGAATCTTACAGGATCGTTTAGGATCTATATAAGTCCTACTACCCGCGTGTATGGGTGAAAAGTGAGGCTTTTGACCAATTTATGTCGTTACAATGTCAAAATTTTTGGGTTTTCCATCTTTACTAAGCGCCGGCCATATCAAAAATTTATTCTTAATTTCTTTTTTTGTTTAAAAAAATCAAAATTTATTTTCTTTTAAAATACTCTTTTAATATAAATCCCTTGGCGAGATATGGTATCGGCTTTTATAAAATTTAATTAAATTTAAAGAAAAAGGGAAAAAAAAGAGGAGAGTGGTGTTTAAATTTTTTTTTTAAGGTGTGGGGGGGGGGGGGGGTGGTTGTGGGGGGTGGGGGGGGGTTTGGGGGGGGGGGGGGGGGGGTCGAAATAATAAAAAATTTTTATATTTCCCAAAAAATTTTAGGTAGTTTATATATCCAAAGTACCCAGGGTTCATGACCAAGTCCACTTCCGTTCTAATGAGGCTGAGGCACAGTATGCCCGCTACGCTCGTAAGAAGGTAAAGGGAGGTCATCGGGTGGACTTGGCTAGCCTGGCCTTGTTTGATGTGGAGAGAGCTTTTGGTGATATGGTCTGGCTTCCTGTGATCACCTACGATGCCTGTACTCGTCTAGATTTGGTGAGATAGCTTTATTGTAATCTTCAAGTGGTGGGGATTACAATGATGCTGTGAGGGGTGGAGAGCTCAGGATCACTAGCTACGTCAAGGGAGTCAAGGTTTCCTTTGATTATCGACAGCTAGCGGATCTCTTGGGCATTTCATATGACGGCCCCTTGGTGTTCTGTGCTCCCAGAGAGTCCCAGTTCTTTTCCTTAGAGATGAGGGCTGAGATTGACCGTCAGCTCATCAGAGAGGATCGCTGGGAGATGAAAGCGATCTACCTATGTCCAAAGCCTCGGGTGTACTGTAAGATCGTTCAGCACAACCTGATACCTCAGAGTGGGCACTACGAGAGGATCTCCCAGTTGACCCAGTTCTTGCTGTACTGTATCTGCACTAGGCAGCCTGTCTGCCTTCCTTATATTATTATGTGGACGATGATCAGTGCCACACTGCCCGGTCATGTTGTCAACCTGCCTTATGGACGCATGATCACTACACTGTTTACCCGCCTGGGTGTTGATTTGGTGGATGAGAGGATTCAGGAGAAATCCTTCTCATCACCACTGGATTGAGAGGCCATCTTTAAGATGGGCATGCATGATGCTCAGGTCAGCAACGATGAGAGGAACGCTCTGGTGCATCCATGTACTTGAGTGGAGATGGCTGACGCTGAGGCAGTAGTGGCAGCCGCTGGAGTAGGGGTTCATGGGGGTGATGCTGGGGATGATGATCGTTTATACATGGATGTGGATTCCATACCTCCTCCATTACCTACACATGCTACGGGAGCTGGTCCTTCTTATGCAGCTGGTCCTTCGCATGCAGCTGGTCCTTCACACCCACCTTCTAATGACATGATGGGGATACTGCGTGAGATTTGAGAGGCTCAGCGCATGTCTGATCTGAGGATGGGAGAGCTTTTAGATTCTCAGTGCATATTGGATCTGAGGGTGAGAGAGCTTCTAGATGCTCAGCGCGTGACTGATCAGTGGGTGGCTAATCTCACAGCTAGTCTTCAGACGACCCAGACTCAGATAGCATGGTTGACTAGAGTCTATGCTGAGGATTATGATAGAGACCGCGAGGCACCGCCTCCCCCATTACCTCCATCTTCCTGATGTATTTTCTTTTTATTTTTCTTTTGTACTTCAGTGTAATTGTCCGGGTTGTGGACTGTACCTTGCTTTAGACTTTGGTATATACGTTTATTCTTCCCTTAAGTGTATATAAATTTGTTTCTCATTTAATAAATGCATTATTCTCTTTCAATTTTTGGTCTCAAACAACACAGATGCTTATGGTGTGTTCTTATTACAGCTTTTAAATTTTTATCCTATCTCTTAGTTCACAAACTTTTGTGGTAGTATACTGGTTTAAAAGACAGGGCCTGAGAGCTCTAATACCAAGTTGTCACACCCCAATTTTTGTATTATTCATAACAATGTGATGAACTGCTAATAAACCAATGGTTAAACCAGGATCTCTAATAGGCTGTGTCCTTGTAATCTAAACCAAACACATCCACAACCATAATCAGAATAAATACACAATAGTAGAAGTTTTAATATTAAATGAATTGAGGAATCTAACTGTGATAATCATAAATAAAATATCAAATTATGTTGTATCAACCGAGACATAAGTAAATAAAATGTCAAATTACATTTCCTTAATAGTTCAAATAAAATCTAATCGAAAACGCATGAGTTGCACTCGCATGAGGAGTCATGCATCTCCACTATGTCTTCAGCTTCCATTGCAGTCACGTGCCCGTACACAGAAGCATTCATATAATCTTCCACAGTGGTACCTAGATCATCAACTAAAAATATTTGACATCAAAAGGGTCAGTACACATCACGGCTCAGTGAGCAAACAAAACATTGCAACAAACATATGCATGCTTTCAATTCATATCTGTGGTCTGGTATATAAGTTTGCAATGTGCTATAGAAAGGTTCGGTGGCCGCCTCACCTCTATACAAGAGTGTGTGAAGCCGTCCAATGATTAACGTTTATTGTCGTCGCACATGCACCCACCATGGAATAGTGATAGAGCTAAAGTGCTTAGGACCACACCGCATCACACTTCCCCTGATACTCTACCCATACCAACACGTAAGCCCCTACTGGCGAGGGCTTGCAAATTGGGCTCGCAACAAACCAATCCTAATGTCAGACAGTGTACCAAAGGCCTCACCCAAGCATCCCTCAATACATCCATAGAGATAGAGCTAAGGCCTCCCGGCAGAGTCGAAGACTACACGGTCCAAGACCACCTCCCCTGATACCCTACGACGTAATAGTTCTGCTAAGGTAATGGCGATGCGACGATGTCAGTGGACAAGACTTGGGTAGAAATAGAGCTAGAGTCCAGTGACAAGGCTGAACCACAATGTCATGTCCTCCGCCTGATGCCCCACTCACATCAAGCACACTAACCACACTCATACATTCACATGCATATTCCTAGCATCATCATCATCATCATGTTATAAATAAAATATAATTAAATATGCATGAACATTAATAGCAGGATTATTGGATGACATGTTGAATGCACATTACAAGCATATACGCATAGAATCAGTCATGGCATTGGACTCAAGAAAATTAAAACAATTTATTATTATCCAATTAGTTTAGGTCTTGTTCCCTCACCTTTGCTTGAGTGTAGATCCTCTTTCAAGCTTTAAGAATAACTTTTATATCAATAGAAAAACCTAACAAGTCGATTGATTTTAATTAGAATTCATTCTGACAATTTTAAGCTTGTTGTTAAGCGAGGGTCGCAGGACGGGTCGCATGTAGGGTAGCAGTTTTCTGCGACCCCAGGGTGTAGGGTCGATGCCAGGGTCGGATGTTCCATCGACCCTGGGTGCAACCACCGCATCCCTGGACTTTCCGAATGTTGGGGGTCGATCTTGTGGTCTGGTAGGGTCAATTCCCAATCAACCCCATGTGCGACCCCCCGTGGTTTGTGTCGACCTTTTCATCCTATAGTCCATTCTTTCATGGTTGGGTCCTATGGCTTACTTTCACAATCCATTCTATGCTTGTTTTATGGCTTAAACTCTAGGTTTCTTCCTTACTTTGCCTGCCATGATTTTCTCCATGGATTTCATTGAAATCTTTCCATGGATGGATGATTTGGGTTTCTCCTAGACCATACCCTTCAAGAACTATTCTAAGGTCTTAAATCATTAATGGAAACATACCCATACCTTAGGTTTGCTGAGATTCAGAGGTTTCTCTGAATTCTTCTCTTTAGTCTTCTTCTCCAATTTTTCTTCACTTCTCCATCTCTTCTGTTTCTCTCACTTTCAATTAGGGTTTCAAAAGGAGTGAAAGAGGCTAAGGGACGTCCTATTTATAGAGGAGAACCTCCAAAAATAAGTCCCATTTAGATTAGGAAAGAATCCCCTTGAAATTTGGAAAGTTTCCTATTTACGATTTCTGTCGGTAATGAGGGGGTCGTTGAGGGGGTCGGAGATCCCGTCGACCCTCAGGTCTATATTGTCTGACCCTCGATCAAAATTTTAGGGGTCTGTGTCACACCCCAATTTCACACTATTCAGAATGGTGTGATGAACCTCTAACAAACCAACGGCTCAACCAGTATCTCAAG
Organism: Protea cynaroides; assembly: GCA_028583415.1. NCBI lineage: Eukaryota > Viridiplantae > Streptophyta > Magnoliopsida > Proteales > Proteaceae > Protea > Protea cynaroides. Next base: position 28,042,717 of record CM053265.1, on the reverse strand, counting down.
TAGGCTATATCCGTGTTATCTAAACTCCGTACATCCACATTCATAATGAGAGTAAATATATAATAGCAGAAGTCTTATAGTAAAATGAACTGAGAATCTACTGTGATATTAATATTTAAATTGAAAATTATTCTGTATCAACTGAGACATAAATAAATATCAAATACATGTCCATAATAAATCCAAGTAAAGAAAACTAAGAAAATTCTAATCAAATACACATGAGTTGCACTCGCAAGAGGAGTCATGTGTATCCACTTCAGCTTCAATTTCCATCGCCGCTATGTTCCCGTACGATGGAGCATTTACATAATCTTCAACGGTATAACCTCCATCATCAACTAAAAATATTCGACGTCGAAGGGTGAGCACACATCATGGCTTAGTGAGCAAACAAAACAATGCAACAGTACATATGCATGCAATTAATTCATATCTTTGGTCTAGTTTATAGTTTGTAATGCGCAATAGAAAGGTTGGGTGGTCAAAGGTTAACGTTTATTGACCCCGCCTCTATACACAGGGTGTGGAAGTCCGCCCAATGGTTAACGTTTATTTTCGTCACCATCCACCCTAATCCTGAACATTGTACAACAAAGGTTAACGTTTATTGCTGTATAGTGCCATACCAACACGTAAGCCCCTACTGGCGAGGGCTTACAAACTGGGCTCGCAACTAACCAATCCTAATGCCAAATAGTGTATCCAAGGCCTCACCCCAGCATCCCTCAGGATGTCCATAGAGATAGAGCTAACGCCCCCCGGTAGAGTCAGAGACTACAAGGACCGAGACCACCTCCCCTGATACTCTACGACATAATAGTTTTTCTAAAGTAATGGCGATACGACGATGCTAATGCACAATACTCAAGTTAGAGATAGAGCTAAAGTGTTGAGACTCGTAAAAGGTTAACGTTTATTGACGTTCTCATCACACCTCCTCTGATACTGGCTCGCATCAAGTAAACCAACCACACACATACAATCACATGCCTATTCCTATCATCATCATCATCATCATGTTATAAACAATAAAGTAAATATGCATGAACAAATAATAGAAATATTGGATGACATGTTGTATGCACATTACAAACATAGTCGCATAGAATCAAGCATGACATTGGACTCAAGAAAAGAGAAAACAGTTTGTTATTAACCAATTAGTTTAGAGTTCTGTTTCCTTACCTTAGCTTGCTAATAGATACTCTTCCAAGCTTTAGAATCACCTTTATAATGTTATTATATTGCAAGAAGACCTAACAAAGTCGATTGAATTTAATTAGAATTAATTCTAAATTTAAAAATCATGTTGTTAACTGAGGGTCGAAGATAGGGTCGGAGTCATGATCAACCCTGGGTGCGACCCTCCCCAAATCTGGACTTCCAGAACCCTAATGGTCGATACTCAGGATCACATAGGGTCGGATGGTCATCGACCCTCTGTGCGACCCCTCGGTGGGTTTTGATCAATTTTCCTCCTTTTAATCCATTCTTCGTGTTTGGGGTCCTATGGCTTGGTCCTACAGTCCATTCAACATGCATTCCATGGTCTAGAACCATGAATCACCCACCAAAATAGCTTTCATGTATTCTCCCATGATTTTCCATGCAAACCTAACCATGGGTTGATGGTTTGGGTTTCTCCGAGATCACACACTCATCATTATCTAACCTAAGGCCTGTAGAAACTCATGGAATTAGTATCCATACTTGAGAAGAACACTCTTTCTCTGCAACTCTTCTCCTTTTGCTTTCTTCTTTACCTTGTTTCTCTTCTCCTTCTCTTCCTTCTCTTCTCTTTCTCTCAATTCAATTAGGGTTGTAAAAGGAGTGAAAGAGGCTTAGGGATGTCCTTTAAATAAAGTAGAAACATCCTAAAATAAGTCCCTTTGAGATTAGGAAAGAATCCTAATCGAAATTATGGAAATTTCCTAATTTCAGTTTCGGCGGCAACTGAGGGTCGATGGGAGGGTCGATGATCCCATCGACCCTAGGTTTCCTAATGTGTCTAACCCTCCCTGTAAAACAGAGGAGGGTCTGACTTTCTGTCTTGGGGGGGTCCGACCCTCCCTTGCTGGGTATGCAACCCTCCCCCTAATTTAAGTGTTTTTAGGTCGATTTGATTCCTGGGATCACGATCTCCTTTACACCCTTGGTCCATTTGACTCAACCATGATGGGTAAACCTGGTTCAAGGTGGTAAGACCGGGTTAGTTTGATACGGGTCTTACAACTCCCCCCTACTTATAAAAATTTTATCCTCGAAATTGTACGTACCTTCTGAATCAATTAAGTGAGGGTATTGCTTTCGCATAATATTTTCTTCTTCCCATGTTATTTCTTCCATGTCTCTACTTTTTCAGGAGACCTTAACATAATAGATATCTCGATTGCGTAGTCGTTGAACCTTTCGGCTGGTGATTTCAGTTGGTGTTACTTCGAATGTCAAATCATCAGTCAATTCCGATAAATCTACTGTTAAAACGTGCGTTGGATCCTTGACATACTTCTTCAGTAAGGAAATATGAAATACGTCATGCACACTTGACATAGATGGTGGTAGTGCTAACAGATAAGCTACTTTCCCTATAAGACCCGTGTCAATCTAACCCGGTCTTACCACCTTGAACCAGGTTTACCCATCATGGTTAAGTCAAATGGACCAAGGGCGTGAAGGAGATCGAGATCACAGGTATCAAATCGACCCAAAAACACTTAATTTGAAGGGAGGGTCGCATACCCAGCTAAGCAAGGTTGGACCTCCCAAAGCAGAAAGTTAGACCCTCAATTTTGAAGGGAGGGTCGGACATCTTGAACCCTAGGGTCGACGGGATCATCGACCCTCCCATCGACCCTCGGTTACCGTAAGATAGAAATTAGGAAATTTCCTAATTTTTTATTGGGATTCTTTCATAATCTCAATGGGACTTATTTAGGATGTTCCTACTCTATTTAAAGGACGTTCCTAAGCCTCTTTCACTCCTTTTCACAACCCTAATTGAATTGAGAGAAAGAGAAGAGAAGGAAAAGAGGAAGAACAGAAGCAAGGAATAAATTTTGCCAAGAGAGAAGAGTTGCAGGGAAGGAGTATTCTTCTCAGGTATGGATACTAATTCCATGAGTTTCTACAGACCTTAGGTTAGATATTGATGAGAATGTGATCTCGGAGAAACCCAAACCATCAACCCATGGGTAGGTTTTTATGAAAAACAATGGGGGATTACATGAAAGCTATCTAGGTGGATTATACATGGTTTCAGACCATGGAATGAATGTAGAATGGAATGTAGGAGCAAGCCATAGGATCCCAAGCACGAAGAATGGACTAAAAGAGGGAACTGGACCAAAGTGCACCGAGAGTCGCACCGAGGGTCGATGACCATCCGACCCTAGGTGATACTGACCATCGACCCTCAGTGTTTGGGAAGTTCAGAGTATGGGGAGGGTCGCACCCAGGGTCGATCATGACTCTGACCCTACCTCCGACCCTCAGTTGACAGAATGGTTTTTAAAAATTATAATAAATTTTAATTAAATTTTATCGACTTTGTTAGGTCTTCTAGCAATATAATAACATTATAAAGGTGATTCTAAAGCTTGGAAGAGTATATATTAGCAAGCTATGGTGAGGAAATAGAACTCTAAACTAATTGGTTAATAATAAACTGTTTTCTATTTCTTGAGTCCAATGCCATGCTTGATTTTATGCAAATATGTTTGTAATGTGCATACAACATGTCATCCAATATTTCTATTATTGTTCATGCATATTTATTTTATTGTTTATAACATGATGATGATGATGATGATAGGAATAGGCATGTGATTGTATGTGTGTGGTTGGTGTACTTGATACGAGCGAGTATCAGGGGAGGTGTGATGAGAACGTCAATAAATGTTAACCTTTGGCGGGTCTCAGCTCTTTAGCTCTATCTCTAACTCAAGTCTTGTGCATTAGCATCGTCGTATCGCCATTACTTTAGCAGAACTATTATGTCGTAGAGTATCAGGGGAGGTGCTCTCGGTCCTTGTAGTCTCTGACTCTAACGGGGGGCCTTAGCTCTATCTCTATGGACATTCTGAGGGATGCTGGGGTGGGGCCTTGGATACACTGTTTGGCATTAGGATTGGTTAGTTGCGAGCCCAGTTTGCAAGCCCTCGCTAACAGGGGCTTACGTGTTGGTATGGTATTATATAGCAATAAACGTTAACCTTTGTTGTATAATGTCATGATTAGGGTGGATGGGGACGACGATAAACGTTAACCTTCGGGCGGACTTCCACACCCTGTGTATTGAGGTGGAGTCAATAAACGTTAACCTTTGACCACCCAACCTTTTTATTGCGCATTGCAAACTATAAATCAGACCAAAGATATGAATTGATTGCATGCATATGTATTGTTGCATTATTTTGTCTACTCACTGAGCCGTGATGTGTGCTCAACCCTCGACGTCGAATATTTTTTGTTGATGATGCAGGTTTTATAATTGAAGATTATATGAATGCTGCAGCATACGAGAACGTGGCGGCGATGGAAGCTGAAGCTGAAGTAGATACACATGACTCCTCTTGCGAGTGCAACTCATGTGTATTCGATTAGATTTTTCTTAGGTTTGTTTATTTGAATTTAATAAAGACATGTATTTGATAATTATTTATGTCCCAGTTGATACAGAATAATTTGCTATTTAATATTGATATCATAGTAGATTCACAATTCATTTTACTATAAGATTTCTACTATTGTGTGTTTACTCTGATTATGATTATGGATGTATGGGAGTTTAGATAATGTGGGGATAGCCTACTCGAGATCCTGGTTGAACCATTGGTTTGCTAGCGGTTCATCACACCATTCTAAACAGTGCGGAATTGGGGTGTGACAACTTGGTATCAGAGCATCCCAGGCCTTGTCCGCTAAACTAACATACATTCAAGACAATTGTGAACTGAGATAGGATAAAAGTAAAAACAGTAATATTAACACATTATAAGCACCTGTGTTGGTTGAGATAGAACTTAAATAAGAAAATAATGTACATATAAAAGGTGGAACCATATATATACACTCAAACAGAAAGAGAAGACCAAAATGTATCCTGATAAACCAATAACATAGGGTATTATCTATAAGTTGGGTAGTTATCTAAGTAAACAAGTGATATTGTACAGTAGCAAGAAGGAAGCATCTGTACAGTAGAAAATTGGAATACTGAGTTGGTACTCACAAGATGTGAAACTCGATGTAGGACAGAAAAAGAAGGAAAATGGCTAGTAATGCCAAAACCCTTGTAGAGATAAAGAAAAAGATCCCGGGCTAAATCCAAAGGACTTGACGAAGTACGGTACCAATTGGTAGCATCAATGTACCCCAACACCTGTTAGGTATAACACAGTGCCTACCACATAGCAAGTCCTAGTAAAGCACACCCCAGTGCAGAAGTTTGGTGCACAACAAACAGTGTATCAAGGTGGTTACCCTTATCGGCCATCGATGTATGGGATAGCTGCATCATGACACAATGATCCGACCAAGGATTGAGGAATATTTTCTAAAGATGAAGCCTAAAACGTTTTCAGCAAAGGATCAAATCTATTGTGGCCATGTAACCAGATATGTTTATATAGGATGCGGTGCATTATTGATTTACTCTTATGATTATAGAGGATGCACATACCAGATTTTAATTTCTCGTACATTGACAAGATACCTTCTTGATTTAACCTGTCAATTAGAGTTATAGATATTGTTTCTTTAGTATTAGTCCTGATTATACCAATCTGAGCCACTTTCATGATCGACAACATGAACAGTGATATGAACTGAATGAACAGTTAAATGTTTAATCATGTTGAGTGTACCTCTTCTGATTTATACCTGATTTACTGATGTATGAAAGGTTCTCTAGATTTACTCTTGTAGTGCCTTGACCAATGGCATTATATATACTCGATAGAACCTTGAACCATGAGGTTAAGGACCGTAAAACCTCTATTTTCATGTATGTGGACCACCGTGTGACCTAAGGACCTTTGGATGCCGATTGGATTTCCACAGATTTACACCTGATTCTTTAAACCTAGGTTCACTAGATAAAGCTAGTGTTTTCGTTATGCTAACGCAACAGAAGGAAGTGAATCACTGTTGAATAAACATTTTGATTCATAGACTCCCTGAGCTTTGTTGATAAAGATGATTAGTGATAATGGAATTATTGGAAGAAAGATGATTGGATTCAGATTAAATGCTATAGTTAATGAACCTTAGATGAAGTAATGGAGAATCTATTTTGAGATTGCTAAATGGATGGAATTTGGACGCAACCTAATTATTCTTGAGATGGCAGACTTTGACGTCATCTTGGGGATAGACTGGTTATCTCAACACTTTACAAGTTGTTATGTGTATAGAAGAGATTATTATTCAAGAATAAAGACGACATATAATTTAGTATTATTGGAAGTATGTTGCCTAAGAAAAGAAAGCTGATCCTCTCTATGCTAAAAGCGAAGAGATGCTTTGAAGAGTAATGAGTTGGATATATGGTATCTGTGGTACATGTTTCCAAAGAAGCACCACAGATGGAAGATATTGATGTGATGCATAAATTTCAGGTGTGTTTCCAGGAGACTCACCTGGGTTACCATCTGATCATGCGACGAGTTCGTCATTGACTTGTTACCCAAGGACGATACTTGTGTCAAAGGCACCTATGAATAGCTCTTATTGAATTGAAGGAACTGAGACTCAACTACAAGAGTTATTAGACTAAGGTCCTAATAGGCTAAGTATTGCATCACGAGAAGTGACAATGCAATTCGTGCTGTCTGCGTATAGACTACTGAGAATTGAACAAGCTCATGATCAAGAATCGATATCTATCACATCGGATCGATGACTTGTTTAAACAGTTGCAAAGAGAAAGGGTATTTTCTAAGATTGATCTTTGATCATGATATCATCATCTGAAGAATTTGGACAGTGATATCTCGAAGAAAGCTTTTAGAATCAGGATTGGCCAATTATGAGATCTCGATTATGTCTTTTGGATTAACGAACGCACCAGCAACTTTCATGGAACTTATGAATCGGGTTTTCCATGATATGTTGGATACATCGGTGATAGTATTTATTGATGATATATTGGTATACTCCAAGGACGAAGAAACTCATATCAAGAACCTAAATGCTGCCCTACAGCGTTTAAGGAAAGATAAGCTATATGCCAAATTTTTAAAGTGTGAGTTTTGGCTAAGTGAAGTCGCCTTCTTAGGCCATGTAGTATCCGCTGAAGGAATCAAAGTGGACCCCAGCAAGATCGAGGCTATTGTAAAGTGGGAAGCACCAAAGAGCGTTTTAGAAATTAGAAGTTTTCTGGGTCTCGCTGATTATTATCGGAGATTCGTGGAAGACTATTCCTGGATTGCCGTACCTCTCACCAGTTTGACTAAGTAAGGTGAAAATTTCGTGTGGACCGATAAATGTGAGAAGAGTTTCCAAACGCTGAAGACCAGATTGATATGCGCTCTGATTTTGACTATTCCCGTTCCAGGACAGACATTTACTCTATACACTGATGCGTTGGGACTGGGACTGGGATGTGTGCTTATGCAAGGAGAATAAGTGATTGCTTATGCTTCAAGATAGTTAATGGTACATGAGAAAAATTATCCCACTCATGATCTGGAGCTAGCGGTAGTAGTGCATGCTGTCAAGATATGGAGACATTACCTATACGGAGAGAAATTCCATATTAAGTCAGACCATAAAAGTCTTACTTATTTATTTAATCAGAAGGAATTGAATATGAGACAAAGATGATGGTTGGAACTACTGAAAGACTATGATTGTGATATCCAGTATCATCCGGGAAAAGCGAACGTAGTAACGGATGCGTTAAGCAGAAAAGCAATGATAAAATCGCAAGGAGAGGTTAACACAACTGCAGCAATGTGTACTACCGAAATGGTATTCAATCACGGAAACGAGCAGTATGTGATAGACGCAACGAATGAATCAGCCAACCAAGGGTTCATTCATCGATTTTCAAATATAATCGCTGCATTGAAGATTATACCGGACATAATGGATGAAGTGAAGACAGCTATTAAATCAGATCCTTATCTGAGAACAGTACAAAAAGATATCGAGAAAGGTAGGACTAAACCTGAGTTCACCTTGGATGAAGAAAAAGTACTGAAATACAAAGGAAGAATATGTGTACCGGAAACAGAAAATATGGACATTAGACACCGACTGATGAAAGAAGCCCATACCACCATCTATTTGATACATCCTGGAAGTACAAAAATATATCATGATCTAAAGAAATTATATTGGTGGAGGGGAATGAAAGCAGATGTAGCCAAGTTCGTGTCTCAATGCCTAAATTGTCAGAAAGTAAAGGCTGAACTACAAAGACCCGCAGGATTGTTACAGCCATTACCAGAACCAATATGGAAATGGGACTGCATCACAATGGACTTCGTCACGGGACTACCACTGACTCCTCGAGTAGTTGACGCAGTTTGGGTGATTGTGGACCGTCTGACTAAAACAGCTCGCTTCATACCGATACGACCTCAGTATACACTGGAGAGGTTAGCAAAGCTGTACGTGGATAATATTGTTCCATTACATGGTGTTCCAGAAAGTATTGTGTCTGATAGAGATCCACGATTTACTTCCATGTTTTGGAAAGGATTGCAAAAGGCTATGGGTACAACATTGAAGTTCAGCACTGCATTCCACCCACAGACAGATGGACAGTCAGAACGTACCATTCAGATTCTAGAAGATATGCTACGAGCATGTGTAATTGATTTCAAAGGATCATGGGATGAAAAGTTACCATTGATCGAGTTCGCATATAACAATAGCTATCAGGCTACTATACAGATGTCACCTTATGAAGCACTGTATGGCAGGAAGTGTCGAACTCCTTTGTTTTGGAATGAAGTTGGAGAACGTAGTATTGTTGGGCCAGAATTTTTTGAAGAGACTTGCCGAGTGGTCGACATTATCAAGGAAAGAGTAAGAACAGCTCAGAATCGTCAGAAGCAATATGCAGATACTCGACGCAGAGATCTGGAGTTCGCCATAGGTGATAAAGTATTCATGAAAGTATCGCCCATGCGAGGATTGAAAAGGTTCAGGCAGAAAGGGAAACTAAATCCAAGATATGTCGGGCCATATGAAATTCTAGCTAAGCATGGTAAAGTCACTTATCAGTTAGCACTACCACCATCTATGTCAAGTGTGCATGATGTATTTCACATTTCCCTATTGAAGAAGTATGTCTAGGATCCCACGCACGTGTTGACAGTAGATTTTCTGGAATTGATTGATGATTTGACATTTGAAGTAACACCAACAGAAATCACCAGCCGAAATGTTCAACATCTATGCAACCGAGATATCTATTATGTTATGGTCACATGGAAAAGTAGAGACATGGAAGAAATTACATGGGAAGAAGAAAATGCTATGCGGAGGCAATACCCTTACTTATTTGATTCAGAAGGTACGTACAATTTCGAGGATGAAATTTTTATAAGTAGGGGGGAGTTGTAAGACCCGTGTCAATCTAACCCGGTCTTACCACCTTGAACCAGGTTTACCCATCATGGTTGAGTCAAATGGACCAAGGGCGTGAAGGAGATCGAGATCTCAGGTATCAAATCGACCCAAAAACACTTAATTTGAAGGGAGGGTCGCATACCTAGCTAAGCAGGGTCGGACCTCCCAAAGCAGAAAGTCAGACCCTCAATTTTGAAGGGAGGGTCGGACATCTTGAACCCTTGGGTCGACGGGATCATCGACCCTCCCATCGACCCTCGGTTACTGTAAGATATAGAAATTAGGAAATTTCCTAATTTTCGATTGGGATTCTTTCCTAATCTCAATGGGACTTATTTAGGATGTTCCTACTCTATTTAAAGGACGTTCTTAAGCCTCTTTCACTCCTTTTCCCAACCGTAATCGAATTGAGAGAAAGAGAAGAGAAGGAAAAGAGGAAGAACAGAAGCAAGGAAGAAATTTAGCCAAAAGAGAAGAGTTGCAGGGAAGGAGTATTCTTCTCAGGTATGGATACTAATTCCATGAGTTTCTACAGACCTTAGGTTAGATATTGATGAGAATGTGATCTCGGAGAAACCCAAACCATCAACCCATGGTTAGGTTTTTATGGAAAATCATGGGGGATTACATGAAAGCTATCTAGGTGGATTATACATGGTTTCAAACCATGGAATGAATGTAGAATGGAATGTAGGAGCAAGCCATAGGATCCCAAGCATGAAGAATGGACTAAAAGAAGGAACTGAACCAAAGTGCACCGAGGGTCGCACCGAGGGTCGATGAGCATCCGACCCTAGGTGATACTGACCATTGACCCTCAATGTTCGGGAAGTTCAGAGTTTGGGGAGGGTCGCACCCAGGGTCGATCATGACTCCGACCCTACCTCCGACCCTCAGTTGACACAATGGTTTTTAAAAATTAGAATAAATTTTAATTAAATTTTATCGACTTTGTTAGGTCTTTTAGCAATATAATAACATTATAAAGGTGATTCTAAAGCTTAGAAGAGTATCTATTAGCAAGCTAAGATGAGGAAACAGAACTCTAAACTAATTGGTTAATAATAAATTATTTTCTATTTCTTGAGTCTAATGCCATGCTTGATTTTATGCGAATATGTTTAATGTGCATACAACATGTCATCCAATATTTTTATTATTGTTCATGCATATTTATTTTATTGTTTATAACATGATGATGATGATGATGATAGGAATAGGCATGTGATTGTATGTGTGTGGTTGGTGTACTTGATGCAAGCGAGTATCAGGGGAGGTGTGATGAGAACGTCAATAAACGTTAACCTTTGGCAGGTCTCAGCACTTTAGCTCTATCTCTAACTCAAGTCTTGTGCATTAGCATCGTCGTATCACCATTACTTTAGCAGAACTATTATGTCGTAGAGTATCAGGGGAGGTGGTCTCGGTCCTTGTAGTCTCTGACTCTACCGGGGGGCCTTAGCTCTATCTCTATGGACATTCTGAGGGATGCTGGGGTGAGGCCTTGGATACACTGTTTGGCATTAGGATTGGTTAGTTACGAGCCCAGTTTGCAAGCCCTCGCTAACAGGGGCTTACGTGTTGGTATGGTATTATATAGCAATAAACGTTAACCTTTGTTGTATAATGTCATGATTAGGGTGGATGGGGACGACGATAAACGTTAACCTTCGGGTGGACTTCCACACCCTGTGTATAGTGGTGGAGTCAATAAACGTTAACCTTTGTCCACCCAACCTTTCTATTGCGCATTGCAAACTATAAATCAGACCAACGATATGAATTGATTGCATAAATATGTATTGTTGTAGTGTTTTGTCTACTCACTAAGCCGTGATGTGTGCTCACCCCTCGACGTCGAATATTTTTAGTTGATGATGCAGGTTATACGGTTGAAGATTATATGAATGCTCCAGCATACGGGAACATGGTGGCGATGGAAGCTGAAGCTGAAGTAGATACACATGACTCCTCTTGCGAGTGCAACTCATGTGTATTCGATTTGATTTTTCTTTGGTTTCTTTATTTGAATTTAATAAAGACATGTATTTGATAATTATTTATGTCCCAGTTGATACAGAATAATTTTCTATTTAATATTTATATCACAGTAGATTCTCAGTTCATTTAACTATAAGATTTCCGCTATTGTGTATTTACTCTGATTATGATTATGGATGTATGGGAGTTTAGATAACGCGGGGATAGCCTACTCGAGATCTTGGTTGAACCGTTGGTTTGCTAGCTGTTCATCACAACCATTCTGAACAGTGCAGAATTGGGGTGTGACATTCCCATGCTTAGCCAAAATCTCATACGGCCCGACATATCTTGAACTTAGTTTCCCTTTCTGTCCGAACCTTTTCAATCCTCGCATAGGCGATACCTTCAAAAATACATTATCACCTACAACGAACTCAAGATCTCTGCGTCGAGTATCTGCATACTACTTCTGACGGTTCTGAGCTGTTCTCACTCTTTCCTTGATAATGTCGACCACTCGACAAGTCTCTTCAATAAATTCCGGTCCAACAATACTATGTTCTCCAACTTCATTCCAAAATAAAGGAGTTCGACACTTTCTGCCATACAGTGCTTCATAGGGTGACATCTGTATAGTAGTCTGATAGCTATTATTATAAGCGAACTCGATCAGTGGTAATCTTTCATCCCATGATCCCTTGAAGTCAATTACACATGCTCGTAGCATATCTTCTAAAATCTGGATTGTACGCTCTGACTGTCCATCGGTCTGTGGGTGGAATGCAGTACTGAACTTCAATGTTGTACCCATAGCCTTTTGCAATCCCTCCCAAAACTTGGAAGTAAATCGTAGATCTCTATCAGACACAATGCTCTCTGGTACACCGTGTAATTGGACAATATTATCCACATACAGCTTTGCTAACCTTTCAAGTGTATACTGAGGTTGTATCGGTATGAAGCGAGCTGTTTTAGTCAGATGGTCTATAATCACCCAAACTGCATCAACTACTCGAGGAGTCAGTGGTAACCCCGTGATGAAGTCCATAGTGATGAAGTCTCATTTCCATGCTGTTTCCGTTAATGGCTGTAACAGTCCTACAGGTCTTTGTCGTTCAGCCTTTACTTTCTAAAAATTTAGGCATTGAGACATGAAATAGCTACATCTGTTTTCATTCCTCTCCACCAATATAGTTTCTTTAGATCATGATACATTTTTGTACTTTCAGGATGTATCGAATAGATGGTGGTATGGGCTTCTTTCATCAGTCGGTGTCTAATGTCCATACTTTCTGTTTCGGGTACACATATTCTTCCTTTGAACTTCAATACCTTTTTTTCGTCCAAGGTGAACTCAGGGTTAGTCCTACCTTTCTCGATATCTTCTTGTACTGTTCTCAGATAAGGATCTGATTTGATAGCTATCTTCACTTCATCCATTATATCCGGTATAATTTTCAATGCCGTGAACATATTTGAAAACTGATGAATAAACCCTTGGTTGGCTGATCCATCCGTTGTATCTATCACATATTGCTCATCGCCATGATTGAATACCATTATGATAGTACATATTGCTGCAGTTGTACTAATCTCCCCTTGAGATTTTATCATCGCCTTTCTACTCAACGCATCCGCTACTACATTAGCTTTCCCCGGATGATACTGGGTATCACAATCATAGTCTTTCAATAGTTCTAGCCATCTTCTTTGCCTCATATTCAACTCCTTCTGATTAAATAAATAAGTAAGACTTTTATGGTCCGAATTGATCTGGAACTTCTCTTCGTTTAGGTAATGTCTCCATATCTTGACAGCATGTACTACTGTTGCTAACTCCAAATCATGAGTGGGATAATTTTTCTCATGTGTCTTCAACTGTCTTGAGGCATAAGCAATTACTTGTTCTCCTTGCATAAGCACGCATCCTAATCCCAGTCCTGACGCATCAGTGTATAGGGTAAATGGCTGTCCTGGGATAGGAATAGTCAAAATCGGAGCGGATATCAATCTGGTTTTCAATGTTTGGAAGCTCTTCACACATTTATCCATCCACATAAACTTTTCACCTTTCTTAGTCAAACTGGTGAGAGGTACGGCAATCCAAGAAGAGTCTTCCACAAATCTCCGATAATAACCAGCGAGACCCAGAAAACTTCTAATTTCTGCAACGCTCTTTGGTGCTTCCCACTTTACAATAGCCTCGATCTTGCTGGAGTCTACTTTGATTCCTTCGACGGATACTACATGGCCTAGGAAGGCGACTTCACTTAGCCAAAACTCACACTTGGTAAATTTGGCATATAACTTCTTTTTCCTTAAACGCTGTAGGGCGGCGTTTAGGTTCTTGATATGGGTTTCTTTGTCCTTGGAATATATCAATATATCATCAATAAATACAATAATCCATGTATCCAACATATCATGGAAGACTCGGTTCATAAGTTCCATGAAAGTTGCTGGTGCATTTGTTAATCCAAAAGACATGACCAAGAACTCATAATGTCCATATCTGGTCCTGAAAGTTGTCTTAGGAATATCAACCTCTTTAATCTTCAACTGATGATAGCCTGACCGAAGATCGATCTTAGAAAATATTTTTGCTCCTTGCAACTGATCGAATAAGTCATCGATCCGAGGTAGTGGATATCAATTCTTGATTGTCAGTTTATTCAACTCCCGATAGTCGATACATAATCGAACGCTACCGTCCATCTTCTTTACGAATAATACTGGTGCTCCCCATGGTGATATACTAGGTCGAATATAACCCTTGTCCAGCAATTCCTGTAGTTGCATTTTCAATTCCATCAGTTCTGTAGGAGCCATTCTATAAAGTGCTTTTGATACTAGTGCGGCTCCGGGTATAAGATCTATCACAAACTCTATGGCTCGATCGGGTGGTAATCCTGGTAGTTCCTCCGGAAATACGTCGGGATAGTCCCGCATGACATCAATATCTTCCATTCGTGGTGCTTCCTTGGTTAGGTCGACCACTGATACTAGATACCCGACTGCCCCCTTCTTAAGGCACTTCTTAGCCTTTAGTGCTGAGAGTATGAGCTTGCGTTTAGGGGTCAGTTTGGTTCTTGTAAAACTAAATTCTGCTCCTTCTTTGTCTTTAAATGTTAGCTTCTTTTCGGCGCATAATAGGTTCGCAGAATGCCGAGCTAACCAGTCCATTCCTAAGATGACGTCAAAGTCTTCCATCTCCAGTTGGATCAAGACTGCATCTAAGGTTTTCTCGCCAATGAGAACTGGACATGGTCCATAACCTTTTTTTAATTCCACTTCTAACCCCATCGGTAATCGTACAAGTATTTTGTAGTCCAATGTTTTGTTGGGTAATTTCAGCTTCTTTCCGAATGACACAGATATAAAGGAATGAGTAGCTCCTAGATCAAAGAGAACTCTGGCGGGTACGCCATTTATAGGTACTATACCTGTGATTTATTATACTTAGTCTACATGCTCATACAATGTAATTACAATTTAAAAAGGTTTCAGTCATACCTGTGACCACATCGGGTGATGCGACAGCATCCTTGGTTGTAACCGCATATACTCGTCCTTAATGTAACTGCTTCTTGGGCTTAGGACACTCCCTTGCCATATGTCCTGCTTGGTTGCAGTTAAAACATTTCGGACCTTCAGGATTTGGCTATGGCTGATGTTGAGCTATTGGAGTAGTCTTGGGTGCAGCAGTAAAGCCTTGAGCATGGAAGGGTTTAAATGTCTTGTTGTTCCCTCCATTATAAGCATTTCTGACTGACCTTTTTATACCTCTGTTCTGTGTAAAATAACTCTCCTTCTGGCTCGATTCTATAACTCGGGCAATTTAAACAGCTTCGTTATATACCTTATATTCCAAGCCTAGAACATGCTCTCTGATGCTTCCTCTAAGCCCCGTGACAATCCTACGGGTCTTAGTGTCTTCTTCTTGCATACTAAGTGGTGCAAAGAAAACAGCTCCTCATAACGCTGTTGATATGCATCCACAGACATCTGGCCCTGATATAAACTGAGGAATTCCTTCTCCATAGCATCTCTGAAGCTTCGGGGAAAATACTTCTCAAAGAACGCATCTTTATAAATAGCCCAAGTCAATAGGGCGTGCTTTGTCAGTAGATATGCCCTGGTAGATTTCCACCAATGATGTGCGTCGCCTTTCAGCATGAAGGTGGCACATAACACCTTTTCTTCTTCTGTGATAGTCATCATGAGAAAGTTTCTCTCCATCTCGTCGATCCAATGTGCTGGCCATAACGGATCAGACGGTTTACCGTTAAATTCCTTGGGCTTCATCTTCAAAAATCACTCAACCAGTCGAGAGTGATCCATCTGATTGTGGGGGTATGCCCCAAACATAGGTTGTGGATACTGATAATTAACCTGAGCTGCTTTCGGACCTGGTACTGGAATTTGTGCAGCTGGTGGTTGAGGTGTTTGAGGTGCTGGGTGGTTACCCACTGGTGCTGCACTGGCTTGTCCGGTCTGCATGGGTGTAGCATGTGCGGCCTGGAACATAATGCCCATTGCAACTTGCATTTGAGCCTGTGCGTGTTGCATTTGTTGCAGCTGTTGTGCTAGATTCATTACCATGGTTGCAAACTCCAGGGGTGGAGGTGGCAAGTTGGCAGGATTTGCCTGGTCTGGATTCCTTGGGGGTACAACCTGCGGATTTCCCTGGGCGTATATATCTTCTTGGCTAGTTTCCTCCACAGGTGGTGGTGGAACTGCATTTCGGCTTTGCCTGGTTACTCTACACCCAGACATATTTTCTTCTGAGATTGGTGGTGCCTGAAAATCATCAAAATAGGTGAGACAATCATTTATACTACATGTAGGCATGCTAACCGATGTAAAATTTCAAAATTTTCAGCTCATTCTATGAAAATATTGTCTTTTTTATGCAGGGTCGATGGTGGGGATCGATGGTATGTCCGACCCTCAGTATCCGACCCTGGGGATGACCTGTTCTTCCCGAGAGCTGAGGGTCAATGGGAGGGTCGATCCGAGGGTCGATGATCCTGGTCGAATTGTCCGACCCTCAGACCAAAAATCAGACCTTTAAGATCCGATTCTGGGTTCATTCTCTATTATTTCCCTCTTGTTTCGACTCTTCTCTCACCTATGAGTTGCTACAGTGCCACTACGCTATTTTGTTCAGTTTGGATCCGTGTTTCGTCGTCCACATCATCCCTACAGGTATGCTTTCTCGTTTTTACCTGTTTTTAGTTTTCCATTTCTAGGTTTTTGTCCCTTTAACTTGTATTTTTCAAATTAAACTTTTTTCAATCGTAAAAATTTGATTTTTATTGGGGCCTTTTGTTATTGGTGTCTTGAGGAACGGAAGCCCTAAAAATTTTTTGAGTTTCATCGGTTGGTTATCGAAAAACTTAGAGTTTTGCTCTTTTTGCCCTAATTTATCGAAATTTTTAATTTCTCGCAATTTCTTCAAATTGGACTTCATTAGCTAGAATTTCCTACTGTCTTAGTGTCGTAGAATATGTTGGAACCTACGTAACTCCTCCTGCCCACGTGTATGGGTGACAAGTGAGGCTTTTGGCCAACTTACATCGTTATAATGTCAAATTTCAGATTTTTATCCTATTAACTCATTATCTGTTTTTCTTTCCTATTTGACAGATACCATGGCTCGTACCAAGGTACCCAGAGTTCGTGATCCCCTTCGCTTCCTCTCCAACGAAGCCGAGGCACAGTATTCCCACTACGCTCATAAGAAGGTAGAGGGTGGTCGTATGGTGAACTTGGCTGAGTTAGCCTTGTTCAATGTGGAGAGGGCCTTTGGTGATATGGGGTGGCTCCCTGTCATCACTTACGATGCTTGCACATGCCCGGATTTAGTGCGACAATTTTATTGTAATCTCTAGGTGGTGGGGATTACAATGATGTGGATAGGGGTCACGAGCTACGCATCACAGGCTATGTCAAGGGGGGAACATTTCATTCGATTATCAACAATTGGCCGACCTACTGGGCATTCCCTATGATGGCCCCATGGTTTACTGTGCTCCTGGAGAGCCCCAGTTCGTTTCCACAGAGATGAGGGCTGAGTTTGATAGTCAGCTACTACGACCTTATCGCTAGCAGATGAGAGCTTGCTATATGCGTCCGGCTCCATGGGTCTTTTGCAAGATTATCCAGCATAATCTGATTTCGCAGAGTGGCCATTACGAGAGGGTTTCTCAGCTGACCTAGTATCTTTTGTACAACATTTGCACTAGATAGCCCGTCTGCCTTCCTTACATCATCATGCGGACTATGATCAGTGCCACATTGCCCAGTCATAGGGGTAATCTACCCTATGGACGTATGATCACTGTTTTACTTACCCGCCTGGGGGTTGATTTATTGGATGAGAAGATTTAGGAGAAAACTTTCTCGTCGCCTCTAGATTGGGAGGCTATCTGCAAGATGGGTATGCAGGATGCCCAAGTCAGTGACGAGGAGAGGAACGAGATGGTGCGCCCTCACACTCGCATCGAGATTGTTGACGCTGAGGCAGCTGGTGCCGCTGCTAGAGTTCATGCGGATCCTATCAATGATGATGACCGCATGTATATGGATGTCGACTCGATACCACCGCCTTCACCCACGCATGCGGCTGGAGCTGGTACTTCCTCTGCGGCGGGTCCTGCACCTAAGACTGGTCCTTCTCAGGCGGCTGGTCCTTCATGCCCACCTTCTGATATGATGGAGATGTTGCATGAGATCAGAGAGGCTCAGCGCAGATCTGATATGAGGATGGAGGAGCTTCTAGATGCCCAGCGCCGGACTGATCAGCGGGTGGCTGATCTCACAGCTAGTCTTCAGGCGACTCAGACTCAGGTGGCCTGGTTGACTAGAGTCTATGCCGAGGACTATGACAGAGATCGTGAGGCACCGCCTCCTCCTTCACCTCCAGCTTCTTGATTGTATTTATTTTCTTTGTACTATAGAGGAACAGTCCAGGTTGTGGCCTGTACTCTGCTTTAGTTTAGTTATGTATATACGTTTGTTGCACTCTCCTTGTATGTAAAATTGTTTCCCCTTTAATAGATGCATTATTCTCTTTTTAAATTGGTCACAAACATCATTTGTGCTTTCAATGTGTTAATATTACTGTTTTTAATTTTATCCTATCTCAGTTCACAATTGTCTTGAATGTACGCTAGTTCAGCGGACAGGGCCTGAGATGCTCTGATACCAAGTTGTCACACCCCAATTTCGTACTATTTAGAATGGTGTGATGAACCGCTAACAAACCAACGGTTCAACCAGGATCTCAAGTAGGCTATATCCGTGTTATCTAAACTCCATACATCCACATTCATAATCAGAGTAAATATATAATAGCGGAAGTCTTATAGTAAAATGAACTGAGAATCTACTGTGATATTAATATTTAAATAGCAAATTATTTTGTATCAACTGAGACATAAATAAATATCAAATACATGTCCATAATAAATCCAAGTAAAGAAAACTAAGAAAAAATCTAATAAAATACACATTAGTTGCACTCGCAAGAGGAGTCATGTGTATCCACATCAGCTTCAACTTCCATCGTCGCTACGTTCCCATACGCTGGAGCATTTACATAATCTTCAACGGTATAACCTACATCATCAACTAAAAATATTCGACGTCGAGTGGTGAGCACACATCATGGCTCAGTGAGCAAACAAAACAATGCAACAGTACATATGCATGCAATCAATTCATATCTTTGGTCTGGTTTATAGTTTGCAATGCGCAATAGAAAGGTTGGGTGGTCAAAGGTTAACGTTTATTGACCCCGCCTCTACACACAGGGTGTGGAAGTCCGCCCAAAGGTTAATGTTTATTTTTGTCCCCATCCACCCTAATCATGAACATTATACAACAATGGTTAACGTTTATTGCTGTATAGTGCCATACCAACACGTAAGCCCCTGCTGGCGAGGGCTTGCAAACTGGGCACGCAACTAACCAATCATAATGCCAAACAGTGTATCCAAGGCCTCACCCCAACATCCCTCAGAATGTCCATAGAGATAGAGCTAAGACCCCCGGGTAGAGTCAGAGACTACAAGGACAGAGACCTCCTCCCCTGATACTCTACGACATAATAGTTCTGCTAAAGTAATGGCGATACGACGATGCTAATGCACAAGACTCGAGTTAGAGATAGAGCTAAAGTGTTGAGACCCGTCAAAGATTAACGTTTATTGATGTTCTCATCACACCTCCCCTGATACTCGCTCGCATCAAGTACACCAACCACACACATACAATCACATGCCTATTCCTATCATCATCATCATCATCATGTTATAAACAATAAAGTAAATATGCATGAACAAGTAATAGAAATATTGGATGACATGTTGTATGCACATTACAAACATAGTCGCATAGAATCAAGCATGACATTGGACTCAAGAAAAGGAAAAATAGTTTGTTAATAACCAAATAGTTTAGAGTTCCATTTCCTCATCTTAGCTTGCTAATAGATACTCATCCAAGCTTTAGAATCACCTTTATAATGTTATTATATTGCTAGAAGACCTAACAAAGTCGATTGAATTTAATTAGAATTAATTCCAAATTTAAAAACCATGCTGTTAACTGAGGGTCGGAGGTAGGGTCGGAGTCATGATCGACCGTGGGTGCGACCCTCCCCAAATCTGGACTTCCAGAACCCTGAGGGTCGATACTCAGGATCACATAGGGTCGGATGCTCATCGACCCTCTGTGCAACCCTCGGTGAATTTTGCTCAATTTTCCTCCTTTTAATCCATTTTTCGTGTTTGGGGTCCTATGGCTTGTTCCTACAGTCCATTCCACATGCATTCCATGGTCTAGAACTATGAATCACCCACCTAAATAGCTTTCATGTATTTTCCCATGATTTTCCATGCAAACCTAACCATGGGTTGATGGTTTGGGTTTCTCCGAGATCACACTCTCATCATTATCTATCCTAAGGCCTGTAGAAACTCATGGAATTAGTATCCATACCTAAGAAGAACACTCCTTCTCTGCAACTCTTCTCCTTTTGCTTTCTTCTCTACCTTGTTTTTCTTCTCCTTCTCTTCCTTCTCTTCTCTTTCTCTCAATTCAATTAGGGTTGTAAAAGGAGTGAAAGAGGCTTAGAGACGTCCTTTAAATAAAGTAGAAACATCCTAAAGTAAGTCCCTTTGAGATTAGGAAAGAATCCTAATCGAAATTATGGAAATTTCCTAATTTCAGTTTCGACGGGAACTGAGGGTCGATGGGAGGGTAGATGATCCCGTCGACCCTAGGTTTCCTAATGTGTCCGACCCTCCCTATAAAACAGAGGGTCTGACTTTCTGTCTTGGGGGGGTCCGACCCTCCCTTGCTGGGTATGCGACCCTCCCCCTAATTTAAGTGTTTTTGGGTCGATTTGATACCTGGGATCACGATCTCCTTCACGCCCTTGGTCCATTTTGACTCAACCATGATGGGTAAACCTGGTTCAAGGTGGTAAGACCGGGTTAGTTTGATACGGGTCTTACTGTCTGACTCCCTAATGAGGGGGGTCCGACCCTGCCTATCTAGGTATGCGACCCTGCCCCCTATTTTACTATTTTTGGGTCAGTTTAATACCTGGTCTCGCTATTTCCTTCACGCACTTGGTCCATTTGGCTCGACCATGATAGGTAGACCTGATACAAGGTGGTAAGACCGGTTAGTTCGATACGGGTCTTACATGTACAGTTCTAGTGAACCATAGGTAATGATTTGAGTGAACCTAAAGGATATACAGTTCTAGTGAACCACATGTACAGATTTGAGTAAACTTAAAGAATGTACAGTTCGAGTGAACCAGAGGTACAGATTCGATGCGTACAGTCTGAGAGAACCTTAAGTATGACTTAGAATATAAGTTGTGGAACCGTGTTTTAGAATCTCTACGAACTACCTACGTATCTAGGGGTACTACCCTAAGATTATGATCCACCTAGTTCAGAATGCGGATTCAATTCATTCATGTTTTCTTTTATGATCAAGGTGTGGATCCGTATTTGGAAATCTAACCAAACTGCCTACGTAACTTAGGGTGGTGCCCTAAGAATCCATGTAGTTCGAAATACGGATTCATTCATTGATATGTATGTTCTTTCATTATCAGGGTGTGGAACCATAATGCTCTATGGTTTGAATCATATCACACCTATCTACTTCTCTGTATCCTAGAGGAGATGAGCTGAGGGTAGGGATCGTCCTAAAGCTACCCTTAACCTAAAACCCTAATTTATCACGTATTGGGCTAGACTTTCTGATTCTTGATTAAATTTTATCATTTTCATTCTTACCCTTCCCATGAATGTTGGTGGCTACATACACGTCCCCACACCTGATATGTCCTCTAGGTGTACAGATATGGCAGTTCGACTAGGGTATTGCACAAATTAAATTATTACCAATAATAAATATCATTCAAATATGCCAACAATAACGTATATCATCTCAAATATAGTAACAAACATGTAAGTGCATTGATCAAGCATTGATTCAGCAATAATGTGATCAAAATCATATTTGATCGACTACTCAGATTTGATGTAATCGATCATCATCAATGTGATCAATATCATATTTGATCAATGCCTTAGATTCAATTAAAACATTAATGAGGTCAATCCGACCGTTCAAATTCAATTAAATCACTCAAAAATATAATCTACCCATTCAAATCAATCACCAAGACAATCCAATGGTCCAGATTCAATTATATCACTCATGATGTCAATCCAATGGTTCAAATTTGAATAAGATGCTCATGATCAAGATCTAATGGTCTTAAATTCTTCTAAAGCACAATATGATAGAAATCTAACGGTTTAAATCATGCCTACAAGGACAGATTATGAAAACTGGTTAGACTGATTTTTAGATTCGAACCAGTCATGGGACAATAACCATAAGATATTCTTCAATCATGCAAAAAATTATCTGTTAACTTTGTTGTCTTCCAGACTCATGTGGCTACCTTTTTCCTTGAAGGAAGTGATCTCTAAAAAAATCTCTACACGACACTTATGCATGGATTTTCATGATTTTTACTGCAATCAATAGATTCTGTACACCTTTGCCAAAACATGCATATGGGGCTTCATACATATTCAAATTATGATCAAAATACATCCTATGAAAAAAGACTCAGAGACCTAGATTTTTTTCTCAAGAATGGAAATCCTAACAGGGAACCAAAATGGGTCGAATATGCCCCACAATTGCAAGCATCTGCACTGGTCAAATCTGTTCCTGATTTTGACCAGCTGCACCATACTTTTTATATAAAATCAACCACTCATTGAAAATATAATTCAGGTATATGGTCATGTATTTAACTGATATATCTAACACTTCATTAAAAAATATCATGCAAATAGAAAGGTTCTCAAGGTTCAAACATCACATCTCAGTCACGTAATTTAGTGTATTTTAACTGACCCTAAAACAGACAATGGTGCACTTAAAAAATTATATGAAATCCATAAAAAAAATAGAAAAATCCGAATCCAATGCCAAATTTTTCATGAATTCATATTTATCGCGTTCTCTGAATGAAGGATTATTAAATTATGGGCAAAAATTCTATTTTTAGAGCTTTTTTGATGAGGGTTTGCACTGTACCCGAGAAGGATAGTAGCATCATTGGGTATTTTTATCTTGATTTTTTCAACTCCAAATGAGTCCAAATTTATAGGAGAACTTTCTAACATATGTATGAGTATCTCATAAAATTTTGGGTTCTAAATTCATCAAAAATCTATATGAGATGTATGTCCCAAAATCAGATTCCAGATCTGAAATCCACCTTGTAAATAAACATTAAAATACTCAAAAATCCTCATATGACATTCAATTTTTCTCCATTGAGTACTTTAAACATATTCTAATGCGTAAAAAATATCAAACATGGGCATTACAGCATGCACATGCACGCAATATAACATCTCTGATCATGATTTATCAAAAATAGGCATATTCAAGCAATTTTCGACATGTTAGCATCATGGAATCATATCAAAACCAAAGTTTTGGTTACAGCAATGGGTGAGGGGCCATGAGTTGCTGGTATGTATTATAAAATAATAATGAAAAATGGACATACCTCTTTGCAGGGAATTCCCTCTCTCTTAGCTTCTCCTTCTTCCTTCTCTTCTTCTCTCTACCTTATTCTTCCTCTTCTCTCTCAATTTCATCTCCTCTCCTCCAAAAAAATTTTCTCTCTTCTTCTCCTCTTCTTCCTTAGACTCTCTCTCAATTTTCATCCCTTTTAGATTTCCTTTTTTTTTTCTCCTTTCTTTTCTCTTTTCTTCTCTTTTTTTTCCTTTTTTTTTTTCATTTCCTTTTCTCCACTGACATTCTCCCCTCTTTCCCTTTTTTTTTTCTTTTCCTTTTTCCTTTACTTTTGTCTTTTTTTTTTCTTTTTTTCCTTTTTTTTTTCTTTCTTTTTGTTTGGATATCACTCACCCATCCTCTATCTTTCCTTTTATTTATTTTTTTTGTTTACTTTTGTCTTTTTTCTCTTTCCATTTTTTTCTCTACCATAAATTTTTTTACGTTTACTTTGTAGAATACTAAAAATGTAAAATACTAGAGCACACCTCATTTGGAAGTAAATTGATCAACTTGTGAATTTTTGAAATTTAAATAGGTGAATTCATGATAATTTGGTCAGTAACTCTGCATGGGATGCCTCAAAGATCTCTGTCTCAGATCCTTCACATCCACTTTATAGAGCACTAAAAATGAGAAATACTGGAGTTTGAATCACCTCATTTGGACATAAAATGACCAACTTATGAATTTCTAAAGTTTAAATAGATCAATTTAGGATAATTCGGCTAGCAACTCTGCATGGGATGCCTCAGAGATCTCTGTCTCAAATATTTTACTTCCACTTTGTTGAGCACTAAAAATCAAACATATTGGAGTTTAAATCAGCTCATTTGGACGTAAAATGGATAACTTATTAATTTCTGAAGTTTAAACAGTCCAATTAACTGTAATTTGGCTAACAACTCTGCATGGGATGCCTCGGAGATCTCCGTCTCAAATCCTTCATGTCCACTTTGTACAACACTAAAAATGAAACATATTGGAGTTTGAATCACTTCATTTGGATGTAAGATGATCAACTTATGAATTTTTGAATTTTAAACAGGCCAATTTACAAAAATTTGGATAACAACTCTGTATGGGATGCCTCGGAGACCTCTGTCTCAAATCATTCACATCCACTTTGTAGAGCACTAAAAATGAAACATATTGAGACTTGAATCATATGATTTGGATGTCGGATAATAAAATTATGAGGAATTAAAGTTTAAGCGGGCATATCGGCTTGCGGCTCTGCATGGGATCCTTTGGAGATCTCTGCTCCAAATTTTCCACCTCCACTTTGTAGAGAACCGAAAATGATGAATAAGGGCACTAGAATCACTTTATTTGGACATCAGATGAGCGATATATGAGAAGATGAAGTTTAAATAATTAAACTTACAATAATTTGCATGCAAGCCCTTGGATATTATTAAGCTTCAGAAAATACTCTTATTTTTATTCCCAGACTAAAATCGCCATATCTTCTTCATTTGACATCAGAATTGAGCGATTCTAGTCTCATCTTTAAGGTATTTTCAAGACCTACGCATCCATGTAGGTTGCAACCCATTTCCTTACTGTGGGGCCCACTGAAAACCTCCTCAAAGTTGCAACCAAAATCTAAACCTTGCGTTGGAATTCACCAACTTGCCGTATGGTTTCACTTAAGCTTCTCGACACTGGGGATCAACTTAGTTATTCTCAAAACATTATTGAGAGTATACTGACGCTAATCGACTGTCATTTTTGAGAGAGTTTCACTCGCCTCCCCTGTATTTTCCAGATGTTCTCTTACTTCTCCTACTTTAATGTCTACTCTCAAGTAAGACTTTGTTCAACTAGGGATGGCAAAAATGGGGTGCTTACACGGAGCTAGGTTTTAAGTCACCGGACCTTCAGTCTCGTGGAATTTTAATGGTTTTAAATAGTCATGGGTTCTCTTTTTGAACCCTTACTATTCATTTTCCAGGGGGAAGGAGAGATAATACTCACTTGGTGTTTTCCCAAGTATTTCTCATCCCCTTCTTGGTGATCTTCCAGTGACATTAATGCCTCATTGGTCCTTTGGTATTATCGTTGAGTTTCTCTTCCCTTCCATTTCTACTTTTTTGATTTGGGTTGTGCTCCAGGGCTTTCCTCTCCATTAGTGTAACCGTGTCACACCCCAATTCTGGTGCAACCAGAATGGTGTGATGAACCGCCAATAAGCCAACAGTTCACCCAGGATTTTGCATAAGTCATACCCACCATATCAAACCACACACACATTCCACATTAATAATCAGAGGTAATAAACAAATAAGTGAATGTCTCACAGATAATGAACTGAGATTCTAACAGTGATAATAAGTATTTAATCCAATTATCTCCAAACAACAAGACATAAAAATAAATAATCAATTACATATTTGAGGTTTAATTTATAACTAAACTTAAGCAAAAACACAATGGTTGCACTCGCATGATGAATCATGCGTATCTTCTTCAGCTTCTACATCCATCGCAGCAACGTGTCCATATGTCGACGCATTCATATATTCTTCAACGGTAGGACCTGCATCATCAACTAAAAATATTCAACGTCGAAAGGGTGAGCACACATCACAACTCAGTGAGCAAACAAAACAATGCAACAAACATATGCATGCAATGAATTCATATTTTTGGTCTGGTTTATGCAATGTGCTATAGAAAGGTTTGGTGGTTGCCTCACCTCCATACACGAGTTTGTGAATCCGCCTAATGGATCAAACACCATTGTCGTCCCACATGCACCCATCATGGAATAGAGATAGAGCTACAGTTTTCGGATCAAACACTGTCAATACATCCCTGATACCATACCCATACTAACACATAAGCCCCTATTGGCGAGGGCATGCAAACTGGGCTTGCAACTAACCAATCCTAATGCCAAATAGTGTATCCAAGGCCTCACCCCAGCATCCCTCAATACGTCCATAGAGATAGAGCTAAGGCCCCCCGATAGAGTTAGAGACCACACGGTCTGAGACCACCTCCCCTGATGCCCTACGACATAATAGTTCTGCTAAGGAAATGGTGATACAATGATGTTAGTGGGCAAGACTTGAGTAGAGATAGAGCTAGAGTCTGGTGACGAGGTCGAAAACCACCATGCCACTTCCTCCCCCTGATGCTCGACTCGCATCCAACACACCAACCACGCACATACATTCACATGCCTATTCCTAGCATCATCATCATCATCATCATGTTATAAATAAAAAGAATTAAATATGCAAGCCATGGGGGACCTAGTTCTTGAGGCAAGCTCCAGACCACCATGAGCAGCATAGCTTTCCAGGAGAGCTCGAGCAACAGCAGTAGCCATAGTAGCAGCTATAGCCACTAGAGTGGATGAGGGCTCCAGCCGTGGTATCCGAAGGATGACAATAGCATAACGGTCATCATCTAGTGATAAAGAGTACGAGGATGATGATGATGATGGAGATAGTGAGGAGGGCGAGGGAGTTGAAAACGACAGCCATAGTGATGACCACATGGATGTGGACCCAGCAGCCCATGTTGAGGATGCACCACAAGCTACTAGCACTAGAGTGACACCTGCAGCTACTCACACAAGAGATGCACCATCCACAGCTGGTACTTTGAGGCCACCTACAGCTACGCCTTCCTTGACACCTATAGTAGACTTTGGCCAAGTGCTAGAGGTCCCCTGGCTCCTACATTAGTACATGGATGCCATGTCTGATAGCCAGGATAGATTAGGGCAGTAAGTAGAGCTCCATTTGGGAGAGCTGGAAGCTAGATTAGGCACCATTGAGAAGGACATAAGGGATGCTAGGGCCAGGTTAGGTGAGTTGGAGACTCACGTGGGATACATTCATGATACGATGATTACCACGGCCATTTATGTTACTATGTACGACATATACCTGTTATTACCCCAACTCCTTCAAATGTTCCACCACCAGCACCCACCCCAATAGGACGTGCCTTCAGCTACTGCCGCACAGGACATCCCTCTAGCACCTATAGCTCTGAGCACTATATAGCCATCATCATCCCATGACGTACTGGGAGCACCCACAGTTTAGCGTGATCATCCTCTGACCCTACTTGACTACGAGCCTTCTGCTTCATAGCACCGTTCTGTACATGATCTTCTTGTTTTACTGAGAGAGCCTTAGTAGATAGAGCAGTGATCCAACACTTTTCTTTTGCCAGTTCCTGCTTTTAACTCATGTACACAAGGTAACTATCTGGGTTGTGGAATGCTTTCACTATCCTTGCCATAGATGTCAAGATAGGTGATAATGCTACTGGAGGTATGACTAGAGCCATGTTTGTTGGCATTGCTATTACTAGTGGAGGCACAAGTTCTACAACAACCGATACTTAGGCAGGTATGTGATTGGCAGGAGGTGGCACTGGCACTTGTGTAAGACCCGTGCCCAATCCCCATTATGATATGACATTTATGGGCATGTATCGGGTCTTCCCACATACAAATGCATCGTATCGACATGACCCACAATGATAATATAATTATGAGGTGACACAGAGCCACTACCTTGAACATCTTGTGTCACCAGAGCACACGAAAATACACAAGGAGAAACCTCAGAACCAACCAAGGCAACCCCCAAGGGTCTGGCACTCATGCATCTAAGCTGGCAATCAAACTCTACCAGCACAATCTAACACACCTCCTAGTGTAAACTTGATTGGTGACCAACTAAATATGGGACCCATAATTTGAGTTTACCCTTCTCCTTCCGTAAACGATTGTGATGGACTCTATTCATGGTAGGCTGACCATGAGTGAGCCAAACAAGGAAAGAAAGTGGAAGAAGTTTTCCCCATTACCAATTTAGTGATCCTTCTTATCGATTTTGTGAGAAGGAGATCTGTACCCCTCTCCATTCTCCCATTCAGTCTATCAAACCAAAGGATCAAGAGAGAGGGAGATTCTATCGCATGAACTGAGGAAAAAAAAGAAGTGAGAAGGGAAAAAGAAGAAGAGAAGAAGGAAGAAGCCTTCCCATTCATGACCACCCATCAGAGAAGAAGACAAATGAAGGATAGAGGAAGACAGAAAGGATTGAGGAAGAGAAGAACATATCCTAGATCATTGACTTCATTGCTGGAGAGATTAGAGATCTAGGGAGATGAACCTTTTAAGTTTTCCCTCACTCTAAAATCATCAATCGTTAATGGGAAAAGAGAATGATTTAAAGTAATAGTTATAGAAGTGTCACAACCCATATTGGGGAATCGGGCATGATATTTGACTCATCCAAGAGGCAACCCGAATCTTTCAGCGATCGATAACCAAAATTAACTACTAGTAAACCCACAATCTACACATACAATATCCATCATAATCAATGGTACATAATAATAATACTTGTAGTGGAATATCAGAGTGGCAGCAAATTCATAATAAATAACCACATGCCAACTAGTGATAACTAAATATCATAACTTTGTTATTCATTACTGTTGTTCCACATATTTATAGTACTACATACATCTCATATTACGTAACCATAGTAAATTCAAATAGGTTCTTGTAGATAGACCAAACAATCATCTATCCGCAGAAGGCAAAATCAATAAAATCAAGAGGCTGGCTCAAGTCCCGTAGATGCAATTCCTATAAGTACAGCCCTTGACATGATCTCTAAGAGGAACCCCACCAAGAGAAGCATCCTTAAGATCAGAGGGATCCATAGCTACATGTATAATAGCCGTACCTACAAACAAAGCTAAAAAGATTCGATATCAACCAGTGAGCTCACATCCCAGCTTAGTGAGAAGTCAGGTATCCAATGTAGTGCTAGGAAATAATTTATGAATGTAGTACAGAAGAAAATAAATAAGCAATTGTGAGTGTCATAAATATGGGTATGCAAATCATGGTCGATCTGTATCCTAGCAAGGTTCTTGCCTCATACCCCATGTCACACCCCAATTCCACACTATTCAGAACGGTGTGATGAACCGCTAATAAACCAACGGTTCAACCAGGATCTCTAATAGGCTGTGTCCTTTAACTTAAACGATACACATCCAAAACCATAATCAAAATAAATACACAATAGCAGAAGTCTTAATATTAAATGAATTGAGAATCTAACTGTGATATTCATAAATAAAATATCCAATTATGTTGTATCAACCGAGACATAAGTAAATAAAGGATCAAATTACATTTCCTTAATTGTTCAAATAAAAATCTAATCGAAAACGCATGAGTTGCACTCGCATGATGAGTCATGCGACTCCACTATATCTTCAGCATCCATTGCAGCAACGTGCCCGTATGCAAGAGCATTCATATAATCTTCCACGGTAGTACCTGCATCATCAACTAAAAATATTCAAATTCAAAAGGGGTGAGCACACATCACGGCTCAGTGAGCAAACAAAATAATGCAACAAACATATGCATACATTCAATTCATATCTGTGGTCTGGTAAAAAATTTGCAATGTGCTATAGAAGGTTGGAGGCCGCCTCACCTATATATACGAGTGTGTGAAACCGCCCAATGAAAACGACATTGTCGACCCCACATGCACCCACTATGGTACAATATACCCAATGAAAACAGCATTGCAGTACCGGTTGCACCATACCAACACGTAAGCCCTTGTTGGCGAGGGCTTGCAAACTAGGCTCGCAACTAACCAATCCTAATGGCAAACGGTATATCCAAGGCCTCACGCCAGCATCCCTCAACATCCATAGAGATAGAGCTAAGGCCCCCGTCAGAGTCAGAGACTACACGGTCCGGGCCAACCTCCCCTGATGCCCTACGACGTAATAGTTCTGCTAAGGTAATGACGATACGATGATGTTAATGGACAAGACTTGTATAGAGCTATGGCATAATATACCAAGTGAAAACGGCATTGAAGTCCCGATTGATACCATCCCCTATCCACATCAAGTACACCAATATTTTCTTAGTGGACATGACGTGAGTAAAAATATGGCACAATATATCCCAATAAAAATGGCATTAAAGTACTAGTTGATACCCCATCCCCTACCCGCACCATGTACACCAGCCGAACACAAACATTTACATGCCTATTCCTATCATCATCATCATCATCATCATGTTATAAACAATGAAATTAAATATGCATGAACAGTAATAATATAAATATTGGATGACATGTTGAATGCACATTACAAGCATACACGCATAGAATCAGTCATGGCATTGGACTTAAGAAATAAAAATAGTTTATTATTAGCCAATTAGTTTAGGTCTTGTTCCCTCACCTTTCCTTGATTGTAAATCCTCTTTCAAACTTAAAGAATCACCTTTATATCAATAGGAAAACCTAACAAGTCGATAGATTTTAATTTTAATTCATTCCCACAGTTTTAAGCTTGCTGTAAAGCTAGGGTCGCAGGATGGGTCGCAGGTTGGGTCGTAGGATTATGCGACCCCAGGGTATAGGGTCGATGCTAGGGTCGGTTGTCCCATCGACCCTAGGAGCGACCGCACCTTCCTTGGACTTCCCGAGAGCTTGGGTCAATCCTGTGGTCTGATAGGGTCGGTTCCCAATCGACCCTACATGCGACCGCATGTGGTTTGAGTTGACCTTTCATTCTATAGTTTCTTCTTTCATGTTTGGGTCCTTTGGCTTACTTCCATAGTCCATTCTATGCTTGTTCTATTGTTTAAAACTTTAGGTTAAACACTTACTTTGTTTACCATGATTCCCTCCATGGATTTCGTTGAAATCTTCCCATGGATG
Organism: Protea cynaroides; assembly: GCA_028583415.1. Lineage (NCBI taxonomy): Eukaryota > Viridiplantae > Streptophyta > Magnoliopsida > Proteales > Proteaceae > Protea > Protea cynaroides. Next base: position 28,011,260 of record CM053265.1, on the reverse strand, counting down.
GATGATTTGGGTTTCTCCTAGATCGTACCCTCTTCATGAACTATTCTAAGGTCTTAAACAATTCATGGAAAACATATCCATACCTAAGGTTTGCTGAGATTCAGAGGTTTCTCTGAATTTCTTCTCCTTAATCTTCTTCTCCAACTCTCCTTCTCTTCTCCTTCTCTTCTCTTTCTCTCACTTTCAATTAGGGTTTCAAAAGGAGTGAAAGAGGCTAAGGGACGTCATATTTATAGAGGAAAACCTCCCAAAATAAGTCCCATTTAGATTAGGAAAGAATCCCCTTGAATTTAGAAAAGTTTTCTATTTACGGTTTCTGTCTGTGATCCTAGGGTCAATGCTAGGGTCGCAGATCCCTTCGACCCTAGGGTCAATACCGGGAATATAAAGTTGAAACAACTAGTTAGTCCAAGTGGCTCCAGTTGTAAGACCCGTATCGAACTAACCCGGTCTTACCACCTTGAACCAGGTCTACCCATCATGGTCGAGCCAAATGGATCAAGTGCGTGAGGGAGATCACGATCCCAGGTATTAAACTTACCCAAAAACACTAAAGGGGGAGGGCCGCATACCCAAGAAGGCAGGGTCGGACCCCCCAGTATAAAAGTCAGACCCTGAGTTTTTAATCGGGGGTCAAACATATTAGAACCAGGGGTCGATGGGATCTCCGACCCCTCATCGACCCCCATTCTATCGACAAAAACCGTGAATTAGGAGCTTTCCAAATTTCAATGGGATTCTTTCCTAATCTCAATGGGACGTATTTTGGGAGTTTCTACTCTATAAATAGGACGTCCCTAAGCCTCTTTCACTCCTTTTAGAACACTAATTGGATTGAGAGAAAGAGAAAAGAAAGAGAAAAGAAGGAAAGTGGAGAAGAAGATCAAAGAGAAGGCTTCAGATAAACAAGCCTAATTCTCAGGTATGGATACTATCTCCATGTAATTCTACAGGCCTTATAATAGATAGTGAAGAGGGAATGATCTAGGAGAAACCCAAATCATCCATCCATGCTTAGGTTTTCATGGAAAATCATGGGGGAAATCATAGAAACCATGTAGGGGAATAAACTATGGTTCTAAGCCATAGAACATGTATGTAATGGATTGTAGAAGCAAGCCATAGGATCCAAACACGAAGGAATGGACTGTAGGATGAAAAATTGACTAAACCAACAGGGGGTCGCATTGGGGGTCGATAGCCAATCGACCCTACCAGACCCTAACAATTGACCCCCGGTGTTCGAGAAGTCCAGAATCTGGGTGGTAGCACCCAGGGTCGATGGAACCTCCGACCCTAGCATCGACCCCCAGTTAATAGCATGCTTTTTAAAATCAAAATTTATTCTAATTGAATTTTATCGACTTGATTAGGTCTTCTAGTGATATAAATCGATATATAGTTGATTCTTAAAGCTTGGAAGAGGACCCACAATCAAGTAAAGGTAAGGGAACACGACCTAAACTAATTGGTTAATAATAAACTGTTTTACTCTTGAGTCCAATGCCATGATTGATTCTATTTGTGTATGCTTGTTATGTGCATTCAACATGTCATCCAATATTTCTATTATTACTGTTCATGCATATTTAATTATTGTTTATAACATGATGATGATGATGATGATGATGATAGGAATAGGCATGTGGATGTATGTGTGTGGTTGGTGTGCTTGATGCGAGCGAGTATCAGGGGGAGATGTCATAGGTGGGGCCTCAGTACTCTAGCTCTATCTCTAACTCAAGTCTTATCCACTGACATCGTCGTATCGCCATTACCTTAGCAGAACTATTACGTCGTAGGGTATGAGGGGAGGTGGTCTCGGACCGTGTAGTCACTAACTCTGCCGGGGGGCCTTAGCCCTATCTCTATGGAAGTATTGAGGGATGCTGGGGTGAGGCCTTGGATACACTGTTTGACATTAGGATTGGTTAGTTGAGAGCCCAGTTTGCGAGCCCTCGCTAGCAGGGGCTTACGTGTTGGTATGGGCAACGGGTACAGTAATAAATGTGACCTTTGCGTGTACATTGTCCATGGTGGGTGCATGTGGGTCGACAATAAACGTTATCTTTGGGCAGCTTCACACACTCGTGTATAGAGATACGGCATCAATAAACGTGATCTTTGGCCACCTATCCTTTCTATAGTACATTGTAAACTTATTACCAGACCAAAGATATGAATTGAATGCATGCATATGTTTGTTGCATTATTTTTTTTGCTCACTGAGCCATGATGTGTGCTCACCCTCTTGACGTTGAATATTTATAGTTGATGATGGAGGTACTACGATTGCAGATTATATGAATGCTGCAGTGTATGCGCATGTTGCTGCAATGGAAGCTGAAAACTTAGTAGATACACATGCCCCCTCATGCGAGTGCAACTCATGCGTTTTCTATTTGAATTTTATTTAAATTTATAAAGGGATGTAATTGATATTTTATTTATTTATGTCTTAGTTGATACAACAATAACTTGATATTTTAATTATGATTATTACAGTTAGAGTTCTCAGTTCATTTACTATAAGACTTCTGCTATTGTGTATTTATTCCGATTATGGTTATGGATGTGCATGGTTTTTATTTTTAATGGATACCGCCTATTAGAGATCCTGGTTGAACCGTTGGTTTATTAGCGGTTCATCACACCGTTCTAAATGGTGCAGAATTATGGTGTGACAACTTGGTATCAGAGCATCTCAGGCCTTGTCTGTGAAACCGTATACTTCCACAAAAGGTCGTGAACTGAGATAGGATAAAAATTTAAAAGATGTAATAATAACACACCATAAGCAACTGTGTTGTTTGAGTCTAAACTGAAAGTAAATAATGCATCTATTAAATGAGAAACAAATTTATATACATCCAAAGATGAAGAACAAATGTTTATATATATATATGACTAAAGCAGAGTACAGTCCATAGTCCGGACAGTTACTCCGAAATACAAAAAGAAAAAAAATAAAAGAAGTACATCAAGAAGCTGGAGGTGATGGGGGAGGCGGTGCCTCACTGTCTCTATCATAGTCCTCAGCATAGACTCTAGTCAACCAAGCTATCTGAGTCTGGGTCGCCGCTGGTCAGTCACACGCTGAGCATCCCTTAGCTCCCCCATCCACTGATCCGATACGTGCTGAGCAGCTAGAAGCTCTCCACCCTACTGATCCGACACGCGCTGAGCAACCAGAAGCTCTCCCACCTGCTGATTGGACGAGCGCTGAGCCTCTAGAAACTCTCCCATCCTCAGGTCAGACATACGTTGAGCCTCTCGTATCTCGTGCAATATCCTCATCATGTCATCAGATAGAAAATATGAAGGACCAGCTGCATGCGAATGACCAGCTGAAGAAGATGGACCAGCTCCAGTAGCATGAGTAGGTGGTAGAGGAGGTATGGCATCTACATCCATGTATAGCCGATCATCATCATCCCCATGAACCCCAGCTCCAGCGGCTGCTGCTGCTGCCTCAGCGTCAGCCATCTCCACTCGAGTGTGAGGGCGCACCATCGCGTTCCTCTCCTCATCACTGAACTGGGCATCCCGCATGCCCATCTTGCAGATGGCCTCCCAATCTAGAAGCGATGAGAAGGATTTCTCCTGAATCTTTTCATCCAATAAATCAACCCCCAGGCGGGTAAGCAAGGTAGTAATCATGCGTCCATAAGGAAGGTTGCCAGTGTGACTGGGCAACGTGGCACTGATCATCGTATGCATGATGATGTAGGGAAGGCAGACGGGCTGCCTAGTGCATATGCAATATAATAGATACTGGGTCAACTAGGAGATCCTCTCGTAATGACCACTCTGCGGTATCAGGTTATGCTGAATGATCTTGCAGTATACCCGTGGATCTGAACGTAGATAACTTGCCTTCATCTTCCAGCGATCAGGTCTGATGAGCTAACTATTGATCTCTGCCCTCATCTGTAAAGAAAAGAACTGGGGCCCTCCAGGAGCATAGAACACCAAGGGGCCAGCATAGGAAATGCCCAACAAGTCGGCCAGCTGTCGATAATCAAATGAAACATCAACCCCCTTGACGTAGCTGGTGATCCGAAGCTCACCACCCCTCTCAACATCATTGTAATCTCCCACCACCTGGAGATTACAATAGAACTGGCGTACCAAGTCAGGACGGGTACACGCGTCATAGGTGATGACGCGAAGCCATCCCATATCACCAAAGGCCCCCTCCACATTGAACAAGGCTAAGCTAGCCAAGTCCACTTTGCGGCCTCCCTCTACCTTCTTGCGAGCGTAGTGGGCATAATGTGTCTCGGCTTTATTGGAGCGGAAGCAAAGACGGTCGCGAACTCTGGGTACCTTGGTACGAGCCATAGTATCTGCAAATAAGAAAGAAAAACAAATAATGGATTAGTAGAGAGTAAAAACCCAAAATTTTGACATAATAATGACGTAAATTGGTCAAAAGCCTCACTTTTCACCCATACGCGTGGGCAGGAGGACTTACATAGATCCTAAACTATCCTGTGAGATTCATACAGTCGGAAATTTCAACTAATTAGATTGAATTGCAAGAAATTTCAAGAAATTCAAAATCTCGACAAAATTAGGGCAAAAAGTGTAAATTTCGAGTTTCTCGATAACCAACCGATGAAACACAAATATTTTTGAGGGCTTTCGTTCCTCGAGTCACCAACAACAAAAGCCCCCCATAAAAATTGAATTTTTACTGTTGGAATAAATTTAATTTGAAAAATACGAGATAAATGAGCAAAAACCTAGGTCAAGAAACCTAAAAATATGAAAAGGTAGAAGACATACCTGTAGCGGAGGTGTAGACGACGAAACAATGAGTGCAAACCACCAATGGATCGCAGTTGTCACTATAGCAACTCAGAGGGACGAGACGAGTCAAAGCGGAGAAGAAAGAATGGGAAATCGACTTTGAATCGGAACTTAAAAATCAGAATTTTAGTTCGGGGGTCGGAAAATTTGATTAAAACAATCGACCCACCCATCGACCCCCGCATCGACCCTTGGCTCTCGGGAATCTGACAGAGAACCAGGGGTTGCACCCTGGGTCAGACATCCTCCGACCCCCCCATCGACCCCCGGCTCTCGAGAAGAATGGGTGATTTCCCAGGGTCACAGACTGAGGGTCGGATACCCATCGACCCCCACCATCGACCCTGCAGTGAAAACACAGCATTTTCAACAGAATGATCTGAAAAATTTGAAAAAATTTTGCAATTGTTAGTGGTTTTAAAATATGAGAATGAAGTATTTAATGATTGTCTCTCGTGTTCACTGATTTCAAGCAATCCCACTATCAAATTAATTAATGGCGGGATGCAGAGCAACTAGACAGAGTCGTAACTCTATCCCACCGCCACCACCTATGGGGGAAGATAACCAGACACACCCGGAAACACAGAGGAACATGAACACGGCACCGTCTATCATAAATGGGCAGACAAATCCTACAAATCTGCCAGCTCCACCTACAGACTTGGCCATAGTCGTGATGAACTTGGCCCAACAGCTACAACAGATGCAACAGGCACAAGCTACTATCTAAACACCTCCAATGCCAGCTGGACAGACAAGCACAGCACCAGGGGGGAGTAACACAGTACCCCACGCACCTCAGACTCCTATCATGCAGGCTCAAGTACCGAATCCTGAGATAGCTCAAGGTGGATATCAATACCAACCACCTATGTATGGAGCGTATGTCCCGCAACAACTAGACCACTCCAGACTGGTGGAGCATTTTCTGAAACTGAAGCCTAGAGAATTCAATGGTAAGCCAGTAGATCCTTTATGGTCGGCACACTGGGTTGACGAAATGGAAAGTAATTTTATGATGATGACACTGAATGAAGAAGAAAAAGTATTGTGTGCCACCTTTATGCTGAAAGGAGATGTACACCATTGGTGGAGGTCTACCAGGACATATTTACTTACAAAGCATGCCCAACTGACTTGGGATATTTATAAAGAGGTGTTCTTTGAGAAGTACTTTTTGAGAAATTTCAAGGATTCTATGGAAAGAGAGTCCCTGAGTTTATATCAGGGGCAGATGACCGTGGATGCGTATCAACAACGTTATGAAGAGCTGTTCTTCTTTGCACCCACTAGTATGCAAGAGGAAAACACAAAGACCCGAAGGTTCGTCATGGGACTTAGGGGAAGCATCCGCGAGCACGTTTTGGGACATGAAAAGAAAATTTATAATGAAGCGGCACAAATTGCTCGAGTTATAGAATCGAGCCAGAAGGAGAGTTATTTCATACAAAACAGAGGTATAAAAAGGCCAGCTAGAAATTCTTGTAATGGATGGAATAACAAGACATTCAAACCCTTCCGTGCTCAAGGCTTTACCACTGCAACCAAGACTACTCCCATAGCTCAACAACAACAGAAGCCAATTACTGAAGGGATAAAATGTTTTAACTACAACCAAGTGGGACTTATAGCAAGGGAATGTCCTAAGCCCAAGAAGCAGCTACATCAAGGATGAGTTTATGCGGTTACATCCGAGGATGCTGCCGCATTGCCTGATGTGGTCACAGGTATGACTTACATTTTTAGTTAGTTGTATTACATTGTATGAGCTTGTAGACTAAACCAAAACAAATCACAGGTATCGTACATATTAATGGCATTCCCGCCAGAGTACTCTTTGATTCAGTAGCTACTCATTCCTTTATATCTGTGACGTTTGTAAAGAAGATAAATCTATCCCTTAAATCCTTAGACTACAAACTACTTGTACAATCACCTATGGGATTAAAAGAGGAGTTAGAAAAAGGTTATGGACCATGTCCAGTTCTTATTGATGAAAAGACCTTGGATGCGACCTTGATCCAACTTGAGATGGTAGACTTTGACGTCATCTTGGGAATGGACTGGTTTGTTCGGCATTCTGTAAACCTATTGTGTGTCAAAAAGAAGCTGACATTTAAAGACAAGGAAGGAGCAGAGTTTAGTTTTCCGGGAACCAAACTTCCCCGTAAATGAAAGCTCATACTCTCGGCGCTAAAGGCTAAGAAGTACCTTGAGAAAGGAGCAGTCTGGTATTTAGTATCTGTGGTCGACCTTACCAAGGAAGCACCATGAATGGAAGATATTGATGTCGTGCATGATTATTCAGACGTATTTCCTGAAGAACAACCAGGATTACCACCCAACCGAGCTATAGAGTTTGTTATAGATCTTATACCTAGAGCTGCACCAGTATCGAAAGCACCTTACCGAATGGCTCCTACTGAACTGAAGGAATTGAAAGTATAACTACAAGAACTGCTGGACAAGGGTTACATTTGCCCTATTATATCACCATGGGGAGCGCCAGTATTATTCGTGAAGAAGAAGGATGGTAGCGTTCGTTTGTATATAGACTACTGAGAATTGAATAAACTGACAATCAAGAATCGATATCCATTGCCTCAGATCGATGACCTATTCGATCAATTGCAAGGTGCCAAAGTATTCTCCAAGATCGATCTTCGGTTAGGCTACCATCAGTTGAAGATTAAGGATGGTGATATTCCCAAGACAGCATTCAGGACCAGATATGGACACTATGAATTTTTGATCATGTCTTTTGGATTGACAAACGCACCAGCAACCTTTATGGAACTTATGAACCGGTTTTTCCACGACATGTTGGATACGTCAGTTATTGTATTCATTAATGATATATTAGTCTACTCCAAAGACAAGGAAACTCATGTCAAGAATATAAATGCCGCTCTGCATCGATTACGGAGGGAAAAACTCTACGCCAAATTTACAAAGTGTGAGTTTTGGCTAAAGGAAGTTGCATTTCTAGGCCATGTAGTATCCGCTGAAGGAATTAAAGTGGATCCCAGCAGGATCGAGGTTATTGTAAAGTGGGAAGCACCGAAGAGAGTTACAGAAATTAAAAGTTTTCTGGGTCTAGCTGGGTATTATCTACGATTTGTGGAAGACTATTCCCGAATTTCTGTACCTCTTACCAGTTTGACTAAGAAGGGTGAGAAGTTTGTCTGGACGGACAAATGCGAGAAGAGTTTCCAAACCTTGAAGGCTAGATTGATATCAGCTCCAATCTTGACCATCCTGATTCCAGGACAACCATTTATCTTGTACACCAATTTAGGACTGGGATTAGGATGTGTACTTATGCAAGGAGAACAAGTAATTGCTTATGCCTCAAGACAACTGAAGACACATGAGAAGAACTATCCCACTCATGATTTGGAACTAGCGACAGTAGTACATGCTGTCAAAATATGGAGACATTATCTGTATGGGGAGAAGTTTTAGATTAAATCAGACCATAAAAGTCTTACTTATCTATTTAATCAGAATGAGCTGAATATGAGACAAAGAAGATGGTTGGAACTATTGAAAGACAATGATTGTGATATCCAGTATCATCCAGGGAAAACTAATGTAGTAGTCGATGCGTTGAGTAGAAAGGCAATGATAAAATCTCAGGGAGAGAGTAGCACGACTTCCGCAATGTGTACTACCAGAAAGGTATTCAAGCACGGTAATGAGCAGTTTGTGATAGATGCACCAGATGGATCAGTCAACCAAGGGTTTATTCATTGGGTTTTCAAATATGTTCACCACATTGAAGATTATACCGGATATAGTTGATGAAGTGAAGACAGCTATCAAATCAGACCCTTACCTACGAATGGTACAAGAGGACATCGAAAAAGGTAGAACTAACCCTGAGTTCACCTTGGACGAAGAAAAGGTACTGAAGTACAAAGGAAGAATATGTGTACCCGAAACAGAAAGCTTGGACATTAGACACCGATTGATGAAAGAAGCCCATACCACGATACATCCTGGAAGCACAAAAATGTATCATGATCTAAAGAAATTATATTGGTGGAGAGGAATGAAAGCAGATGTAGCTAAGTTCGTCTCAATGCCTAAATTGTCAGAAAGTAAAGTCTGAACGACAAAGACCGGCAGGATTGTTACAGCCGTTACCGGAACCAGCATGGAAATGGGACTTCATCACTATGGACTTCGTCACAGGATTACCATTGACTCCTCGAGTAGTTGACACAGTTTGGGTGATTGTTGACCGTCTGACTAAAACAACTCGCTTTATACCTATACGACCTATGTATACACTGGAAAGGTTAGCTAAGTTGTATGTGGATAACATTGTGGGATTACACGGTGTACCTGAAAGCATTTTGTCCGATAGAGATCCATGATTTACTTTAAAGTTTTGGGAAGGATTGCAAAAGGCTATGGGTACAACATTGAAGTTTAGTACTGCATTCCACCCACAGATAGATGGACAGTCAGAGCATACAATTCAGATTCTAGAAGATATGCTTCGAGCATGTGTAATTGATTTTAAAGGATCATGGGATGAAAAGTTACCACTGATTGAGTTCGCTTATAATAATAGCTATTAGGCTACTATACAGATGCCACCCTATGAAGCACTATATGGCAGAAAGTGTGAAACTCCCTTGTTTTGGAATAAAGTAGGGAACGTAGTGCTTGTGGACCGGAATTTGTTGAAGAGACTTGTCGAGTGGTCGACATTATCAATGAAAGGGTGAGAACAGCTCAGAATCGTCAGAAGCAATATGTCGATACCCGACGCCAAGACCTTGAGTTCGTCGTGGGTGATAAAGTATTTTTAAAAGTATCACCTATGCAAGGATTAAAATGGTTCGGACAGAAAGGGAAAATAAGTCCAAGATATGTCGGGCCATATGAGATTCTAGCTAAGCGTGGGAAAGTGGGTTACCAGTTAGCACTACCACCATCTATGTCATGTGTGCATAACGTATTTCACATTTCCTTACTGAAGAAGTAAGTCAAGGATCCAACGCACATTTTGACAATGGACTTACCCGATTTGACTGAAGATTTGACATTCGAAGTAGCACCAACTGAAATCACTAGTCGAAAAGTTCAACGACTATGCAACCGTGATATCTATTATGTTAAGGTCACTTGGAGAAGTAGAGACATGGAAGAAATTACATGGGAAGAAGAGAATGCTATGCGAAAGCAATACCCTCATTTATTTGACTCTGAAGGTATGAACAATTTCGAGGATGAAATTTTTATAAGTAGGGGGGAGTTGTAAGACCGGTATCGAACTAACCCGGTCTTACCACCTTGAACCAGGCCTACCGATCATGGTCGAGCCAAATGGATAAAGTACGTAAGGGTGATCACGATCCCAGGTATTAAACTGACCGAAAAATACTAAAATAAGGGGGAGGGTTGCATACACAGCAAGGCAGGGTCGGACCCCCCAGTATAAAAGTCAGACCCTGAGTTTTTAACCGGGGGCGGACATTTTAGAACCAGGGGTCGACGGGATCTCCAACCCCCTCATCGACCCCCAGTTTGCCGATAGAAACCGTGAATTAGGAACTTTCCAAATTTCAATGGGATTCTTTCCTAATCTCAATGGGACGTAATTTGGGAGTTTCTACTCTATAAATAGGACGTACCTAAGCCTCTTTCACTCCTTTTAGAACCCTAATTGGATTGAGAGAAAGAGCAGGAGAAGGAGAAGAGAAAGAGAAGAGAAGGAAAATGGAGAAGAAGATCATAGAGAAGGCTTCAAAGAGACAAGCCTAATTCTCAGCTATGGATACTATCTCCATGTAATGCTACAGACCTTAGAATAGATAGTAAAGAGGGAATGATCTAGGAGGAACCCAAATCATCCATCCATGGTTAGGTTTTCATTGAAAACCATGGGGGAAATCATAGAAACCATGTAGGGGAATAAACTATGGTTCTAAGCCGTAGAACATGTATGTAATGGATTGTAGAAGTAAGCCATAGGATCCAAACACGAAGGAATGGACTGTTGGATGAAAAATTAACTAAACCCATAGGGGTCACACGGGGGGTCGATGGCCAATCGACCCTATCAGACCCTAACAATCGACCCCCAGTGTTTGGGTAGTCCAGAATCTGGGTGGTATCACCCAGGGTCGATGGAACCTCCGACCCTAGCATCGATCCCCAGTTAACAGCATGCTTTTTAAAATCAAAATTTATTCTAATTGAATTCTATCGACTTGATTAGGTCTTCTAGTGATATAATATCGATATATAGTTGATTCTTCAAGCTTGGAAGAGGACCCTCGATCAAGTAATGGATAGGGAACAAGGCCTAAACTAATTGGTTAATAATAAACTATTTTACTCTTGAGTCCAATGCCATGATTGATTCTATGTGTGTATGCTTGTTATATGCATTCAACATGTCATCCAATATTTCTATTATTACTGTTCTTGCATATTTAATTATTGTTTATAACATGATGATGATGATGATAGGAGGAATAGGCATGTGGATGTATGTGTATGGTTGGTGTGCTTGATGCGAGCGAATATCAGGGGGAGGTGTCATAGGCGGGGCCTCTGCACTCTAGCTCTATCTCTAACTCAATTTTTGTCCACTGACATCATCGTATCGCCATTACCTTCGCAGAACTATTACGTCGTAGGGTATGAGGGGAGGTGGTCTCGGATCGTGTAGTCTCTGACTCTGTCGGGGGGCCTTAGCCCTATCTCTATGGACGTATTGAGGGATGCTGGGGTGAGGCCTTGGATACACTGTTTGGCATTAGGATTGGTTAGTTGCGAGCACAGTTTACGAGCCCTCGCCAGTAGGGGCTTACGTGTTGGTATGTGCAAAAGGTACAGCAATAAACGTGACATTTGCGTGTACATTGTCCATGGTGGGTACATGTGGGTCGACAATAAACGTTACCTTTGGATGGCTTCACACACTCGTGTATAGAGGTGCGGCGTCAATAAACGTGATCTTTGGCCACCTATCCTTTCTATAGCACATTGCAAACTTATTTACCAGACCAAAGATATGATTTGAATGCATGCATATGTATGTTGCATTGTTTTGTTTGCTCACAGAGCCATGATGTGTGCTCACCCTCTTGACGTCGAATATTTTTAGTTGATGATGTATGTACTACGATTGCATATTATATGAATGCTCCGGTGTATGCGCGTGTTGCTGCAATGAAAGCTGAAGACTTAGTAGATACGCATGACTCCTCATGCGAGTGCAACTCATGCGTATTCTATTAGAATTTTATTTAAATTTATAAAGGGATGTAATTAATATTTTAATTATTTATGCCTCAGTTGATACAACAATAACTTGATATTTTAATTACGATTATTACAGTTAGAGTTCCCAGTTCATTTACTATAAGACTTCCGCTATTGTGTATTTATTCTGATTATGCTTGTGGATGTGCATGGTTTTATTTTTAATGGATACCACCTATTAGAGATCCTGGTTAAACCGTTGGTTTATTAGCGGTTCATCACACCGTTCTGAATGGTGCAAAATTGGGGTGTGACATGACCCTAGGACTAAAAGTCATGGGTCAGTCTTCTGATTTGGGTGGGGTCGACCCTACTTGTTTAGGTATGCGACCCTACCCTCAATTTTACTATTTTTTGGGTCAATTTCATACCTGGTCTTGTGATTTCCTTCACGCACTTGGTCTACTTGGCTCGACCATGATAGGTAGACCTGGTACAAGGTGGTAAGACCGGTTAGTTCGATACGGGTCTTACAACTCCCCCCTGCTTATAAAAATTTCACCCTCAAAATTGGTACATACCTTTCGAGTCAAAAAGATGAGGGTATTGCTTTCGCATAGCACTCTCTTCTTCCCATGTGATTTCTTCTGTATCTCTGCTTCTCCCAGTGACTTTAACATAATAGATATCACGGTTGCATAGTCGTTGTACTTTTTGGCTAGTGATTTCAGTTGGTGCTACTTTGAATGTCAAATCATCAGTCAAATCAGGTAGATCTACTGTCAAAATGTGCGTTGGATCTTTGACATACTTCTTTAGTAAGGAGATATGAAATACATCGTGCACACTTGACATAGATGGGGGTAGTGCTAACTGGTAAGCCGCTTTTCCAAATTTAGCTAGAATCTCATATGGTCCGACATATCTCGGACTTAGTTTCCCTTTCTGTCTGAACCATTTCAAACCACGCATAGGTGACACTTTGAGGAATACCTTATCACCTACGGTAAATTCATGGTCTCGGCATCGAGTATCTGCATATTGCTTCTGACGATTCTAAGCCGTTCTCACTCTTTCCTTGATGATTCGACTACTCGACATGTCTCTTCAACAAATTCTGATCCAACAATGCTACGTTCTCTAACTTCATTCCAAAACAAAGGAGTTCGACACTTCCTACCATACAGTGCTTCATAGGGTGACATCTGTATAGTAGCCTGGTAGCTATTGTTATAAACAAACTCGATCAATGGTAGTTTTTCATCCCATGATCCTTTAAAATCAAATACACAGGCTCAGAGCATGTCTTCTAGAATCTGAATGGTACGCTCTGACTATCCGTCTATCTGAGGATGGAATGCAGTACTGAACTTCAATGTTGTACCCATAGCCTTTTGCAATCCTTCCCAAAACATTGAAGTAAATCGTGGATCTCTGTCGGGCACAATGCTTTTAGGTACACCATGTAATATGACAATATTATCCACATACAACTTAGCTAACCTCTCTAGTGTATACTGAGGTCGTATAGCTATAAATCGAGCCGTTTTAGTCAGGCGGTCTACAATCACCTAAACCGTGTCAACTACTCGGGGAGTCAATGGTAACCCGATGATGAAGTCCATTGTGATGCAGTCCCATTTCCATGCTGGTTTCGGTAACGACTATAACAGTCCTACAGGTCTTTGTCATTCAGCCTTCACTCTCTGACAATTTAGGCATTGAGACACGAACTTAGCTACATCTGCTTTCATTCCACTCCACAAATATAATTTCTTTAGATCATGATACATTTTTGTACTTCTAGGATGTATCGAATAGGCGGTGGTATGGGCTTACTTCATTAGTCGGTGTCTAATGTCCAAACTTTCCGTTTTAGGTACACATATTCTTCCATTGTACTTCAGTACCTTTTCATCGTCCAAGGTGAACTCAGGGGTAGTCCTACCTTTTCAATGTCCTCTTGTACCGTTCTTAGATAAGGGTCTGATTTAATAGCTGTTTTCACTTCATCAATTATATCAGGTACAATCTTCAATGTGGCAAACATACTTGAAACCCTATTAATAAACCCTTGGTTGGTTGATTCACCCGGAGCATCTATCACAAACTGCTCATTACCGTAATTGAACACTTTTTTGATAGTACACATTGCGGCAGTTGTGTTAACCTCTCCTTGAGATTTTTTCATTGCCTTTCTACTCAGCGCATTAGAAACCACATTAGCCTTTCCCAGATCATACTGGATATCACAATCATAGTCTTTCAATAGTTCCAGCCATATTCTTTGTCTCATATTCAACTCCTTCTGATTAAAGAGATAAGTAAGATTCTTATGATCTGATTTAATCTGAAATTTCTCTCCGTACAAGTAATGTCTCCATATCTTGACAGCATGTACTACTGCCGCAAATTCCAAATCACGAGTGGGATAGTTCTTCTCATGTGTCTTCAATTGTTTTGAGGCATAATCAATTACTTGTTATCCATGCATAAGAACACATCCTAATCCCAATCCTGACGCATCAGTGTCCAAAATAAATGGCTGTCCTGGAATCGAAATGGTCAAGATCGGAGCAGATATCAGTCTAGCCTTCAATGTTTGGAAACTCTTCTCGCATTTCTCAGTTCAAACAAACTTTTTTCCCTTCTTAGTCAAACTAGTGAGAGGTACGGCAATTCGGGAATAGTCTTTCACAAATCGTCGATAATAACCAGCTAGACCCAGGAAACTTATAATTTCTGCAATGCTCTTTGGTGCTTCCCACTTTACGATGGCTTCGATCTTGCTAGGATCCACATTAATTCCTTCAGTGGATACAACATGGCCTATGAATGCGACCACATTTAGCCAGAACTCACAGTTTGTAAATTTGGCGTAAAGCTTTTCTTTACGTAATCGCTGCAGAGCGGCTCTTAGATTCATAATATGAGTTTCTTTCCTTGGAGTAGACCAATATGTCATCAATGAAACAATAACCGACCTATCCAACATATCATGGAATACCCGATTCATAAGTTCCATTGCTGGTGCGTTCCTCAATCCATAAGACATGATAAAAAATTCATAATGTCCATATCTGGTCCAGAATGCTGTTTTGGGAATATCATCGTCTTTGATCTTCCACTGATGGTAGCTTGACCGAAGGTCGATTTTGGTGAACACCTTGGCACCTTACAACTGATTGAATAAGTCATCGATCTGAGGCAATGGATATCGATTCTTGATTGTCAGCTTATTCAGTTCTCGATAGTCTATACACAGTCGAACACTACTATCCTTCTTCTTTACGAATAATACTGGCGCTCCCCATGGTGATAAGCTAGGTCGAATGTAACCCTTGTCTAGTAGTTCTTGTAACTGTACCTTTAATTCCTTTAGTTCAGTAGGAGCCATTCGATAAGGTTCTTTAGATACTGGTGCGGCTCCAGTTATAATATCTATAACGAACTCTGTCACTCGGTCGGGTGGTAGTCCTGGGTAACTCTTCAGGAAATACATTTGGGAAGTCACGGACAACATCAATATCCTCCATTCGTGGTGCTTCCTTGGTAAGATCGACCACAAATACTAGATACCCAACTCCTCCTTTCTCGAGGCATTTCCTAGCCTTTAATGCAAAGAGGATGAGCTTTCGTTTACGGGGACGTTTGGTTCCCGCAAAATGGAACTCTGTTACTTCATTGTCTTTAAATGTCAGCTTCTTTTCGGCACATAATAGGTTTGTAAAATTCTGACCTAACCAGTCCATTCCCAAGATGACGTCAAAGTCTACCATCTCAAGTTGAATCTGGGTTACATCTAGAGCTTTCTCATCAATAAGGCCTGGACATGGTCCATAACCTGTTTCTAATTCCACTTTTAATCCCATCGGTGATCGTACAAGCAGTTTATAGTCTAGATATTTGAGTGGTAGGTTCAGCTTCTTTCCAAATGACACAGATATGAAAGAATGAGTAGCTCTTGAATCAAAGAGTACTCTGGTGGGAATGCCATTAATAAGTACGATACCTTTGACCACATCAGGTGATGCGGCAACATCCTCAGATGTAACAGCATAGACTCGACCTTGTTGTAGTTGTTTTCTGGGCTTAGTACACTCTCTTGAGACATGCCCTACTCGATTGCAGTTAAAACATCCTATTCCTTCACCATTTTGCTTTGGTTGCGGTGGGGCTACTAAAGTGGTCTTGGCTTCAGCATTGAACCTTGAGTATGGAAGGGTTTGAATACCTAGGTGTTCCCTCCGTTGTAAGAATTTCCATTTGGCCTTTTAATAGCCCTGTTTTGAGCAAAATAGCTCTCTTTCTTTCTCGACTCTATCACGCGAGTAATTTGTACAGCTTCATTGTAGACTTTCTTCTCAAGTCCCAGAACATGTTCGCGGATGCTTCCCCTAAGTCCCATGACGAACCTTTGGGTCTTTGTATCTTCTGCTTGCATACTGACTGGTGCAAAGAAGAACAGCTCCTCATAATGCTGTTGATATGCATCGACAGTCATCTATCCCTGATACAAACTCAAGAACTCTTTCACCATAGAATCTCTGAAACTCCTAGGAAAATACTTCTTAAAGAATGCCTCCTTATATATATCCCAGGTCAGTTGGTCGTGCCTTGTCAACAGATACGTCCGTGTGGACTTCCACTAGTGGTGTGCATCGCCTTTCAGTATGAACATTGCATACAATACTTTCTCCTCTTCATTCACCGTCATCATCATAAAATTCCTCTCCATCTCATCGATCCAGTATGCTGGCCACAACGGATCAGCTGGCTTACCACTATACTCCTTGGGCTTCATCTTCAGAAAATGCTCAACTAGTCTGGATGGTCTAGTTGATGAGGAACATAAGCCCCATACATAGGTGGTTGGTATTGACATCCACCTAGAGCTACTTCAGAGTTTTGTACTTGAGTCTGCATGATGGGAGTTTGAGGTCCCTGGGGTACTGTGTTACTTTCCCCTGGTACTGTGCTTGCCTGTCCTGCTGGCATCGGTGTCGTCTGTGCAGTTGGAAAAACCATGCCTATGGCAGCTTGCATAGTAGCTTGTACCTGTTTTATTTGCTGCAGTTGTTGGGCCAAAATTCATTACAGCTATAGCCAGGTCTGTAGGTGGAGCTGGCAGATTAGTGGGATTTGCCTGGCCGTGAGTTACTGGCTGTGCCATACTCGGATTACCCTGTACTTCTGGATTTTCATGGCTACCTTCCTCCACAGGTAGTGGTAGTGGAATAGAGTTACGGCTTTGTCTGGTCACTCTGCATCCAGCCATTATCTGCTCTGGTGATGGTAGTGCCTATAAACGATCATAGCACATGTGAGGCAATCATATAATTGTTCTCCAGTCATAAATCCAACCAATCAAGGATATTTTCAAAATTTTCAAATCATTCTGTCAAAAATACTGTATTTTCCATCGTAGGGTCGATGGATGTCCGACCCTAGGGTATGCGACCCTGAGAACCATTGTTACTTACCGAGAGCCTAGGGTCGATGGTAGGGTCGATAGATGTCCGACCCTAGGGTTGACCCCTAGTTCTTTGTTAGATTAACTAGAGGCTAGGGTCGCAGGTTTATGCGACCCCAGAGTATAGGGTCGATGCTAGGGTCGGTTGTCCCATCGACCCTAGGTGCGACCGCAGCTTCCCTGGACTTCCCGAGAGCTTGGGGTCGATCCTGTGGTCTGGTAGGGTCGGTTCCCAATCGACCCTACATGCGACCGCATGTGGTTTGAGTCGACCTTTCATTCTACAGTTTCTTCTTTCATGTTTGGGTCCTTTGGCTTACTTCCATAGTCCATTCTATGCTTGTTCTATGGCTTAATACTCCAGGTTAAACACTTACTTTGTTTACCATGATTCCCTCCATGGATTTCATTCAAATCTTCCCATGGATGGATGATTTGGGTTTCTCCTAGATCATACCCTCTTCATGAACTATTCTAAGGTCTTAAACAATTCATGGAAAACATATCCATACCTGAGGTTTGCTGAGATTCAGAGGTTTCTCTGAATTTCTTCTCCTTAATCTTCTTCTCATACTCTCCTTCTCTTCTCCTTCTCTTCTCTTTCTCTCACTTTCAATTAAGGTTTCAAAAGAAGTGAAAGAGGCTAAGGGATGTCCTATTTATAGAGGAAAACCTCCCAAAATAAGTCCCATTGAGATTAGGAAATATTACCCTTGAATTTAGGAAAGTTTCCTATTTACGGTTTCTGTCGGTGATCCTAGGGTCGGTGATCCTAGGGTCGATGCTAGGGTCGCAGATCCCGTCGACCCTAGGGTTTCAGCTGTCCGACCCTAGGACTAAAAGTCATGTGCCTGTCTTCTGATTTGGGTGGGGTCGACCCTACCTGTTTAGGTATGTGACCCTACCCTCTATTTTAATGTTTTTGGGTCAATTTCATACCTGGTCTAGTGATTCCCTTCACGCACTTGGTCCACTTGGCTCGACCATGATAGGTAGACCTCATACAAGGTGGTAAGACCGGTTAGTTTGATATGGGTCTTACACCCCACTACTTGAGTTGTGCCCCATACCCTACCACTTGAGTACTCTGTACCCCACTGCCTAGATGATTTATACCTATACCCTACCACATAAGTACTCTATACCCTACTGCTTGGATTGTGTTCCCATTGCTAAAGCATAAATCACTTGACTAAGTTGATGAATGATGCATGAGCATATTATTAATTGGGTTACACCCCAACAGAGATTCTCGTTTCACTTTTAAGGATTGACCGTGTCCCCACAAAGGTGCAACCAGACATATGGCCATGTATTGTGCCCCCACATGTTACAAGATCATATATCCCATACTATTATATCTAGAAAATCAACCAATCATCATGGCATGTGCACAGAATTAGTAAAACTATACTCCAATAGGAATCCGTGCTCTACTCCCATGCATTGACTATATCCCCATTAGAGTATAGAATGCCAACATGGTATAAGTATCATACTCCCATACTCTGCATGCCTATCATACATGGACTCATTCAAACTGCATCCAACAGTGGACCCCAACTCCCCACTCGCATGGTTCGTTGTGCCTCCACTATGGTACAGCCACTCCCAACATAATTCATGAGGTTGCTCGTTACATGAATTACCATACATGGGTCGCATCCCAATGGAGAGCCCCAGATCCCCACTCCCATGGTTCACCATGACTCCATGCCACCCAAGAGAGAGACTGAGCTAGCAGCCCAAGGCAATGATGCTAATAGATTCATTTCCTACCATGCCAGCAATGTTGTGACAAATTTGGGGAGAGCCCGATCATAGCTGGCCGTAATGTACATTTTGAAGAGTTGGTCAAATTCGATCTACACGACGCATTTGCACACTTTCACTGGACACCAACCATGTGCATCTAGGACAATACTTACCCCAACCAGGTGTACCATTTCTTCTGCGACATTGGCCAGTAGGTTGACAAGGTATTAGGTGAGCTGATAGTGGCTAGCAGGATCAAGGGGGTAGATATCTCACTATAAGTCAACTATCTGGCTATCATATTAGATGTATCACCAGATGGAGAGCGGATCTAGAAGGCTCCTAGGGAGTCTATAGGCATGACGAAGGATGCTTACATGTGCATGCAACAGGCCCTCACTCACCCTGATGCAATAGAGAAGGTGTATGAGAAGGGAAAGTTATCCTTCAAGCCTACTCCCGGACTCCTTTGCAAGATTATTCAATACAACGTCATACCCAGATCTGGTCATTGCAAGGAGTTGAACCAGTTTTGCATCTTCTTGACTGATCAATTAGTGCAGAGGAGACATGTATGCCTCCCCTACTTAAATCTGCACATCATTCTACATTCCTTTTGATAATTTCTCCACAGAGGCCATCTTCCTTACAAGCATCTCTTGACCCACATCTTTACACACTTTGGCATGTGCCTAAAGGGACAGGCCACGAAGAACGGGAAGGACACATCTGTGCTCAACTGGGATATCATCGCAAGGACGCAACTTGTTGACATGGCCATGGAGGACCTAGTTCTTGAGGCAAGCTCTAGAGCACCAAGAGCAGCACAACTTTCCAGGAGAGCTCGAGCAATAGCAGTAGCCATAGTAGCAGCTACAGCCACTGGAGTGGATGAGGGCTCCAGTCGTGGTATCCGGAGGGTGACCACAGCATAACGGTTGCCATCCAGTGATAAGGAGTATGAGGATGATGATGTTGATGGAGACAGTGAGGAGGGCGAGGGAGATGATAACGGTAGCGATAGTGATGACTGCATGGATGTGGACCCTACTGCCCATATTGAGGATGTACCCCAGCGACCAGCACCAGAGTGACACCTGTAGCTACTCGCTCAAGAGAGGCACCATCCACAGTTGGCACTTTGAGGCCACCTATAGCTACGCCTTCATTGACACCTATAGTAGACTTTGGCCAAGTGCTAGAGGTTCTCTGGCTCCTACATCAGTACATGGATGCCATGTCTGATAGTGAGGCTAGATTGGGGTAGTAAGTAGAGCTCCATTTGAGAGAGGTGGAAGGTAGATTAGGCACCATTAAGAAGGCCATAAGGGATGCTAGGGCTAGGTTAGGCGAGGTGGAGACTCACGTGGGATACATTCATGATACGATGATTACCGCAGCCATTTACGTCACAATGTATGACATATACCTATTATTACCCCAACTCCTTCGAATGTTCTACCACCAGCACCCCAATAGGATGTGCCCCCAACTACTACCCCACAGGACATCCCTCTAGCACCTATAGCTTTGAGCACTACACAGCCATCATCTTCCCATGATGCACCGGTAGCACCTACAGTTAGGGTGATCGTCCTCTGACCCTATATGACTATGAAACTTCTGCTTCATAGCACCCTTCTGGACTTGATCTTCTTGTTTTACTAAGAGTGCCTCAATAGATAGAGCAGTGATCCAATATTTTTCTTTTACCGATTCCCGCTTTAAACTCATCTACACAAGGTAACTATCTGGGTTGTGGACTGTATCCTACTTGACTTATGCACATTATGTTTATCCTCACTTTACACATGTACATTTCTTTCTCATTGATAGTACTTGTATTTACTTCCATTTGATCAGGAGTTGTTTTTTGGGATAACAGTCTAGATTGTGAACCGTATCTCAATATTTTTTGTAATTAAATCAAGTACACACACACACATACACACACACACACACACACACACACACACACACACACATATATATATATATATATATATATATATATATATATATATATATATATATATATATATATATATATATATATACATGTCTTACTTGTTCTTAATGTATATTGTGTGTTATGCTCTTTCTTTTAATTCTCGTAGTAGAATGTAATATAACTTATTGTTCTCCTAACTTACTACTTGTTGGTTCATAAAAACTTTTAATTAACCTATGCATCTGTTCTGACACATGGAAACACATGTGCCGGGGAAGTCTGTAGGTAGAGTTACAGTGGTTGTGCTCTGATACCAGTGCTATCATACCCCATTCTGGGGAATCAGGCATGATATCCGAGTCATCCAAGAGACAACCCTAATCTTCCAGCGATCGACAACCAAAATGATCTACTAGAAAACCCCACAGTCTACACACAATATCTACCATAATCAACAGTATATAATAATAATACTTATAACAGAATATCAAAGTTACAACAGAATTGTAATAAAAAATCTGATGCCAACTAGTGATAATTAAATATCATAAGTTTGTTATTCATTACAGTTGTTCCATAATCAGTATAGTACTACAACATCCCATATTACATAACTAGAGTCAATCTGAATAAGTTCTTATGGATAGATCAATCCACCATCTATCAACAGATGGCAAAATCAATAGAATCGAGAAGCTGACTCAAGTCCCATAGTGTAATCTCAAGAGGTATAGCCCTTGACAAGATCTTTGAGAGGAACCCCACCAAGAGAAGCATCCTCAGCATTAGAGGGATCCATAGCTGCGCCAACTACAAACAAAGCTAATAATATTTGATATGAAGGGGTGAGCTTACATCCTAGCTTAACTAAAAGTCAGGTATCCAATGTAATCCTAGGAAATAATTTAGGAATGCAGTACAGAAGCAAATAAACAAATAATTATGAGTGTCATATAAATGTGTATGCAAATCATTATTGATCTATACCTTAGCAAGGTTCTTACCCTATACCCCACCACCAGAGTTGTTTCGAGTACCCCACTGCCTAAGCACATATACCTGTACCCCAACACCTGAGGGCTTTGTACCCCACTGCCTGGATGATTTATACCTATATCCTACCATCTGAGTACTCTGTATCCCATTGCCTAGATTGTGTTCCCATTACTAAAACACAAATCACTTAACCAAGTTGATGCATGAAGCATGAGCATGTTATTAATAGGGTTACACCTCAACAGAAATCCCCGTTCCACTCTCATGGACTGACCATATTCCCACTAAGGTGCAACCAAACATATGGCCATGTATCATGCCCCCATATATTACATGATCCCATATCCCACACAATCATATCCAAACAATCAATCAATCATAATGGCATGTGCATGCAAGAAGTAAAACTATACTCTAGCTAGAATCCTTCATCCATTCCTATAGACTATCTGTGCCCCCACTAGAGTATAGAATGCCAATAGGGCACCTATATTTTACTCTCATACTCTACACATCCATTATACATGGTCTCATCCAAATTACACCCAACAGAGGACCCCAACTCTCCAATCCCATGGTTCGTTGTGCCTCCACTAAGGTACAGCCACACCCAACATGATTCATGAGATTGCATGTTACATGAGCCACCATACATGGGTGGCATCCCAACAGAGAGCCCTGGTCCCCACTCCCATGGTTTACAATGTCTCCATTAGAACACTGGCACACCAAGATGGTGCGCATGGCCATACTCCATACATCACACATACCATCATTCATGGTTATGCATACGATAACTACATCAACACCCACTCCTTGTAGAGAAACCCTGCATTTCCACTCCCATGGATCACCGTATCTCTACAAAGATAACAACAACCAACATCATACATAGTTATAGTTATATACAAATGCATGAACAGTTAAATACAATTCATTGGATGTTGTGTTATAAAAGAAAAACAATCAAAACAACCATCAAATACATGCTCAAACTCTACGTGACCCAACCCCTCATCTATTGACACCAGAGGTGTTGCTGAACCTTGAAGTTGGAAGAAGGCTCCATCTACTACTAGCAGTGTTTTACCAAATTGATTAGATAAATTGATTCGATTAGTAAGTATCTTTTAAACCAGCATAGACACGTCCTAATTATCCATGCACAGGTCCCAAGGTAGGTCAGGAACTGAAAAGATTATCATCCTAATTATTTTTAGGCTTATAAGGCAACATAGCTTGAACTGGCAGATGGAACCGGTTGTGCGTTCCACCGGTACATGGTGCCGATTAACATTTAGTTGATTCTTACATTTAATGAACCAGAAGAATGATCAGATGTTTGGTCATCTGGTTGGTCATCTGTTTCACATACTATATACAATATTGGAATCCAGTAGCTTGTGTGAAGGTTAAGCCGGGTGATTGATCATCTGGCAGTGGCTCCACTTAGAAATATGCCTATGTAGAGGCACGACCAAATGGTACCACACACATAACCGGTGTGACGTACCGATTGGCTTGTTATTTTGGTACGTGATACAGGTTAGGGTGGCACCGATTATCCTTGGTCTGAGATGTTTAGATATTTATTCTGGTAGTAGATTGATCGTGAGTCAATCAGTGTTAAGGCCACTACTAGTCGACTGGTTTGTGCTACCAGTTCTAGCCAAGAAGCGAGACATGAACCAGAGAGGGTTTCTTCTTTGGGAAAGGCTTCCTCATCATGGTTTCCCCTACATTAAAGGGTGGAAAACTACTATCCATCATTATTGAAGATAATGGATGTCATTTAGACCCCATTAACATCTCCATTCATGGAAAAGGTGGAAATCTAACTTCTAGGTCAAGGTTCAATTACCATTAAGGAAAACCATCAATGGAGAGCTTCATCATGGCTTAAACCTCACCTTCCTACAATAATTGAAGAGGAAGAAGGGTGAAGAACTCATACCTTCAAGAAGAGATTGGTGCTTGAGTTCCAAGTGTTCAAGCTTAAGCTGCAATCTTCACTTCCCAAATGACTTCCCAAATCACTCACTTTCTCACGGTCTAGCAAGAGGGAAGAAAGGAGGTTGTACCCACTTTTTATAGGACCCATGGAGAGAGAGAGAGAGAGTGTGTGTATTACTCTTTCTCAACCAGAAGAAGTCAAGCGGCAGCACATTCCAACGATACGTGCCTCTGGTTGAACTTAAAGCTTATTTAGGCCTAGTTTAATGCGCGCAGTTTGATGGTGATGTTTTTTAGTCTTCAAGTATCTACTCCCACATGATTTAACATCACTAAATGACATAAGGGGCTGACCCATATCATATGTAGGGTCATAAGTCAGTGTGCCAAGGATTCGCACAATAAGACCTAGTATGGAGAGATCCAATTTGTTAGGATTTCAGAGTGAGTCTTACAAGAAGATATTATGGATCACAACCATGATCTGTAATGGATTAAATGGATTAAGAAAGGATGTATAATTTTTGTAACAGACCATATTATTAAACCACCATTCATGGTAGAGCCATAAACCTATAGGCCATTGTTTTGACACAGACAAACTGTGGATAATAGCATGTATGGTATGTCAGAATGGTGAGATCGGATCATCGATAATGTAGATAAACGATCTATGGATTTTGGAAACTGTAGGATGACCATTAAGGATATTGGATTGACCTTAGGACTCAGATCATGGACCAATGAAGGGATCCAAATGTCTATAAGTCAGACCTGAAATATAAGATCAGATCTATGATCTCAATTAAATGGACAATTGAAATGATATCCAAAACCCAGCGTAGAAACCGAGTTTGGAACCCAAACTCCTTATTTAAACCATAAAAAATATGGGAAACATGTCAAAAAGGTTTGGAAACCATCGGACCATGTTTTGATGTGAGGTCGATTGAACGAGCTGGACAACCTAGTCTTTGTAACGTGCAGTTGATGGCATCAGTCACAAGCCATTCTAATTGTAGATCTCGGCCAAACTTGGCCGGTGACTTCCTACAATTTATTTTGAATTTATTAAGGGCTTAACCCAAAAATTGTATTTTTTGATGTGAATTTCTTTATGCATCTTGTATACATGAGGTAAGTTTTGGTTTACACTATGAAAAAACCAACGACACTTTGCCTCTTTAATGAGAGACCATTAACCCAACCTGTTAGAGCTAGGCAACCCTTCTGAGGTGGTGGCACTGTTAAACGACAATGTTTTGACATGCAATCGATGACATGTGCCGCATGCCTAGTGGCCAGACCGTGAGGTCGATGCCACGTACGGCACGCCATTCTGACCCCTGTTGCTGACCATCTTTGGTCAGTAGCTTTTAAAAAAATTTATAAGCCTTGTAATGGGTTTAGATCTCCGAAATTTAGTGTTTATGAACATTCTTTATGTTGTTTTAACTAAATACCTTATAACTTGTTTAGGTAGCTTGTTGTTCATTACTTTAAATGTTTAAAAACCCTTGCACAGCAAGTGTGGAACCTTAGGGACTTGCAACCTAACCCCCTATATGATGCTAGAACCCCTGACTTCGTTAGAAGAAACCCTTTTTAGTATTAAGGCTATTAGAAGGTCACTTTTGACTAATGATTGTTCTTTCTCGTGGTATGTTAGCCACTCTGTATATACCTTGTATGGACAGCTTGGTTATTACATGTTAAAAGTTATCCTTAGTCTATGATCAGTAATGAATGGAATTAATAAGGAATCCCTAGGTTCTATGACATGGTAATTGGATAGTAAATGGTAGGCACGGAATAACAGATAAGCTATTAATGTTGTAAACACCAGAATAATGAACTTAAAGAGAAAACCTGATTAATTTTAATGAATAATATATTAATGAAAATATTGGTTATGATTTTGAAAGAGGTACGAGAACTTTGGTAGGCAGCTACCTTATCGGATTTACTATTTACTTTGTGTCTTTTTGTAAGGAATCTAGACTTCTTGGATGCGTATGTTTCTCCATTTATCATGTTGTGTGATGGATGCGATTGATAACATACTCTTGTGTGATAACATGTAATCCAATAAACTATTTTGTGTGATTATCCATATGCACCCTTGTGTTTGGGATCATTAGTGCCAGTAAGGATTAGAGGGCATGTGGTATCGAACACCTGCTACCTTTCCCCAAAAGCAACTGATTCATATTTGATTCATGATGTCAAGTTAAGTCGGTAAGGAAGAAGGTAGGTGATATGGGATGCTTGCATTACTTCTTACTGACGTTGCTTTGCATTGACCATATGTAACTTAACCAAGTCACGATATACTAGGTGGGAGGATGGATGGGGTTGGAAGCTTGGCAACGTTACAGTCCAGTAATATGATTAATTAGGCGGATATGGCAAGTTGAACATAACCATCCTTATAGCTGTACCCTTTGCCGTTAAGGGATTATGTAATGTCATGGGTGCCATAAAAAGGTGGTATGAGCATAGCTGCAATGCTTCCCATACCCAAAGTAGTGTAAATGGGCAGGCGAGTCGACTAGTGGTATTACCATCTTCTCAAGTGGCTGGTGTAATACAGGCTTGGGATGAGTTATGGACAAGTGGCCAGCGAAATACAGGCTTATTCCATAGTGATGAACCCATACTTGGGGGTGATACTGTACCTTGAGTAAGGCACTATCATCTAATGGGAGGAAACCCGTGCAATCTAGAGACTCCGTGAGTGGGTTATCCGAAGCTAGCACTTACAGCTATTTACTGATTGTAGTTGATAGTTGCATACATATGTTTGTTGCACGTTTAGTTTTCTTACTAAGCTCGGTGGTTTAGCTTACCTTATGTGGACAAATTATTTTAGATGTTGCAGGTCTACGGTTGACACTTCGGGTGGCAGTGCATCTGGTGTGGAGGATGAAGACTATGAATCTGAAGAGGATATCTTTAATTCTTGATGCGATTGTAGTGCTGTGTTTGGGTTTAGGTTGTGCTCATGTTTCTTCTCTTTAGTTGGGGTTATCTATTTTTTTTAGGTTTACACTAGAAATAAACTATGAATAATATTTTATTTTACTTTGGATTATTTACTTTGGAATATTTGGATAATGGATTTATTTATGGTTGGAACTTAAATATAAGATTTAATTAGTAATATGTCAGCTCTTGAATAATTAGACTTAAGTTTTAAGTCTTCCTTTAGTTTACCTTTTTTTCATCCGATTGATTGTTTAAAAATAAGATTGTAAATTTACTCTGATAATTATAAATAATGATTTTGGGGTTGACTAGTGGAGTACCATGATGTGTGATCCTAGAAGGGGATTTTGTTATGCCCTGATATGATGGAGGGATCCCGTTGCATTCCATAGTATCGATACATCAAGAACAAGGTGTAACAACTTGAGCAGGTGCTAGTGCTGAATAGTTGGAGCTATCAAATAGGTATAATAGAAGGAATTGCTTCCCCACGAAGCACAACTATAAGCCTAGCCATTAGATGCTATTGTTGAAGACTGAGATCACAAGCAAAGTTTCCCATTACTACTGTAACATCCGCTGTTGTTATCACCGGTGGTGGTGGCAATGCTACAGGTATTGACTCATGATCTACCTCAGGAGGAGGTAGCAGTTCTTGTGTTACCCCCTCTGATGGGGGATTACTATTAGCGGTGTTAGGTTCATGCCTTCTTCATCTTGTACTAGGGGCCATGAATGGTTGACTTTGCTTGGACTTGAAAATTTTAAATGGTTAGCCAACTCAAGGGTATGAATGTTTTAAAATTACATCATGCAATGTGGATATTATGTTCAAAACCCAAATTTAAATATTTAAATGCATTGTCGATGAATTAGATTATCAAACACTCAACACTGAGTGAACAACAGATAAAAGTGATGTGCAGCACATGATCGACCGCACCTTGGACTAGGTGAGGTGTGTGCGGCAGGTGACAGACCGCACATCGCCATTTTGATTTAAAATGAGGCACGACCCTTATTTCCCTTCATTTCACTGGTGCAGAGCTACGTGTGGCGGATAAAAGGTGTACAACATTATATTCCTTCTTTAAGGCTTTCTTGGTGGTTTTTTCCCTCAATCTATCTCATTATAGCCTCTACACCTTGCTATGGTTTGTTTCCAAGCCAATTTTCACTTTTTTGTAACCTTGGTTAGGTTTTTGTTGATTCCTCTTGATTTTTCACATGTAATGGCTTAAAATGATGGGGATTTTCCATTTCAATATGCTAGGGAGTGTTTTCCATGCTTTCTTCCTAGTTTCGACATTGTTTCATCGACTTATATGATTGCCCAAATCTAAAATTGAGATTTTCTCACTTTTCTCTGAAAATCAAATTTGGTTTGTGACTGGTTTTATTTTCCTTTTCTCTACTAGTGTTTGAATAACTCTTTGAAATATGCTATGATGATTAGAGTGTAGTATAACTCTTCAACCGAATCATTTTGATCATATGCATGGTTTCTCCATTTTAGTTTTTGCCCAAATTTTAATTTCTTGGCCTAAAATGTGTTCCAATATCTTGTATTATTTTGTTTATCTCTTTGACATATCTCTTCACTTATGCTTGCCTAATATCTACCCGTTATTCATAAATTATATCCTTCTTGGGCATGTTTCTATTCTCTAATCACTTATTTCATTCACTATGGCTACTCAAGACATACTTGGATCTTCTGGGGTAAAGTCATTTGTTGCAGGAGCAATTAAACAGTTGGGACATCTACCACCTACATACGATCCGTTTTGCTTTAGGTCAACAGATGCAGCTGTGGCTTGGCCTGCTTTTGAGCACAGATCGATAGAGCCAGGCCATTTTGTTATACTCGAGGATTTAGAAAGATTTGATGTTTGGCTGGCTTTCTCTAATATGGTTTGGTTGCCAGTGCTGGGATACAATATGCGGACGAAGATTAACATGGTTCATCACTTCTACTGCAACCTACAAGTAGACAAGGGCATGGAGGAGTTAGCAGATGGTTCCACCCTTCAGATTTATAGTCTGGTTAGGGGATGAAAAATTGTCAATACCATCATTAGTTGGCTAAGAGTTTAGGGATCTTTGCTGAGGGAGAGAGAGTGTATGTGGAGCCAAAACTCTCAGTAGTTGATGAATGAGTAGCAAAGATAAGTGAGCAGATGATGCTGGGTCCGATGTTACATGAGAGAAACTGTCATTCGGTTCCTAGGGTATAGATTAGTATTACACAACATAACATAGTGCCTAGGGGTGGACGTACGGATGCTATTGTGCACTTTTACGAGTTTATGGCATGTTGCATCATAGTTCGGCATTAGATTTGTCTCCCTTACCTGATCATGAGGACCATGATCCATTCGGCATTGTATACTTGGACAGGTAGTCTCCCTGATGGTCAGTTGCTCACCAATTTATTCTTCAAGATAGGGTTCAACCTATCAATAGATCCAAAGGATGAGTTGGGTATTCATACACCATTTGGATGAGATTTGCTGCATAAGCTCCAGCTTTAGGATGTGGTTCTTAGTAACGAGGAGCTAGAACGTTGGCCTCCACCTCATCCAATTCAGACGCGATGACTGGTTCAGAGATTTGGATGCAGAGTGGTCGTGTCTTCTTTTTCTACTTCTGAGAGTGTGCCAGCAGTACCCAGTGATAGTGGGGATCCATTGCCCATGTGAGTAGATTCTAGCAAGGATACTTCACCTAGGCCAGTTGCAAAGGATGTAGCTGATTCTGATGAATAGCGAGAGAGTTCATCACATTCTAGAGGTGATGGTCCTGAGGTACCAGCAGTTGTGGCTCCTCAGGTTGGGGATTCTAAGATAGCTGAGCATTGGGATATTTTGGGTGATGCTTGCTCCCTAGTGACTGGTCTAGATGATCACCAACAAGCGCATCAAACTAGTTTAGGTACATACAAGAGACATATGCTTCAAAAGCTTACTAATGTGGAGCAATGTGTGGCTGGGCCTGAGCATGGTTTTGTCCAGTTTCAGGATGCACAGGAGACTACGAGACAAGAGGTCCCTTTCTTGTAGACTATATTGACTAATGAGGGTATTATTGCACCCGTTCCTGATGATGTAGTGCTACAGTAGCAACCAGATGTGAGCGTTCTCATTAGTGGTGTCTTCGATCAGTGGCAAGAGTTCGGGTAACCTATTCTGCTCACAGTTTGAGTCATTAAGAGGATCCCATTTTCAGCATGCAGACTTGTAGATATATCATTTTATCTTTGTAATGGCTCACTGGATATTTTTATACATTTTACTTTTTGTTCGATATTGATGAGTGAGAATCTAGATTGTAGATGCCGACCCATCCTTAGTATTTTATTTTTTCTGTTAGTACACTAGATGTTTTTATCTTTTGTTTATATATACACCAACTTCTGTCACACCCCGTTCCTGACATATCGGTACTATGGAATGGACGAGATCTCTACATCCTATTTGGGCATTGGAAATCCTCTTCGAAGATCACGGAATGTAGTACGCCAACTTTTAAACATAACCATTACATAAATGAATAATAAAATCCAACAGCACCAAAATAACAAATTACAGATCCAGAGTACAGCGGAAGACTAATTAATCAAACCACAATAGATGAATATCAAATGGTATACTGTATATTATAATAATTCCCAAATCATTGTAAGTAATAGAAAAAAAAAGTAATTACATTCTTAAAACATAATTCTTTTCTTGGGTAACACACCCCCAAAACAAATAAAGCTCAAATAAGATTGTTTATCAAGAGAGCATTGTGTCTATCTATAGACATAATCATCACACTCTTATGTTTCTTTATAGACGTCATCATTACTAGTGTTTGTGTTGCCATAATCAACATCGATCATACCTGCATCTAAAAGAGTTTGTGTATACAAGGGTAAACTCAACCACTAAGCTTAGCAAGGAAATTAAATGTGTAACATTCAAAATGCTGGATATTAACAACTATGATTTTGCACATAACTATAAGTGCCAGCTCAAAACAACCTACACATGGAGTCTCTGGATGCATGGGTCACTCCTAGAGATTGAATACTGCCTCACTCGGCGTATAGTAACATCCCCCAAATATGGGTCCATTATTTTGGGCCACACACGACCAAAACTCATCCCAAGCCCATATTACGCTGGCCACTTTAGTAGGTGATAATCCCACTAGTCGACTTCCTCACCCATCCATATTATGCCGGCCATGGAGAACATCGTAGCTATATTCATACCACCCTTTATTGAGCCCATGCCACTACATAACCCCTAATGGCTATGGGTATAGTTATAAGCGTGATTTAAATTCAACTAACCATGTCTACCAAATTAAGCATATTACTGGATCATAACATCACCAAGCTTCCGACCCTAGCCGATCCCATTCTACCCACCATCCTCTTTACTGACTAAACCTAACATCACGAACCAAACATTGATCAGTTTTTTTTTTGTTGTAAGGTAGTGAGTATCCCATTCCACTCACCGTCCAATCCTTACCGGCACTGCTAACCCCAAACACAAGGATGCATATGCATGAATAAGCAAATAGTTTATTGGATAACATGTTATCAATTGCTCATCATCACACAACATAATCCATGAAACTAATTCTACCAAACAAGGGATCCCTTTACCTGAGATAGTAAATTAGAAAGATATTACAGAATATAGCCTCGAACAACTTTACTAAGTCCTTCTGCACCTTTGTCATTAAAATAAATAACATTTAATCCATATATTCATTGATTCATCTCCGTTGCTTGCTCAAAGCACACCCTAGTGAGTTATTCATATTTCCAAGGGTCTGGTATTTAGTTATAAACTTTCTATACATGTTTTCTAAAAGTTCAAGGCATTGGACATGATGAACAGCAAGCAACCGAACAGGTTCAAAGGTTAAAAATCAAAATAACGAAGAATACATATCTATGCACAAGATTTCAAGGATTCAACCCCTTAAATAGGTTTTTAAAAATCCCAAGAAACTACTGACCAAAGATGGTCAACATCTGGGGTCAAAACATTGTGTGGATGATGGCATCGACCGTACGATTTTGACCACAAGCGTACAGCCAGACATCGAAATGTGGCTAAAACAACTCAATTTTGATTTATTTAATTTTTCAAAGCTAAAATAAGGAGTTTGGGCTCAAATTTCCAATTATAAGTCATTGTAATGAAGGATTCCATCCTTCCTTCTAATTTCAAAAGACAATGAACTTGGACACTCTCTCAACGAGTCCAATTCACAACCAAACCAAACCGTTGGTCCAAACTGGGTTGGTTTCTAATCCAGATTCGATTAATAGGTGCGGCATGAGGTTGTGCAATGAGTGACTGACCGCACCCTCTTGGAGTCATGACTGACCCTTCAAATAAGCCCTGATTAAAAGTTTTAAAAACAAAGGTTGAGTTAGGTTACCTCCACTGGGATCCGTTGGTCTGGTTCATGTTGGTTAAGACCTATTACAAAGCCAAAATTTTAAATTAAGACCGATATTTTGGGTGTGTGGGTCTTACAATTTACTTGATCCTAAACAAGGCTGCACCTCAACAGAGATCCCTGGTTCCCCACTCCTATGGTTTGTAGTGCCTCTGCTAAGGTATAACACTACAGACGTTGTTTGTGCACCATATTCCACCCTTCCTTGGGTCACCATACTCCATGTGAACTACCATACCTAATCATACATACTATCCAATCATACATAGTTATTGTTGTTATGCCAATGCATACTCATATGGGGAGAAGGTTCAGAAGCCAAAAGTTCTTTCAAATAGAACAGTTCCAGTTCAAGCGCCCTATCAAGTAAAGGCAGAGAGAAAAGACAGGTTAGTTCAGTGAAAGTTTGCAAAGTCAATCTCTTTCCGGGTCATCCGGGTATAGCAGGTCAGGGGCCCCATCTCCAACGGTCCAAAGACGAAAATCGTTGTAATATTCTGAACCATTCATGTTATATAAACAGTCAATTAATGGCATGTTATAATCATTAATCTACATGCACATAACACATGCTCAAATTCTACGGACCTGACCCCTCACCCATGAACACCAACGGTAGTGTAGAACCTAGAAGCTAGTATAAGGCTCCTTCTCTACCCGTGTTGGTTTACCTAATTAATTTAGATGAATTTCATTAGTTAGTTATGTAGCTTTTAACTATCATGGATTGGTCCTAGGAAGCTTGGCGTACTGGTTAACACAGCCTGAACCGGATGACACATACTTTCGGATGGTATATGCTTTGGAATTACCATCTGATTAACACTTGTATAAATTTCTATTATATCTTAACCAGAGGGTAGAATCAGATGATCTATCATCGAGCTCACCATCTAGTTATATACAATGTTAAAACAGAGGCTTCTAGAGGGTTATAAAGAGGCTTAGCTGGGTAATGTCGCATCCATGGACAACAAGGGGACTCACTCGGAGGGTCATGACCCCAGATGGGTGTCTCTGGTTGGGATCCTTTGGTTATTGCTAAGGGTAGTTTTCCAACAAGGCATTGGCCTTATCAGAGGGAGGGTCCTTAATTATTTAGAGGTAGGGCTATGATTATGCCTCCAATTTGGTCCTATGGTTCATGGCCATAAACCAGGCATCAACCATGAATAGCCTTCATTTTGGGGAGGTTTGACTCCTCATTATTTTTGTCCTCATTTTTGTTGGTGGGAACACTTTCCCACCATTATTATACCCAATGAGATTCATCGAGACCCCATTAACATCTCCATTCATGGAGAGGGAAGATAACCTAGATTGATAGGTTTAAAATCGATTTCCATTAATGGTGGAGCTCTACCAAGTGGTCTCTCACTAAGAAGGAGAAGTAGTGAGTGGAACCTACCTCAAGTAGAGAACCAAGCTTGAGCTTCTAATCTTTGAGTTCTATGCTCTCCTCTCCAACACACCCTCACACTCCGAATAGTCCAAGAAGGAAAATAAGGAGCTTGGCCTCCTTATTTATAGAATCTCAAGGAGAGAGAGTGTGATACTCGAGCTGGACCCGGATGTTGACAATCGGGCGGTGCATTATCCGACAGAGCATCCAGTTGAGCTTAAAAATAGCCCTAGGCTTGGTTTGATGGGCTCATGTTGGTGGGGACACCTCCTAGGTCATTTGAATTCTCTCCCCTATACTTGCCACTATCATTAGGTGATCTAAGGGCTTAGCTTGATATTGTCCTTGGTTCTAGATGTCAAGGTGCCATGTGTTGGCATAGTAAGACAGACACAGTGGGATCCTAATTGGTGAGGATTTTGGGTGTGGGTCTTACATTTGAAATCGTTCCAATTTGCCTATATATCACTTGAGACTTTTATCTCTTAAGAATCAGGTCCAAAAATATAGTTCGAATAGGTGTACTGTGTGATTAAAGTTTAAGGATATAGCTTATGCATGTGCTTTATTAGATTCAATGTTAAAATTGAGGTTTATGATTCATGTATAGTTGAGGTTGAATCTGGATAGTCCATGTAAGAGCCCTTCCCAGGAGAAGAAATGAATCATTGGTTGGTCTAATATAAGCAAACATAGAACTAGAAAACCTGTATAATTTTTTTTTGCTTCAAAATTATCTACCATACAAGCCAAGCCAACAACTAAAATTCAACATAAACAGTGAAAGTCTTAAATTATAACATAATTACATAATTACATAATTAAATATTTACATATTTACATAGCTGGTGGCTAAGAAGAGTCTTTAAAAAAGATACCAAATCAGATTAACAGCAATTAGAAAAATAGTGTGGGCAATCAACTCCAAAAACCAGCGGCCCACAACTAAAAAATAGAATAAAAAAATCATCAATTCCAAAATGTCATAACCATAATATCCACATTGCCAAGGGGACTAAGCTCCTACTTGGACTTTCAATTGCAGTCGTCCTCATCACTACCTTTTTCCTTTTGATCTAAAAACATTTGAAACAATTGGTGTAAGCTTAAGCTCAGTGAATGAATATCCAACTTGGTATGAATTACAAGCAAGCATACAATATTCATAGGGTCATAGCATCGAACATGAAATTATAACTTAGACATGTTATGTCATCATCACTAAAATACCTTGATAAATTCAAAACTAATATCATTTTAACCCTTATCCCTACCATTATACACCTTACATCATAATCTATCACATTACTTACTTTTGCATTAGGTGTTATTGTTCAATACTATTCGTATTCTAAACATGATTATTTGCCACATTGGCTACATTGTCTTACCATCATATTTAGACTCAATGGATTTCAACCCTCATGGGTTACCATATCTTTTCATCCCACTTAGACTCACTGAAACTCATCCCTCTTAGGTTACCATATCTTGTTTTCATACTTAGACTTACCAGAATCCACTCCTCTTGGGTTACCATTGCTCGTCTTCGTACATAGACACACCAAAATTTTCCCCTTTGGGTTACCATATTTTGTCTTCATACTTAGACTCACCAAAATTCACCTCTCATGGGTTGTGGTATCTTGTCTTCGTACTTAGACTCACCAAGATTCGACCCACTTGGGTTACCGTCTTGTCTTTATATTTAGATTCACTAGAATTCACACCTCTTGGGCTACCATATCTTTTCTTCTTACATAGACTCACCAGAATTCGCCCCTCTGGTTATCATATCTTGTCTTCATACATAAACTCACCGGAATTCACCCCTTTTCATATTTTTTTTTTCTAAAAGTCAAAAATTGTATTAATAAGGAAGAAGGAAATTACAAAATCCCTTTATGGAGATACTCCCACCTTCGGCATTGCCATCAGTAGGATCCCTCCAAGGAAAAAAATACCAATTACTCAAATTTATATCGGGGTCTATGTGAAGCATTCCACACAACCTCTCTAGCTATTACATCAAGCCATTTATTCCTAATAAAGATTTTTTTTTTCTTTTGCAGCCTTCTTAGCTAATATATCAGCTACAATATTGATCTTTCTACAATAATGAGAATATTTAATAATGCATTGAGATAATTCTTCTACCAGAACTTTCCACTCTTGTACACCATACCATGTTATGATCCTCTTTTTTCAAATCATACACCACTGATTGAGAATCAGATTCTAACCATATTTTCCTATATCCCAGCTTTAAAGCTTTATGTAGTCCATGCATGGCTACCTTCAACTCAGCTACATAATTAATAGTCAGTCCAATCTCATCTGCATATGCAATGATAACTCATCCTGAAGATTCTCTAATGACCCCACTAGCTCTTAAATAACCTAGATTTCCCAAGCTGCATCCATCACAGTTTAGTTTACACCAATGTTTCAATGAAGGATGCCACTTGAGCTCCACAATCCTTTTCCTTTTATCTGGCTTTGAGATTAAAAAAATGGCCTTCACCATTCTAAGGTCTTCATCTGTATGAACTTCACAAGGATCTCATACTATAACATCTTGACACCCCTTCTTCAACCATAACAAGGCCCAAAAAATTGAGGGTTTTTCATTTTTGTACACTACTGCAATTCTTATTTTCCATGATACATGTAAAACAAGAAACAAAGAGCATTTCTTCACCTACTTTATTAGAGCTACTCATGATTTTTGGAACCACCATGTTAAAAGATGACTACTATTCTCAAACTCTGGAATTTCAATATTAAAACAATGGCCCACCTCTAACCATAGCTTCCTTGCAAAACCGCATTCACAGAAAACATGATCCCATGTTTCCTCAGCTTGCTTACATATTACACATCTTGATCCCAGTTGGCTACCCTTCTTATTAGTTGCCTCATCCAATGGCAGCTTATTATGACACCATCTCCATCCAAAACAAGCTAACTGATGCATTAAAGCATTATGCCAAACAATATTCACCCAATTTAGTTTTTGTTTTCTTCCACTTAATATACAACAAGCTGATTTCACAATAAATTTTCCTGACTACTCACCAATCCAAAGAAATACATCTTTTTGATATTTTGACCAAAGAGATAAAAAAAAAGAAGAAGCAAAATCCATCCAGTGTTTCAGAGATGGGTCAACCACTATTGGCCATTGTCACCTTGTATTAGCAATAAAACATGAAATCGAGCATTACATACCTTTAAATTTTGACTATCCAGCCCAGTTGTTCTTCAAAAGAGAAGTCACCAAGCCAACTGTTGGACCACATGTTTATTTCTCCCCATCATCAACAACCTACCTCAAGTGCTTTGCAATCCAGTCCCATAACTTGCAAATACATATCCAAACTGGGGATTTACACGTAGGTAATCTTAGCTTACTTGACTTTGTCAGATAATGGCCTCTCATAAAGGATGCATATGTTGTGTCATTAGTCTTCACTTTTTACACCAATTTACTTAACAAGGCTGAGTTGGTATGGCACATACTGTATAAGACCCGCAACCAAAATCTCAATTCTAATTTGAAATTTTGTGTTTGTAACAAGTCTTACCACTACAAACGGTTCAAAAAAACATGAACTAGACCAACAGAGCTCAATAGAGGTAACCCAACTTTAACGTTATACATAAAGAATCAAAACAAGGTTTAATTAACGTTACCAGCCACATGGATGTAAACACCCCATTTTTCCCATCCTTTGCATAAGTGAACCAATATGACAGGTTTCTGGCCTTTAACACAAAGATTTGTGATTCTTTACTGAACCCCACAGCAGGGTCATGGGCTATTATCTACTTGGATGAATAGGTTGTGAAATTATCTTCGAAATAAGACCAAAATCATCAAATTTTAACTTCAAACAAGGAAGATATCGCAGTTCGAAAGTGCAAGGTCATTTACGTAATTATCATATCATGCATGCATTATCATTTAAACTTCAAGACATCATATTTGGGTCATCTGATATCGAAATCAGATAAATCAAATGCTAATATTCCTTATTTTCAGTCCTCTTCAAAGTGGACATGAAAAATCTCGGGTATAAATCACCAGTGGGCTCCATGCAAGATTTCACGCAAAATTATCATTAGAACTTTAAAGCTTCA
Source organism: Protea cynaroides (assembly GCA_028583415.1). Taxonomy (NCBI): domain Eukaryota; kingdom Viridiplantae; phylum Streptophyta; class Magnoliopsida; order Proteales; family Proteaceae; genus Protea; species Protea cynaroides. The sequence continues at coordinate 27,973,082 of CM053265.1, read as the reverse complement.
TATCTTTTCCATTCTACGTCGAATTCAGATGATTCCAAGGCCATTATTCTTCATTTATGATGTTCTACAAAGTGGACGTAAAAAATCTCGGGTAGAAGTCTCCGAAGTGTCCCATGCAAAATTACAAATGAAAATGGTCATCTAATCTTTAAAAATTCATATTTTAGTCATCCCATATCCAAATCAGATGATTTCAGTTTCATTATGTTCCATTTTTAGTAATCTACAAAGTAGACGTTAAGAATTTCCGATAGAAGTCTCTGAAGGATCCCATACAGAATGGTCAGCCAAATTATCGATAATTGACCTACTTAAACTTCAGAAATTCATAGGTTGTCTATTTTATTTCCAAATGAGGTGATTCAAGTTTCAATATTCCTCATTTTTAGTGTTCTACAAAGTGAACATAGAAAATTTGGAATAGAGACTATCGAAAAATTTCATTTGGAATGATGGCAAAAATGGACTTTGAAATTTCAACTTTGATCCAAACCAATTAACCTAAACTAGTCCAGTCCTGACAATCTCGACTAGTCTTACTTGACCCAACCCGGGTTGGTCCGGATCAATTCATATCGATGCATACGCATGTATTTCTATTATATATTATTTATATGTTTATATAATGTATAATATATTATAATATATCATATAATATATACATGTCTTATATGCATATTATATTATATATATTAATATATTAATATATTATATATTTATATATATATTTTATATATAAAAAGCAAGTAGGATCCAAATAAAAAAAAAGAGGGAGTTGGTGGGATTGCTGAAAGAAGAGGGAGAAGAAGGAAAGAAGAGGGAGAATAAGGAAATAAGAGGAGAGATGGCCGAAAATAATGAAAGAAAAAGGAAAAGAAAGAGAAGAAGAGAAGACAAGGAATGAAAGAAAAAAGAAGAAAAAGAAAGAAGAAAAGGAAAAAAGAAAGAAAAGATAAGAAAAGGAAAGAAAGAGAAGAAGAAAAGAAAAGAAAAGAGAGAGAAGAAGAGAAGAAAAGGAAAAAATGAGAAGAAGAGAAGAAAAGGAAAGAAAGAAAAGAGAAGAAAAGGAAAGAAGAAAAGGATAAAAGAAAGAAAAGAGAAGAAAATGAAAGAAAGAGAAGAAGAGAAGAAAAGGAATGAGAGAGAAGAAGAGAAGAAAAGGAAAGAAAGAGAAGAAGAGAAGAAAAGGAAAGAAAGAAAAGAGAAGAAAAGGAAAGAAGAAAAGAAAAAAAGAAAGAAAGGAGAAGAAAAGGAATGAAAGAGAAGAAGAGAAGAAAAGGAAAGAGAGAGAAGAAGAGAAGAAAAGGAAAAAAGAAAGAAAAGAGAAGAAAAGGAAAGAAAGAGAAGAAGAGAAGAAAAGGAAAGAGAGAGAAGAAGAGAAGAAAAGGAAAGAAAGAAAAGAGAAGAAAAGGAAAGAAGAAAAGGAAGAAAGAAAAAAAAAGAAAAGGAAAGAAAGAGAAGAAATGAAGAAAAGGAAAGAGAGAGAAGAAGAGAAGAAAAGGAAAGAAAGAAAGAAAAAGAAGAAAAGGAAAGAAAGAGAAGGGAAGAAAAAAACTTTCACATTTTCTAGAAAGAAAACGTGAAAAGAGAGAGAGAAGAAGAGAAGAAAAGGAAAGAAAGAGAGAGAAGAAAAGAGAAGAAAAGGAAATAAAGAAATGAAGAGAAGAAAAGGAAATAAAGAGAAGAAGAGAAGAAAAGAGAAGAAAAGGAAATAAAGAAAAGAAGAGAAGAAAAGGAAAGAGAGGGAAGAAGAAAAACAAAAGAGAAAGAAAAGAGAGAAGGAGGGAGAATCCGAGAGAAAGGGGAGAGAAAAAGGAAAAAAATAATTAAAAGAGAAAGGAGAAGGAGAATGGGGAGATGAAAAAGAGAGAGAGAGAGAGGGCGTTGAGGAGGGGAAGGAAAATAGAGAGAGAGGGAGACATAAAAAAATCTCTGGAAAATAGAGAAAGAGAGGAAGTGGGGAAATTGAGAGAGAACGAGAAAAAGGGGAAGAAGAGGATCGATGAAGACGGTTGAAGAAGCAGAAGGAGCGACCAAGGTAAGCCCAGCCCTCCTTCTGCTCTAGTGTTTTTTTTTTTTTTTTTTTTTGTTGATTGCTGCAGCATACAATCAAAATCACCGATTTATTGGATCACATTACCCTCTTCTAACCTACTGTAACTTCTTCATATCCCACCTCATCACCCAGCAAAATCACTCCACCAGTCCATCCGAAAACCACCTACCTATGCATGCTAATGACCTGCCTTCACCATTGTGATCAAACCAATCATGCAATCTTACATACACCTGGCCTAAACTCATTCCCACCTAAATCCTTTCCCCATTATTGATCCAATGCCTTTGTTTTCTCTGAAAAAAAATCTTAATTTATTAACATTGGTCTCAGCCATTGAATGTTAATTTGTTTTGATGTTGCTGAATTTTAAGTGATCAATAAAAATCTGATATTGATTGAATGTACCATGGATCCTGGAATTCAACGAGATTAATTTTGGCTATATAATGTGGAATATAAATGTGGTTGATCCGACCACATGATCTGAATTTTTATGAGATTAATCATGGCCTTTGATATTGAATTTTAAATATGATAAAATTTAAGCCATTGATCATGAATGAATGTTATGTGATGAAAATTGAACCTCGATCATGAACCTTAATGGGATTGATCTGATTATGGCTGTGATTTTTAATGTGATTGATCCATATGATTGGAATTTTATGAGATTGGTCCAACTATATGATTGGGAATTTTTATGGCATTGATTATGGCTATTGATCTTGGATTTTGTGGTGATAAATTTGATCATTGGATGATAATTTTATTTTTGATCATATGATGATGAATGTGGGTCACTGGTTGATAATTTTATGTTAATCATGAATGGAATTTTATGGTGATTAATCTGAAAATGTCTGAATTTTATGTGATAAAATTGATCCGGATGCTTGGAATTAGTTATGAAATTGATCCAATCTCATTCTTGGAATTATTTATGAAATTGATCTCATCGGATGCATGGCATTGTTATGAAATTGGACCAATGATCTTGGAATTTTGATGTGATAAAAATTGGACCATTGAACTTGAAATTTTAATAAAATAGGATAATTGATCTTGGAGTTTTGATTTGATCCGTTGATCATAATTTACCTTGATTTGAGTAATCTAAATGATTAAATTATTAATTTGAGTAATCTAAACTATTGGATTGTCATCAAAAGTGATGTAAATAGATATGAATGGTTAGATTATCGTGATAAGTGATCTGGACCGTTAGATTATCTTTGGGAGTGATTGAAATAAATTTGAACGGTTAGACTATCATCAAGAAAGATTTAAACCATTAGATTTTCATCATAGTGTGTTTTAGAAGAATTTAAGCCATTGGATGGACATCATGAGTAATATGAATGAATCTGGACCATCGGATTGTCTTGATGATGATTGATTTAAATGAATATGAATGTTAGATTGTGATTTTGAGAGAATTTAAACCGTTGGATCTTGATCATAAATGATTTAAAAGAATTTGAATCATTGGATTTTAGTCTAATTATGAATATATCTTGACATGAGATCTGAGCCGTTGATTTTGGCTATTTTGATGAAATTTAGGAATTTGATCTGGATATATTATTGAGGAGATAAAAAGATATCTAACCATTGATCAACGATCTGATCTTGAGAGATTCACATTAAATCGCAACCATAGATCTAGGGAATCTCATCTAAGACACATTGAGACATAATTTGATTGGAAATAATACATGAGATGCCATTTTATTTGTCTGCTATATCTTAATGAATTCTCTTACATGCTTGCTACTATAATGATTCACATGCTTTCTTGTCGTACATGAGATGATATATGTTGTTTGTTGCTATATTTGAATGATATTTTCTATTTTGGTAATAATTTCATTTATGCAACACCCTAATTGAACTGTCATATCTGTACACCTAGCAAACATATTAGGTGTGGGGACGTGTATTTAGGCACCCACATTATTGGGAAGGGCATAATGGAATAATAAAAACCTTAATAAAGAAAAAAAAATGCTTTGCCAAACTTTTCAAAATTAGAACATAGGTTGAAACGGGTAATTCAAGACGATTTTGCCCCTCGATAAACCCTAAACCTAGAATAGGTTCTCAATCATAAACCTAGAATATGTTCTCAACCCTAAACCTAGAATAGGTTCTAAATCCTTAACCTAGAACAGGTTATCATCCCAAACTATGCGGATTCTGATTCCTAGGTCAAACCCTAGGATACGTAGGCCATTTGGGAGAAACCTAAATTCGGATCCACATCCTTAGTCCACTCGGACTATTCATAGATCCACTAGGATATTTCCCATCATCCCAAACTACGTGGATTCTGATTCCTAGGGCAAACCCTATGATACGTAGGCTATTTGGGAAAACCCCAAATTCGGATCGAAACCTTAGTCCACTTGGACTATCCATAGATCCACTAGGATATTTATCAACATTTTAACCCAGATAGGGTTATCCACATTCCAACCCAGAAAGGGTTATCCACATTTTGACCCAAATAGGGTTACCCATAGATCCACTAGGACTATCTATCAGTCTACATGGACTATCCAGATCCTAACCCATAGGGTTTCTCAACCTTTCAAGCATAAAATTCAATTTGAACAATGAACTTAATCATGCGCAAGCAAAAATTACAATCACAAACTTTAATTACACCTGAACTACGATGGTGAACCTGATTTTTAGAATAATTTCGTAATACGTAGGAAATCTGATGGATACAGATTCAGTTCAATGATATCAAACCATTTGGTTTGGTTCGGTTTAATAGATAGAGTCTAGCATAGGAAAGGCATAGGAGACCGATTTTGATCGGGCCGTTTGGGTGCCTAACCCCTTCCCATAATCGTAACCTGACGCTTACCCAATCTCTGATGGACCAGAAATCCAATCTAAGGGTCATGAGTCAATCGAAGTCTTACCTTAGGGTGAGATTTCACATTTCTAAGGTCCTAGACCTTAATCTAGGTGGCGACTTCCAAGATTTCAAACTTTGTCCTCACAGTGGCGACTCTGCTAGGCGAAACACACAGCCTTGGTCTGTACTTTGTGAGACCACGACCGGCGAGCAGCCTCTAACGAGCATTTCATGGGTCCGCCCGAGAATGCGTTATGCTACTCCATGTCGCTTGGATCCTTGCAACATAGTATATAAAGGGATTGGGGGCCCATTTTTCATCATGCATTCGGTGATAGGTTACCCCGTCCTTGTCAAAGTGGCCTTTTCTGTCTTAACCCAAATTAGAGCCCAATGATTGTTATTTTTGGTTCATCCCTAAACCAACCCAGTAAAATCTGCTTAACCCAGACATCCATGTTTGAGACGTCAAATTTCTACCCATTTTTGTCCTCGATTGGTCAACATGTTAAAATCTACACGATGAGCATATTAAACTCTCCCCCATTGGGAGTATGAGGTATTTATACACCTGTTTTACATCATAGTAGACGGTTACTATACACCCTCCATTAAGTAAACTTGATGTGTCGAATCTCTCATTGTTAACAAGTCGATTTCGAAAAACAAACAGAAAATCCCTATCAAGACATAGATACCATGGTCAAGAAGAAATTTACTAGTTTATTCATCTATGAACAACTTTTGCTAACCATCCCTAATAAGGACAACAGATTAATATATCAATTTCAATTACATCGAATTCGGTAACCCAAGTGGCCAGACCTTGGTACCACTGATTATCCATTTTGGAATCACGAGGTCCCAAGACTAAACACATGGCTTAATCAAATTCAATTAAATTGACTTGGATAATGTTTACCCGATTACTCTTATGAAGGAGCTAACTCTTGTTTGGTTGAGTCATCTTTGATTGGGCATGTGACTTCTTCCATTCCACTAGATGTCTAGAATCTTTATATTTCTCTGTTGTACTTTAATGCCTTTGGAAAAAAGAATCAATCTGTAACCATATCCACCCTTTTAGGGTGAGAGACCCCTATAACTAGGGAATTATCTTGATCTCCCACCTTAAGAACCATCCATGTTATCTTTCTAAATGAATCAATGGAATTCATGAATCTAGATCTTGATTGAACATCAAATTTTGTAAGAAAGGAGGCAACCAGATTTGGGAACACAATTAGTAACTCAGTCAATCTAGTCCAATAGAGCATTCAGTTTGGGCAGCGACAAGCACCTATACCTGAAAAAGGTTTACAATATTCCCGTATAGTTAGTCCTTGGGCTTACTCAAACATCATATTCAATTCATCTCAAAATCAATGTAAGATTTAGCCCTAGGCAAATCCAATCACTTTTCTCAATGTACCTCAGAATTAAGGAATGTTTCAGCCCCTAGGGAAATCCAATCATAATTCTCAATGTACCCCCGAATTAAGGAAAGATTCAGCCCCTAGGAAAATCCAATCATAGTTCTCGATTCACTCCTGAATTATGGAGTGATTCAGCCCCTAGGTAAATCCAATCACCGTTCTCGATTCACCTCTGAATTAAAGAAGATTCAGCCCCTAGGCAAATCCAAGTATTGTTCCCTATTCACCTTTGAATTAAGGAAAGATTCAGCCCCTAGGCAAATCCAATCATTGTTCCCTATGCACCTTATAATTAAGGAAAGTTTCAGCCCCTAGGCAGGTCCAATCATCATTTCGCTTCATCCAGAATTAAGGAAAGATTCAGCCCCTAGGCAGATTCAATCACATCCAGTGCATCTCAGAATCAAAGAAATATTCAGCCCCAGATTCAACCATCATTTATGGCCCATCTCAGAACTGAAGAAAGGTTCAGTCCCTAGGCAGGTCCAATCATCATTTCGGTTCATCTAGAATTAACGAAAGATTCATCCCCTAGGCAGATTCAATTACATCCAGTTCATCTCAAAATCAAAAAATATTCAGCCCTAGATTCAACCACCATTTCTGGTTCATCTCCGAACAGATGAAAGGTTCTGCCATTAGGCAGGTCCAATCATCATTTTGGTTCATTTAGAGTTAAGAAAATATTTAGTCCCTAGGCAGATTCAATCACATCTAGTTCATCTCAGAATCAAAGAAATATTCAGCCCTAGATTCAACCACCATTTCTAGTTCATCTCAGAACTGAAAAAAGGTTTAACCCCTAGGCAGGTTCAATCATCACCTCCCAGATCATGTTATAGTGGATGAGACATTCAGTCCCTAGGCTTTTTTCACCCTTCACCTCTTGTTTAAGTTCTGATTCATGTCGGAACTAGGAAAAGTTCCATTCATCTGAATTCAATTAGCCACTAGGCTTATCCAACCATCAACTTTGGTTAGGGTTTCGATTCATGTTGGAACTAAGAAGAGTTCCATTCATCTGAATTCAATTAGCCACTAGGATTATCCAATCATCAACTTTGGTTAGGGTTCTGATTCATGTTGGAACTAAGAAGAGTTCCATTGGCCAACCATCAACTTTGGTTAGGGTTCTGATTCATGTTGGAACTAAAAAGAGTTCCATTCATCTGAATTCATTAGCCCCTAGGCCTGTCCAACCATCAACTGTGGTTCAGGTTCTGATTCATGTTGGAACTAAGAAGAGTTCCATTCATTGGAATTTAATTAGCCCCTAGGCTTGTCCAACCGTCAACTCCTGTTCAGGTTCTGATTCACGTTGGAATTAAGAAAGGTTCCATTCATATGAACTCAATGTGAGCATGAGTTAGCCTCTAGGCCTGTTCAACCATTACCTCTGGTCCATGTTCCATTTCATGAAGGAATCGAAGAGAATTTTAGTCATTTCAACTCAATCAATCCATCATCTCTAGCAATTAGGGTCCAATCCATGATTGTCATCCTTGGCCTCTATCAATCGGAGACCAATTTAAAGTCAATCTTGATCTCTATTAATCAGAGACCAATTCAAAGTCAATCTTGATCTTTATCAATCAGAGACCAATTCAAAGTCAATCTTGATCTCTATCAATCAGAGACCAATTCAAAGTCAATCTTGATCTCTATCAATCAGAGTCCAATTCAAAGTCAATCTTGATCTCTATCAATCAGAGACCAATTCAAAGTCAATCTTGATCTCTATCAATCAGAGACCCAAAGTCAATCTTGATCTCTATCAATCAGAGACCAGTTCAAAGTAAACCTGGTCTCTATCAATTAGAGACTAGTTCAAAGTTAACCTTGTAATACACCTCTTGCTCTATCAATTGGAGCCCGATCCATGTCCATCATAGCCCAATGCTACAAGTTAGGATCGCTCGTCAGGATTGGAGAATGAGAAGCATTCCACTTTTCCTGTCAATAAAGATCAATTCTAGATTTTGGAGTCATCAGGAGACCATGAAACTTCAGCTATGATAGTGCTATCCCATCTCGGGCATTTCTGTCCCATTGGCTAAGGAAATGCTAGAATCCAAAGAGTTTCCCTCATATTTCTCATTGTTCAAAGAGAGGGAATGGAATTTTCCCGAATAGTAGGGTAGACCAAAGATGAGATCTGAAATGCCCCAGGCTAGGATATGAACCAGAATCACGGCTAGGCAATGGTCCAATGAGGAAAGCCCTTGAGCCTTGAACTGGGGCATAAACCAGATTGAACTTGGACACAAATTGAGTATGGTTCAATGTGGAAAGCCATGAGCCCTATGTTGGTCATGAACCAGATTGACCTTGGACCCTAATTGAGTATAGTCTAATGAGGAAAGCCATTATGCCCTAAACTGGAGCATGAACCAAATTGACCTTAGACCCAAACTGAGAGTGGTCTAATGAAGAAATCCATTGAACCCCCCCCCCAAGCCGAGGCATAAACTAGTTTAATCTTGGACCCAAAATGGTGTAGTACAATGCCGATATCCCTTGCTCCCCAAGCTGGGGCATAGGCTAGAATGATTACTCAACTAGAAGCAGTCCATTGATGAATCCATTGAACCCCAAAATGGGGCATGAACCAGAGTAACCTTGAGCTTAAAAAGCAATAGTCTGGTTATGATTGGATCCCAAACTGAAAAAAACAAAAACAAGGAGAGAATTATTTGGAACCCTAAAAGGTAGGTATCTTGCACCTATTGATAGAGGGGCATAATGAGTCCTGCTGTTAGAGGTCTGAAGGAAGATTTATTCCCACAACGACTGAAGGTGGTCGTCGAAGGTGTTATGCCCAACTCGAGCCGCTTGTACAAACTAGTTGTTTCAACTTTCTATTATCGGTATTCGATATGTCATCCATGTCTGGGTCCAAGATTGATATGCTTGTTGACAAGTCCAGTCCAATATGCCCTGTAAAGTAAAAGAAAATCACCCCGTTTGGGATTTCAAACTCTGTGTTTTGTCTCTTCCATACATTTCCTCCCAGTTTCATATATCCTCCAATTCTACGTGCGCAGTCAATTCTGACTCTGAAGATGATTGAAACGATGAGCCATCTCCTGAACTTCTACGCCACCTGGCCTCTTGAGAAAGAAAGGTCCAACCTGTATGGGAAAACTTTAAATGATCAATCAGGAGACACAAGAGTAGTCTCAAGAAACATGTGTTGGAGAAGCTGCCATTTGTTCTACCTATGAAAATATTCCAAGGAAAGCATTACATAGTAATAGATCATATCAACAGGTCAGCCAACCAGTACAAATGAGTGGAGGACAGACGTGCCACCAAAAAGATGGAAATACCAAAGTTCTTACAAAGACATTCAGTACTAAGTCAAAAATGGAAAATTTAAAATCTAAGTATCATGCTAGCAAAGTCCATGACACTATTTCCATTAATGCCATGTTTTATGCCTTCACCAATAAAGTAGGTGCAAAAAACCTTGGAAAACTGCCAAGGAATTCACCATCATTTCAAATATGTCCAGCACCCTAAAGGTTCAAAGTCAACAAAGACTTCCTGTGTGGGTCACTTTCGAGCATCCTAAAGGTTCACAGCAACAGCGCAACTTAAGAGGATATTCTAGTTTCCATTCCCAAAGGATCATAGCCATAGAGCTTCTAATCGTGCATATGGGACAGCCCGCTAGGCGTAACACACAGCCTTGGCCTGTACTTTGTGAGACCACGATCGGCGAACAGCCTTTAACGAGCGTTTCTTGGGTCCACCCGAGAATGTGTTATGCTTCTCCATGTCCGTTGGATCCTTGCAACATAGTATATAAAGGGATTGGGGGCCCATTATTATCGTGCATTCGGTGATAGGTTACCCTGTCCTTGTCAAGGTGGCCTTTTCTATCCTAACCCAGATTGTAGCCCAATGATTGTTATTTTTGGTTATCCCTGAACTGACCTAGTAAAATTTGCTTAACCATGACATCCATGTTCGAGACGTCAAATTATGCCCGTTTTTTGTCCTCGATTGGTCAAGATGTTAAAATCTACACGATGAGCATCTTGAACTCTCACCCATTAGGAGTATGAGGTATGTATACACCTGTTATACATCATAGTAGACGGTCACTGTACACCCTCTATTAAGTAAGTTTGATGTGTCGAATCTCTCATTGTTAACACGTCGATTTCGAAAAACGAACAAAAAATCTCTCTCAAGACATAGACACCATGGTCAAGAAGAAATTTACTAGTTTGTTCATCTATGAACCACTTTTGCTAACCATCCCTAATAAGGACAATAGATTAATATATCCATTTCAATTTCATCAAATTCAGTAACCCAAGTGGCCTGACCTTGGTACCACTGATTATCATTTTGGAATCACGAGATCGCAAGACTGAACACATGGCTTAATCAAATTCAGTTAAATTGACTTGGATAATGTTTACCCGATTACCCTTATGAAGGAGCTAACTCTTGTTTGGTTGAGTCATCTTTGATTGTGCATGTGACATCTTCCATTCCTCTAGATGTCTAGAATCTTGATATTTCTCCGTTGGACTTCAATGCCTTTGGAAAAAATAATCAATCTACAACCATATCCAACATTTTAGGGTGAGAGGCCCCTACAACTAGGGAATTGTCTTGATCTCCCACCTTGAGATCCATCCATGTTATCTTTCTAAATGAATCAATGGAATCCATGAATCTAGATATTGATTGATCATCAAATTTTATAAGAAAGGAGGCAACCAGATTTGGGAACACAATTAGTAACTCAGTCAATCTGGTCCAATAGAGCATTCAGTTTGGGCAGCGACAAGCACCTATACCTGAAAAAGGTTTACAATATTCCCATATAGTTAGTCCTTGGGCTTACTCAAACATCATATTCAATTCATCTCAAAATCAATGTGAGATTTAGCCCCTAGGCAAATCCAATCACTGTTCTCAATGTACCTCAGAATTAAGGAAAGATTTAGCCCCTAGGTAAATCCAATCATAGTTCTCAATGTACCCCAGAATTAAGGAATGATTCAGCCCCTAGGTAAATCCAATCATCGTTCTCGATTCACCTCTGAATTAAGGAAAGATTCAGCCCCTAGGCAAGTCCAAGTATTGTTCCCTATTCACCTTTGAATTAAGGAAAGATTCAGCCCCTAGGCAAATCCAATCATTGTTCCCTATGCACCTTAGAATTAAGGAAAGTTTCAGCCCCTAGGCAGGTCCAATCATCATTTCGGTTCATCCAGAATTAAGGAAAAATTCAGCCCCTAGGCAGATTCAATCACATCTAGTTCATCTCAGAATCAAAGAAATATTCAGCCCCAGATTCAACCACCATTTCTGGTCCATCTCAGAACTGAAGAAAGGTTAGGCCCCTAGGCAGGTCCAATATTCATTTTGGTTCATCCAGAATTAAGGAAAGATTCAGCCCTTATGCAGATTCAATTACATCCAGTTCTTCTCAAAATCAAAAAATATTCAGCCCCAGATTCAACCACCATTTCTGGTTCATCTCAGAGCTAAAGAAAGTTTTAGCCCTTAGGTAGGTCCACTCATCATTTCGATTCATCCAGAATTAAGAAAAGATTCAGTCCCTAGGCAGATTCAATCACATCCAGTTCATCTCATAATCGAAGAAATATTCAGCCCTAGATTCAACCACCATTTCTTGTTCATCTCAGAACTGAAAAATGGTTTAACCCCTAAGCAGGTTCAATCATCACCTCCCAAATCATGTTTTAGTGTATGAGACATTCCAGTCCCTAGGCTTTTTTCACCCTTCACCTCTTGTTTAGGTTCTGATTCATGTCGGAACTAGGAAAAGTTCCATTCATCTGAATTCAATTAGCCACTAGGCTTATCCAACCATCAACTTTGGTTAGGGTTCCGATTCATGTTGGAACTAAGAAGAGTTCCATTCATCTGAATTCAATTAGCCACTAGGATTATCCAATCATCAACTTTGTTTAGGGTTCTGATTCATGTTGGAACTAAAAAGAGTTCCATTTATCTGAATTCATTAGCCCCTAGGCCTATCCAACCATCAACTGTGGTTCAGGTTCTGATTCATGTTGGAACTAAGAAGAGTTCCATTCGTTGGAATTTAATTAGCCCCTAGGCTTGGCCAACCGTCAACTCCTATTCAGGTTTTGATTCACGTTGGAATTAAGAAAGGTTTCATTCATATGAACTCAATGTGAGCATGAGTTAGCCTCAAGGCCTGTTCAACCATTACCTCTGGTCCATGTTCCATTTCATGAAGGAATCGAAGAGTTTTAGTCATTTCAACTCAATCGATCCATCATCTCTAGAAATTAGAGTCCAATCCATGATTGTCGTTCTTGGCCTCTATCAATCGGAGACTAATTTAAAGTCAATCTTGATCTCTATTAAACAGAGACCAATTCAAAGTCAATCTTGATCTCTATCAATTGGAGACCAATTCAAAGTCAATCTTGATCTCTATCAATCGGAGTCCAATTCAAAGTCAATCTTGATCTCTATCAATCGGAGTCCAATTCAAATTCAATCTTGATCACTATCAATCAGAGTCCAATTTAAAGTCAATCTTGATCTCTATCAATCAGAGACCAATTCAAAGTCAATCTTGATCTCTATCATTTAGAGACCAGTTCAAAGTTAACCTGGTCTCTATCAATCACAGACTGATTCAAAATCCACCTCTGGCTCTATCAATTAGAGCCCGATCCATGTCCATCATAGCCCATTGCTACAAGTTAGGATCGCTCGTCAGGAATGGCGAATGAGAAGCATTCCTCTTTGCCTATCAATAAAGATCAATTCCAGATTCTGGAGTCATCAGGAGACCATGAAACTTCAGCTATGATAGTGCTATCCCATCTCGGGATAGCATATTTATACATATTATTAAGCTTATTTATGGATTTAAATTCCTTAAAACATATTTATACATATGATTTCTCTAATATTTTGATTATTAACTGTTGTAACTTATTTGTAGCTTGTTGTTCACACAAAGTTATGTTATAACCCTTGAATAGTGAGTACAGGATGTTAGAAAGTCAATTACCAGACCTTTGAAATGTTTAAAACTTGATAGGATGCTACGATAAGCAAGCGATGGAGACAAATAATGAACAAAAGGATTAATAGCTACTATTTCTAATGTTATTAAAGGTACGGGAGAATCATAAGGAAGTTGTTCGAAGCCTTACTCTATAGTATTTTTTATTTACTATCTTAAGTAAGGGGATAGATTTTTTTGTGTATAAAATTGATATTGTGATGCTGTATGAGATTCATAACATGCTTGTGTGATAACATGTCATCCAATTTACTGTTTTGTTCGCTTATGCATATGCATCCTTGGTGGGTGAATGGGACTCTTGCACTTCTTACTGGCACTGCTTTGTATAGACCACATGTAACTTAGCCAAGTCACAATGTCCTATATAGGGGCTCGAACATAGTCGAAAGCTTGGCAATGTTACAATCCAATAATATGACTAATTAGGTGGATATGGTTAGTTGAACATTTAATACCCATATAACTATACCCCTAGCCATTGTGGAGTTATATAGTGGCATGGGTTCAAAGGGTGGTATGAACATAGCTGCGATGCTCTCCATACCCAACGTACTATGGATGGGCGGGGGAGTCGACTAATGGGATTATCACCTCTTCAAGTGCAACATTGTAGACTTGGGATGAGTTGCGGTCAGTGGGGACCAAAACTACGGACCCATATATTGGGGGATGTTACTGTATGCTGAGTGAAGCAGTATTCATTCTATTGGAGATCCTTGCAATCAAAGACTCCGTATGTGGGTTATCTTAAGCTGGCACTTACAGTTATCATACCAGACCATAGTTGTTAATTCATGCATTTGTATGTTGCACATTTAATTTTCTTACGAAGCTTGGTGGTTGAGCCTACCCATGTATACACAAACTAATTTAGATGTAGGAATGATTGATGGGGAACTTGGTGATGCGAATGTTAGTGATGAGGATGTCTATGTTTCGATGTGCAAGTGTGACGATTGTGTTTATGGATAAACACATTGATCATTTGAAAAAGATTTCTTTGATTTTAATCTATTTGAATTTGGGGCCATGTTGTCCATGTGAATAATTTAGATTTATGGATTTAATTATTTATTTTATTTACCTTACAATGGCTTTGGGATTTATTAGAAGTTATCATTTAAATTTATTCTATATGGATATGATTATTTAAGACTTATGCTATACTCTTGATTTGTAACTCTCTATTTTTTCTTGTGTTGGTATTTTATTGTTAATTGTTGTGATGGTATAGTTTAATGGTTGGCGTACCACATTTCGTGATCCTAGAAGGGGATTTCTAACTCCCTAAAAAGATGTGGAGAACCCGTTACATTCTATGGTACCGATACATCAGGAACGGGGTGTGACAGAAGTCGGTATCAGACCATGAATATGCCATGACTACTACTAAACCTTAAGAACCATACACACCACCAATATAGTAAGCTAAATTAGGAATCATAAAGAACATATGATACAGGGGGTAAGAACCATGAATATGCTACAAGAAATAAGATAACGAATTATGATCACAAACTAAGAGCTTAATAGACCTAGACAAATAAATTGAAATAAATGTAAATGTACTAGTGAGAATAAAATACTAAGGATGGTAGGTATTTATAATCCAAAACCTTACCTAATAATATCAAACATAAATAAATGTGTAAAACATGTCCCGTGAGAAATAATAGAGAAATAAATGAAATAAAAAGGTCGAGTCGTAGTATATGTATTGGTCTAAGAATTTTTTTACTGAGAACTTCGATTTTCCTGATGGCTCGAACTGTCGATGAAATACTTGGCTCAAACTCTCGCCACTGACTAAAGACACCACTGACAAGTACTCTCATGCCTGGCTGCTGCCGTAGCCACTACATCATTAGGAATAGCCACAATTAAGCCCTCAATAACCAGTGCAGTCCACAAAAAAGTGATCTCCTACCTAGCAGCCTCCAACGTGTCCTAAAACTGGATAAAACCCCACTCAAGCATGGCAAGCGTAGCCACCCGTTTCTCTACACTAGTGATCTTCTGAAGCATACGTGTCTAGTGTGTAGCTAAACTAGTCTGAATAGTGTCGATGCTCCCCCAAAGTAGTCACCTAGGAGCGAGAATCTCTCAACAATCATCGCAGCTCTGCTATCTCAGAAACCCTAGCCTGAGGAGCCATCGTTGCTAGTACCTCATCATCACCACCTCTAGAATGTGATGAGCCATTTCATTCATCAGTAGAATTGGCCGAATTCTCTGCATCTAGCATAAGTGGAACATCCTCGTTGGAATCTATATCGATCAGAGATGAACCCCTACTATCACTAGGCACTGCTGGCTCACTCTCAGAAGAAGAAGATACCACCATTCTACATCGTACTCTCCTGATGGGCCGACGTCTATGTAGTGGTCGTAGTGGAGGATACCTGTAAGACCCATGTTGAACTAACCGGTCTTACCACATTGTATCAGGTCTACTTATCATGGTCGAGCCAAGTGGACCAAGTGCATGAAGAAACCACAAGACCAGGTATGAAATTTAACTCAAAAACAGTCAAATATGAGTGTGTGGTCGGATGCCTAAATAGGTGTGACCGACCCCACCTCAAAATAGATCAACCCCATGAATTTTGGTCATGGGGTCGCACATTTTAAAAATGTAGGGTCACGGATTCTGCGATCTACGAAAACAGCCAGAAACCAAAAATTAGGAAACCTTCCTAATTCGAAGGGGGTCCTTCCGAAACTCATTGGGGCATATTATGGAGGGTTTTCCTCTATAAATAGGACATCCCTTAGCATATTTCACTCTTTTAGAACTTTAATTGAAAGAGAGAGAAAGAGAAGAGAAGGAAGAGAAGGAGAAGAGAAGGAGAATTGAAGAAGAAGACTAAGGAGGAGGAAATTTAGAGAAAACTCCAAATCTTCAGCAAACCTAAGGTATGAACCTAATTCCCATGATTTATTTAAGAGCCTAGAATAGTTCATGAAGAAGATAGGATTAAGAGAAACCCAAATCATCCATCCATGGACAAATTTCAAGAGAATCCATGGAGGAAATCATTGTGGGCGATAGATAGTGTATAAAATTATAGTTTTGAGCCATAGAACAATCATAGGAAGGACCATGACGATAAGCCAAAGGATTCAAACATGAAGGAATCGACTTAAGAGTTAAAGGTCGACCATGACACGTGTGGTCGCACGTAGGGTCGCATGATGTCCGACCCCATAAGACCCACACGTCCGACTACATGCCCTCGGGAAGTTTCCAGGGAGGGTGTGGTCGCACGTAGGGTCACAGTATGTCCGACCCTACATGTGACGCTACACCCTGGGGTCGTAGAAACTGAGACCCCGGGTGCTACCCTACCTGCGACCCTACCCTTGTGGTCGCAAAAACTGAGACCCCAGGTGCTACCCCACCTATGACCCCTCAGTTTCTGTTAGTCTAAACATATTGGAATTAATTTTAATTAAAATCTATCGACTTGTTGGGTTTTTTGAGTGATTTAAAAGTGAATTATGAAGATTGAACGAGGATCTACTAGCAATCAAAGGTGAGGGAACAAGACCTAAACTAATTGGCTAATAATAAACTGTTTTGTTTATTGAGTCTGATGCCATGAATGATTCTATGTTGTATGTGTATAATGTGCATTTAACATGTCATCAAATATTCCTTCTATTAATGTTCATGCATATTTAATTCCGTTTATTTATAACATGATGATGATGATGATGCTAGGAATAGGCATGTGAATGTTTGTGTGTGGTTGTGTACTTGATGCGAGTGGGGTATCAGGGGAAGTGTGATGCGGTGCAGTCCAAAGAACTTTAGCTCTATCTCTACTCAAGTCTTTTCCACTGACATCGTCGTATCGCCATTACTTTAGCAGAACTATTATGTCATAGGGCATCAGGGAAGGTGGTCTCGGACCGTATAGTCTCTGACTCTACCGGGGGGCCTTACCTCTATCTCTATGGACGTATTGAGGTATGTTGGGGTGAGGCCTTGGATACACTGTTTGACATTAGGATTGGTCATTTGCGAGCCCAGTTTGCAAGCCCTCACCAATAGGGGCTTACGTGTTGGTATGGGTAGGGCCTTAGGGAAAGTGTGATGCGCTGCGGTCCTAAGCACTTTAGCTCTATCCCTATTCCATGGTGGGGTGGATGTAGACGAGGATGGTGTTTGAACCATTGGGTGGGCTTACACACCCATGTATAGAGGTGCAGTGGCCACCAATCCTTTCTTTTGCACATTGCAAACTTATGAACCAGACCAAAGATATGAATTGAATGCATGCATATGTTTGTTGCATTGTTTTGTTTACTCACTGAGCTCAAGATGGAGAGCTGACCCTCACGCGGACAATTCTTTTAGTTTCTGATGTTGTAGGTATTACGACTGAAGATTATGTCAACACGCCAACATATAAACAGGTGGCGGCTATGATGAGCAAGTTGTGGAGGACTATTATGACTCGTTAAGCGAGCGTTTCAACTGTGGATACGCTTAGTGTTTAATTTTCGTATTTGGATATTTGTAATATGTATTAAATTATGTTTTGGTTACTTGGGGATAATGGAATATTAATTATTTATCATGACTAGACCTCAGTTCATTATCTGTAAGACTTCTGCTATTTAATTTATTATCTCTGATTAATGTGGAATGTGTTTTGGTTTAACATGGTGGGGATAGCCTATTCGAGATCCTAGTTGAACCGTTGGTTTATTGACGGTACATCACATCATTTTGGTTAGTCCAGAATTGGGGTGTGAAAACTTGGTATCAGAGTTCTCAGGCCTTGCCCATGAAACCTGAATACTTCCACTAGAGTCCATGAACTGATGTAGGATAAATTAAATGCTTTAATACAAACACAGCTTAAGCACCTGTGTTGGTTGAGACAGAACTTGAACAAGACAATAATGTACATAAAAAAGGTGGAACCATATGTAAACACTGACAAAAAAAGAAAATCCAAATGTACCCTGATAAACAAATAACATATGGTACGGTCTAAAGTCGGGCAGTTTTCTATGTATACAAAGGACATAGTACATTAACAAGAATGAAGCATCTACAGAGTAGAAAATTAGAATACCGAGTTGGTACTCACAAGATGTGAAACTCGATATATGACAGAGGAAGAAGAAAAATGGCTAGTAACGCCTAAATCCCTGTAGAAGAAAAGGGAAAGATCTTAGGCCGAATGCGACAAAGATAGGAGAAAAATAGTTATACACCAAAAATGAGAGTAACTACAAGAAGATAAAGCTATACTCTTCGGTGACATGGAGACTCTAAGTGAGATCCACCACAAGCTGATCCATTACCCGCTGAGTATTAAGAAGATGTTGCAACTTGACCCCACCACTATCTGGGTTGAGAATGGGTAATGAAAACTCATATGAGTAGATGCAATATAATGATAATTAAATTTGAGCAAATCAAAGGAGGTGAACAACCAGGCCACTCTAGCCAATCCACCTGGACTACTAAGTGCCTTGGCTAGGGTTGTAATAAACTTGGCCTAACAAAATGCAAGAGCAACAACAGATGAGACCGATTATGCAAGTTGCCATGGAAATCACTATCCAAGTTGCCAATGCTACACCAACACCTCCGGGTCAAACCAAGTAAGGTATCGATTGGTAGCAACAATTTACCCCAACACCTGTTAGCTATAATACAGTGCCTACCATACAACAAGTCCCAGTAACGCACACCCCAGTGTAGAAGATTGGTGCACAACAAGTAGTGTATCAAGGTGGTTACCCTTATCAACCACCGATGTATGGGATAACTACATCATGGCAAAATAATCCAACAAGGATTGAGGAATATTTTCTATAAATGAAGCCTCAGACGTTTTCAGCAAAGGATCAAATCTATTGTGGCCATATAAATAGATGGGTTTATATAGGATACAGTACATTATTGACTTACTCTTATGATTATAAAGGATGCACATACCTGATTATAATTCTTGTACCTTGACAGGATACCTTCTTGTTTCAACCTGTTAATTAGAGTTATCGATGTTATTCGTTAGAATTAGTCCTGATTATACCAATCTAAGCTACTCCCATGATCGACAACATGAACAAAGATATGAACTGAATAAATAGTTAAATGTTTAATCATGTTGAGTGTACATCTTCTGATTTATACCTGATTTACTGATGTATGAAAACTTTCTCCCGATTTATTCCTATAGTTCCTTGACCAATGGCATTATATACTCAATAGAACCTGTAATCATGAGGTTAAGAGTTGTAAAACCTCTATTTCCATGTATTTGGACCACCATGCAACTTAACGACCTTTCGATACCAGTTGGATTACCATAGATTTACTCCTGATCCTTTAAACCTAAGTTCATTAGATAAATCAAATGTTCGTCATTACCCTGAATTCGAAAGAAGAAAATGAATTGCTTTTGGATAAATATTCTGATTCTTACATTTCTCGACATCCATTGATAAGATGTTTAATTAATAAAGAATTATGGGCAGGAAGATGATTAAATTCAGATTAAATTCTATAGCCAGGAGACCTCAGATGAAGTAAGGAGAATCTGTTTCGAGATTACTGAATGGATGGATATGGGTCATGTCTATAAAAGAGTGCATGAGAAAGAAGTGAAAACTTTCAAGGGTAGCCAGTAAAGAAATAGATAGCACTCAAGCAAAGTTAAAGATGGCTATATCGGTATGAATTTTGACAAGGCAGAAGATTTCTAAAGGCAAATCTAAGAGTGGATACAAGGATAAAGTCAAAAATCGTGGCATTGATAGTATTTGGATTAGTACAAGTAATACTGAGTTATACCCAATGTCAAGTGAGATGATTAAAAAAAAAGACTAAAAGAGTTTGACTGAATTAATGAATTTATAAGCATATACCCTAATGCTTATAGATAGAGTTGGGATATGAAGTAACAATCACAAGATATTTTTCGAGGTATATGAAAGAGAGATCGGGGTAGAATAGCAGTGATAATGGGAAATATAAGCTAATGAGTTTTTTTTTTCAAGATATGAGATTTTGATGATAGTCTTCGAAAAAATCATAAGAGATGAAGGAACTAGACAAGATCTTAATACCTTTATACCAGATTTCTCTAGTTCAAGCCCTTTTGGACTAGATGGTGTGTTAGATGAGTGTTATGAACAATGTCCGAATCATATGGATGGACAGAATTTCAATGCAACCTAATTCAACTTGAGATGGCAGACTTTGACGGCATCTTGGGAATAGACTGGTTGTCTCAATACTCTATAAAGTTGTTATGTGCATAGAAGATGTTTTCATTCAAGAATAAAGATGGCATATAATTTAGTTTTATTAGAAGCATGTTTCCTAAGAAGTGAAATCTGATCCTCTCTATGTTAAAGGCGAAGAGATGCTTTGATGAAAAAGAAGTTGGATATATGGTATCTGTGGTATACGTTACCAAAAAAGCACCATAGATGGAAGATGTGATGCATAAATATCTTGATGTGTTTCCAGGAGACTTACCTGGGTTTCCATCTGATCATGCGACCGAGTTCGTCATCGACTTGTTACCAAGGACGATACATGTATCAAAGGCACCTATAGAATAGCTCTTATAGAGTTGAAGGGATTGAGACTCAACTACGGGAGTTATTAGATAAGGGTTCTAATAGGCTAAGTATTGCATCACGGGGAGCACTAATGCAATTCGTGAAGAAGAAGGACGGTAGTGTCAGATTATGTATAGACTACTGGGAACTAAACAAGCTTACGATCAAGAATCGATATCTACTACCTTAGATCGATGACTTGTTTAAACAATTTCAAGGAACAAAGGTATTTTCTAAGACTGATCTTCAGTCAAGATATCATCAGCTGAAGAATTTGGACAGCGATATCTCGAAGATAGCTTTTAGAATCGGGATTGGATATTATGAGTTTCCAATTATGAGGTTTGGATTAACCAATGCCTTTACATCTTTATGAAACTTATGAACTGGGTGTTTCATGGCATGTTGGATACGGCGGTCATAGTTTTCATAGATGATATTTTGGTTTATTCCAAGAATAAAGCAACTCATACAACGGACCTTAGAGCAGCCTTACAATAGCTGAGAAGTGAAAAGCTTTATGCCAAGTACAAGAAATATGAGACTTGAATAAACAAAGTGATCTTCTTAGATGACGTAACGTCATAAAAGGGATCAAAGTGGACCCTATTAAGATAGAAGTAATCATATGGTGAGAAACACCTAAAGAACATTGTGAATATCA
Source organism: Protea cynaroides (assembly GCA_028583415.1). Lineage (NCBI taxonomy): Eukaryota > Viridiplantae > Streptophyta > Magnoliopsida > Proteales > Proteaceae > Protea > Protea cynaroides. The sequence goes on along the minus strand of CM053265.1, from coordinate 27,951,398 downwards.
GAAGTTTCTTGGGTTTAGCTTGTTATTACAGACGATTTGTAGAGGACCACTCTAAGATCGCAAAACCACTTACCAAGCTAACTAGGAAGGGAGAGAAGTTTAATTGGACTGACTAGAGTGAAGAATGTTTCAAAACTCTAAAAGCAAGATTGATATCAGCTCCCATCTTGATCGTTTTGGTACTAGGAAACCTTTTATCCTATACATCGAAACATTCGGATTGGATCTAGGATGCGGGTTAATGCAAGGTAAATAAGCAATTGCATATGTTTCAAGACAACTGAAGGAGCATGAGAAGAGTTACCTTACTCATGACTTGGAATTACCGGTAATGAATTATGTAATCAAGACTTGGAGACATTATCTATAACGGAGAAGAATTTAGATTAAATTGGAATACAAGAGTTTTATTTATCTCTTCACCAGAAAGAGTTGAACATGAGACAGAGAAGATGGTTAGAACACTTGAAGGATTAATACTGCGATATTTAGTGTCACTCTAGCAAGGCTAAATAGTAGCTAAGGCATTAAGCAAAAAGGGAATTATGAAGTCCGAGAAAGGACCCAGTATAAATACTGCCTTATGTTTCGCAGCAACAGATTCAGATTTGAAAGAAGAGTAACATATAATAGAAACTCGTGATGATCCAATTGAGCAAGAACTTATGGATGAACTTATGGAGCAATAGTTCATTGGCTGCGCTTGTGGCATTAAAGATCATCTCTGAATTGATGGATGAAGTAAAAGTAGCAATTTTGTTAGATCTGTATATAAGAACAGTGCAAGGAGATTTAAAAAAGAAAAAAAAAACCTTGACTTACTTTGGATACAGAGACGGTACTCAGATACAGAGGTAGATTCTGAATACCTGAAGGCAAAGACTTTGATATCATGAAGAGGATAATGATAAGAGCCCATGGTACTCTATATTCAGGACATCCTGGAGTACCAATATGTATCTGACCTGACGAGATTGTACTGGTAAAGAGGAATGATAACAGATGTGGTTTAGTGCGTGTTCCAGTGTCTGAATTATCAACAAGTAAAGGCTGAAAGACAAAGACCAACATGACTTACTACAACCACTATCGGAGCCAGTCTGGAAGTAAAACTGCATTACAATGAACTATGTCACTGATTTGCCATTAACTCCTAGATCGGTTGACGCTGTTTGGGTGATTGTTGATCGCCTTATGAAGATAGCTCATTCCATTGCTATACGACCTCGGTATGCTTTGGAGCGGCTAACTAAGATATATGGATAATATTACCAAATTGAATGGTATGCCTGAGAGCACAGTATCGGTCAGAGGCTCATGCTTTATCTCAAAATTTTGGGAGGATCTACAGAAAGCAATGGGGACAAAGTTGAAGTTTAGTATTGCATTTAACCTTAAACCGATGGACAGTCGGGGCGGATTATACAGATCCTAAGAGATATGCCCCCAGCATGTGAAATTGATATCAAGGAGCTTGAGTTGAGAAGTTACCATGGATTGATGTTGCTACCAAGCCACTATGTAAATGTCACCTATGAAGCATGGTACGGTAGAAATGTCAAACTCCTCTATTTTAGAATAAAGTTGGTGAATGAAGAATTTTAAGACCTGAGTCTATTGAAGAAACCTATCGAGTGGCAAACAAGATCAAAGAAAAGGTCAAAGAAAGTTCAGGATTGTCAGGAGAGTCAACAAGACCTCGAGTTCGCTATAAGTGACAAAGTGTTCTTAAAGATATCACTTATGTATGGTTTGAAATGATTAAACAAGAAGGGAAAGTTGTATCCTATATATGTGTTGGACCTTATAAGTTTTGGAGAGATGTAGAAAAGTTGCATATCAACTAGCATTACCGCTGTCCATGTCTAGTTTGCATGACCTATTTCGCATGTCTCTATTGAAGAAGTATGTTGGAGATCCATATCAAAGGTATTGACCACTGATCCACTGGATTAGGTATGAAATTTAACTCAAAGACAATCAAATATGAGTGTGTAGTCGCATGCCTAAATAGGGGTGACCGACCCCACCTCAAAATAGATCAACCCCATGAATTTTGATCATGGGGTCGCACATTTTAAAAACATAGGGTCACGGATTCTGTGACCCTACTTGTGACCCTACGAAAACAGCCAGAAATTGGAAATTAAGAAACCTTCCTAATTCGAAGGGGGTCTTTCCTAAACTGATTGGGGCGTATTATGGAGGGTTTTCCTCTATAAATAGGACGTCCCTTAGCCTCTTTTACTCCTTTAGAACTCTAATTGAAAGAGAGAGAATGAGAAGAGAAGGAAGAGAAGGAGAAGAGAAGGATAATTGAAGAAGAAGACTAAGGAGGAGGAAATTCAGAGAAAACTCTGAATCTTCAGCAAACCTAAGGTATGAACCTAATTCCCATGATTTATTTAAGAGCCTAGAATAGTTCATGAAGAAGATAAGATTAGGAAAAACCTAAATCATCCATCCATGGACAAATTCCAAGAGAATCCATGGAGGATATCATTGTGGGCAATAGATAGTGTATAAAATTATAGTTTTGAGCCATAGAACAATCTTAAGAAAGACCATGAAGATAAGACAAAGGATTTAAACATGAAAGAATGGACTTAAGAGTGAAAGGTCAACCATGACACATGTGGTCGCATGTAGGGTCGCATGATGTCCGACCCCACGAGACCCACACGTCCGACCACATGCCCTCGGGAAGTTTCCAGGGAGGGTGTCATCGCATGTAGGGTCATAGTATGTCCGACACTACCTGCGACACTACACCCTGGGGTGACAGAAACTGAGCCCCCAGGTGCTACCCTACCTGCGACCATACCCTTATGGTCGTAGAAACTGAGACCCCAGGTGCTACGACCCCTTAGTTTATGTTAGTCTAAACATATTGGAATTAATTCTAATTAAAATCTATCGACTTGTTGGATTTTTCCAATGATTTAAAAGTGAATTATAAAGCTTGATCGAGGATCTACTAGCAATCAAAGGTGAGAGAACAAGACCTAAACTAATTGGCTAATAACAAAATTATTTTGTTTATTGAGTCCGATGCCATGAATGATTCTATGCTTGTATGCGTATAATGTGCATTTAACATGTCATCCAATATTCCTGCTATTAATGTTCATGCATATTTAATTCTATTTATTTATAACATGATGATGATGATGATGCTAGGAATAAGAACGTGAATGTTTGTGTGTGGTTAGTGTACTTGATGCGAGTGGGGCATCAGGGGAAGTGTGATGTGGTGCGGTCCTAAGCACTTTAGCTCTATCTCAACTCAAGTCTTGTCTACTGACATCCTCTTATCACCATTACTTTAGCAGAACTATTACGTCGTAGGGCATCAGGGGAGGTGGTCTCAGACCGTATAGTCTCTGACTCTGCCGGGGGGTCTTAGCTCTATCTCTATAGACGTATTGAGGGATGCTGGGGTGAGGCCTTGGATACACTATTTGACATTAAGATTGGTTAGTTGCGAGCCCAGTTTGCAAGCCCTTGCCAATATGGGCTTACGTGTTGGTTTGGGTAGGGCATTAAGGGATGTGTGATGCGGTGCGATCTTAAGCACTTTAGCTCTATCCCTATTCCATGGTGGGGTGGATGTGGACAACAATGGTGTTTGATCCATTGGGTGGGCTTACACACCCTTGTATAGAGGTGCGACGGCCACCAATCCTTTCTATTGCACATTGCAAACTTATGAACCAGACGAAAGATATGAATCGAATGCATGCATATGTTTGTTGCATTGTTTTGTTCAGTCACTGAGCTCAAGTTGGAGAGCTGACCCTCGCGCACGTAATTCTTTTAGTTTCTGATGTTGCAGGTATTACGGTTGAAGATTATGTCGACACGCCAACATATAAACGAGTGGCGGCTATGAAGAGCTAGTTGTGGAGGACTATTATGACTCGTTAAGCGAGCGTTTCAACTGTGGATACGCTTACTATTTAATTTTCGTATTTGGATTTTGTATATGTATTAAATTATGTTTTGGTTACTTGGAGATAAATGGAATATTAATTATTTATCATGACTAGACCTCAGTTCATTATCTGTAAGACTTCCTCTATTTACTTTATTATCTCTGATTAATGTGGAATGTGTTTTGGTTTAACATGGTGGGGATGATAGCCTATTCGAGATCCTGGTTGAACCGTTGGTTTATTGACGGTTCATCACACCATTTTGGTTAGTCCAGAATTGGGGTGTGACAATACCACTCTAGCTCATCATCGCTAAGTACCACATCTTGAAGTATGTGCTTGTGGAGCGAGTCCCATCCAAAAGGAGTGTGAACACCTATCTCCTTGTCAAGCTCCATTGATAGGTTGAACCCCATGTTGAAGAACAACTAGGTGAGCAACCGACTAAGGGAGACTACCCATCCAAGAATATAATGCGAACATAATCATAGTCCTCATGATCAAATAAGGGAGGCAAATCTAACATTGTACAGTGATGCAATAAGCCATGAACTCACAAAACTACACAATCGCATCCCTGTGCCACCCCTAGGTACGATGTTATATTGAGTAATGAGACTATACAACCTAGGAACCGGATGGAAGTTGCTCTTACACAACTCTGGACCCATCATCCTCTGCTCGCGTATCTCTATGAGCTCTTACTCACCTACTACTGGTGTTTTAGGCTCCACATATAACATCTCTCCCTCAGTGGAAATCCCCAAAAGTTGAGCCAATCGGGGAATGGTAATAAGAACATCTCGACCCCTAGCCTGGGTGGAAATCTACAAAGTGGAACCATCTGTAGACTCCTCCATGCCTCTATCCACCTGTAAGTTACAACAAAAGTGGTGAACCAAGTTAACCCGCATGGGTATGCTATAACCTAGCACAGGTAGCCAACCCATGTCTGTGAAAGCCTAACAGACGTCAAATCTATCCAACTCATCAAGGATAACAAAATGGCCCAGCTCTACTGATCTATGGTTAAAGGTTGGCCATGCCTCAACTACCTCTACTGACTCAAAATGAAATGGATCATATTCTGGTAGAGGATGTCCTAACAGTCTAGCTGCCCCCTTAGCAGAAGACCCCCCTCAATAAGTAAGAAAACATTTCGTGAAGGCATAATATGGGCAACTGGTCAAACATTGAAAACCTAACCAAGAAGGATAAGATTCATTATTAGTCGATGATTATTTCCCAAGAATTAGTAACATAATATGCAAAGAGATGAAAGTGATGGATTGTAGAGCTGGAACACACTTTAATCATGTAAAAACCGAAATGGACAATAGTCAAAATGGAGAAAACATGCATATGACCAAAAGCTACTGTTAAAGATCTTCCATATACTCTAATCATCATTGCATATCTCAAGGAGTATTTTAAACACTAGTAGAGTGAATGAAAATAAAAAATATGTATAAACCAAATTCAGATTTGGAAGAAATGGAGAAAAATCTTGATTTTGGATTTAGGCAAGCATACAAATCGATGAAATAGAGTCTAAACAAGGGAGAAAGCATGGCAAACACTCCCTAGCATGTTAGATTAGTAAAACCCCATCATTTTGAGCCATCACATGAAGAAAAGGACAAGTGATCGACAAAAACCTAAGATTCATCAATGAAAAATGAAAATCGGCATTGAGGACTCACCATGTCATGGTGTGGAGATGATAACGAGACGGATTGAGCCAAGAAATCACCAAGAAAGTCTCCAAGAGAGAGATTCAGATGGTGTGCTTCTTCTCTCAGCCGCACACTAACACCATATAATGGAAATAAGAAAAACAAAAGTTGCGCCTCTATTGAAATTGATATACCAACATGCTGCCGAACACCAACCACATACACCTCAACTTGCCAGAGCTGAGGTTACTCACGTGCCGCACATCCCTTTTTGTCAGTTTTTGCTCCATGTTAAATGTTTAATCGTTTGATTCATCGACAATGCATTCAAAACTATAGTTTGGATTTTTGAACATGTCATTCGCATTGCACGATGTAACTCTAAAACATTTATGCCCGTGAGTTCATTGATTATTTAAAAATTTTCAAGTCTGAGAAAAAATTTCCACTCATGGCTCCTAATACTAGGAGAAGGGACGTAAACCTAATATTGCAGAGAGTAATGCCTTGCCAGAGGGGGTAACACAAGAACCTCCAATAGAACCAATACCTCCACTTGGGATAAACGATGAGCTAGTACCTATAGGAACCGCACCACCACCGGTGCTAACTGAAGCAGATGTTACCACAATAATGGGGAACTTTGTTTATGACCTCAGTAATCAATAGCAATAGTTAGTGACTGGGCTAATAACTATGCTTCATGGAGAAGTAACCCCTCTGGTTACTCCTGTTCTAGTAACCCCGCTAGTACTAGCACTAGCACCCACCCATGTGCCAGTGCCACCACCTGCAAATCAAAAACCTGCTTTAGTACCTGTAGCAACAGTACATGTTCCCACACTAGCTCCACTAATGCCTGTAATAATTGCTCCAGTCATTCCTCTAGTAGCCCTACCACCTATCTTGATGCCCATGGCAAGAATAGTGGAAGCCTTCCAAAAGATGAAGCGTACAAAGTTTACCAATGTGAGAAATGATCCCCTACGCCAGCCATTTAAATGTCGAGAAGACCATCAGGGTGATGCCATGCACCGATGAGAAGAACATTCTTTGTGCAACTTCATATTCGAAAACGAACCCGACAACTAGTGGTAGTCCACTTGGCCTATCCTAGAGGCCAGATATGGTAACATCTAGTGGAGAACTTTGAAGAAGCCTTATTTGGCAACTACTTTCCATAGTGTTATAGGGACCAAAAAGAGGTAGAGTATCTGACTTTCAGCCAATTATAGAGGTTGGTCAATAAGAACCAAAGGGACTTCAAGAGATAGTACTATTTTGTAAATCCAAGCATGCAAACAAATACATTGAAGACAAAGAGGTTTATGGATGGATTGAGGAGAGGTGTGCAAGCCATTGTTAATGATCAAGGCCATACTACATATGCAAGTGTGGTGTAAAAGGCCAAGGTAGTGGAGGACAGCCAAAGAGACGGATACTGAGCTCGCTAAAAGGATAGTTCAACAACACTTGGCACCAAGAGAGCTGGCACTTTCTCGAATGTTTGTACAACTAAGTAGCCTTACAAAGCTACCGTTGGGAAGAAGGCGACTGCTCAGGTTCCTTCGAAGAAGGCTGCTACCCCTGCATCTATTGGAATAACACCTGGCTCGGTGAGGTATTACAACTGCCATCAAGAGGGATGCATATCTAGGAACTACCTCTTCCTTAGAAGTAAAGATTTCAGCAAGGTGAAGTCTACGGCACAACGGCAGAAGATGCCGAGAACTCCTCCAGCATGGTTACAGGTATTTTCTTTCACATTTGTTAAACTATTTATGCATGAATTGAGAATATTTCTAAATTATTGACAAAGTGAATATGCTATGTACCATTAGGTACCTTATCTATATCCAATATGCCAGATCGAGTACTATTTGACTTGGGTGCAAACCACTCTTTCATGTCGCTCTCATTTGTTGAGAAAATGGGAACACCCCTAGGGCAAATGGAGTCCCAGTGCACAATCAGTACACCATTGGGACAACAAGTAGAACTTGACTAGTATCATGGACCGTACCAAGTCCAAATCGATGATAAGCAAATGGATGCAAATCTGATACTCCTAAATATGTCATATTTCAATGCAATCCTAGGAATGGACTGGCTAGATACACATAAAGCAAGTGTTTTTTGTACAGAAAGAAAAGTCTCATTTAATGTTGATGGCGACAAACCGATAGTGTTCATCGAAGACAAATCAAAGAAATAGAAGAAACTCTTCAAATCTGCCTTACAAGAAAGTAAATTACTAGCACATAGATGTATTGCATATATTACATCTGTTGTAGACACAACTGTCGAAACTCCCAAGCTAGAAGACCTATGAGTAGTGAATGAATTCCTGAGGTATTTCTAGAAAATCTAGCAAGTCTACCACCTGATAGCAACAGAGTTCATAATTGACTTACTCCCAGGATTGGCACTGTCTCCAAAGAACCTTCTAAGATGGCACCTGTAGAACTAAAAGAACATAAGGCTAAATTATAGGAATTGTTAGATAAAAGGCTTTATCAAGACAAGAATTTCACCATGGGGAGCCCCAGTCTTATTCGTCAAGAAGAAAGACGAAAGTGTTAGACTGTATATAGATTATTGAGAATTGAATAAATTCACAGTCATGAATTGATACCTGTTACCTAGAATTGATGATTTATTTGATCAACTGCAAGGAGCCTCTATATTTTTGAAGACATCTTACGATCCGATTATCACCAATTGAAGATCAAAGAAGCTGACATTTTGAAGAGTGCCATCAGGACCCACTATGGCCATTATGAATTCACGATCATGTTGTTTAGATTAATAAATGCCCCTGCATCATTCATGGAGTTGATGAACAATGTATCCGATGACTTTTTGGGACCAGTTTGTCATAGTAATCATTGATAACATTCTTGTATACAAATTCCCCTACATTTTTCATGGAGTTGATGAGCAATGTATTCCATGACTTTTTGGAACAATTTGTCATAGTATTCATTGATGACATTCTTGTGTACTCTAGCTATCCTAAAAAACATGAAGAACACTTGGGAAAGGTTTTGCAATGGCTCAAGGAAGAGAAGTTATATGCTAGGTTTAAGAAGTTTAAGTTTTGGTTAAGGAAGGTGGCGTTCCTCGGACATATAGTCTCTAGGGAAGGGTTAATGGTAGACCCCAGTAATGTCCAAGCAGTTATGGAATGGGAAACACCGAATATAGTTATAGATGTAAAGAGTTTCCTAGGTCTAGCTAGATATTATCAAATTCATACATAACTACTCAAGAATCACTATGCCATTAACCTAACTCACAAAAAATGGACAAAAATTTGAATGGACTACAAAGCAAGAGGCAAGCTTCCAGACCTTGAAGCAAAAGCTCATGACCCTAGTACTAACTGTACCTAATGGAAATATTGGGTACATTGTGTACACCGATGCGTCCCACATAGGACTGGGGTGTGTATTAACGCAACATGATCAATTCATTGCTTATGTGTCACGACAACTGAAAGTGCACAAGAAGAACTACCCCACTCATGACCTAGAACTGGTAGAGGTAGTCTTCGCACTAATGATATGGATATACTATTTATTCGATGCTGCTTTTAAGATCATGTCAGACCATAAGAGTTTGGTTTACCTATTCAATCAAAGGAGTTGAGCATGAGGCAACGATGGTGGTTATAACTACTGAAGGACTATGAGATCAACATACAATACCACCTAGGGAAGGCCAATGTAGTGGCTGATGCCTTAAGCAAGAAGGTTGTTTACTCAAGAAAAGATATTCAATAATGGGAAGAAGATGATGCATACATGGCTGCACATGTGGTAATAACTCAACTTTTAGTAACACTTGGCGAGTTAACCATAGAAACCCTACTTGAAGAGTTTGTCACATCCATCTCTACCCTTTTTAGTACATTAAGCATTAAGCCGACCCTGTCAGAAAACAAAAAGAAAGCAATGCCAAGGATTTATATTTGTGGAAGATTATGATGGAACTAGGGAAGGGCAAACTAGTCCCTGACTTCTCTAAAGGTGACGATGGGTTACTCTACTTTTGGGGAAGGGTATGCATTCTCGAAAACGAGGAGAACATTAAAAAAACGATCACGATGGATGCTAATACTACTCCTTATACCATGCATACTGGTAGTATGAAGATGTACTAGGATCTAAAGAAGAATTTTTTGTGGAGAGGAATGAAGGCCAATGTGGCCTAATTTGTTTACATGTGTTTGACCTGCCAGCAAGTAAAGGCTGATTGTCAAAGACCAGCAAGGAAATTGCAACCATTGCTTATCCCAAATGTAAATTGGATCATGTAACAATGGACTTTGTCACAAGTTTTCCCTTAATAGCTCGAGTAGTAGATGTTGTCTGGGTAGTCGTGGATTATTTTACAAAGACTACAAGGTTCATCGTTGTTTGCCCACAGTATTTTATGGACCACTTGGCAAGGCTATACATAGACAACATTGTCAGGTTACAAGGAGTACTAACCAGCATAGTGTCAGATCAAGACCCTTGAGTCACCTCACACTTTTAGGAAGGACTATAGAATGGAATGGGTACTCAATTGAAATTCAATAAAGAATATCACCCATATACCAACGGCTAATCAGAAAAAACAATTCAAATATTGGAGGATATGCTTAGGGCATGTACCCTGTATTTCAAAACCAAGTGGGATGAATATTTAACACTTATGGAGTTTACTTACAATAACACTTACCAAGCTACTATCAGCATGGCTCCATATGAGGCATTATATGAGAGAAAGTGCAAAACCCCATTATACTGGAATGAAGTCGGTGAAAGAAGAATATTAGGACCCAACATTATTAAAGAAACCTTTGAGAAGGTTGATTTAGTTCAAGTAAAGATTAAAGCCATACTGGCTTGACAAAAAACTCATGCTGACACAAGATGAAAGCATTTCGAGTTCGAAGTCAGAGGTAAAATGTTCTTGAAGGTATCCCCTTTCAGAGCAGTGAGGTGATTTGGCAAGAAAGCAAAGCTAAGTCCTCGATATGTTGGACCCTATGAAATCTAAGGGAGAAGCAAAACCGTAGCATACCAATTGGCGCTACCTCTAGCACTATCAGGTGTCCACAATATGTTTTACGTGTTTATGCTGAAGAAGTATATTAGAGAGATCCATCACACATGTTGACCACTGAACCACCACAACTAAAGGCTGATTTGTCTTATAAGGTGGAACCGTCGACTATTGTAGATCAAAATATCAAAGACCCTCAGAAACCAAAGTATTTTCATTTGTTAAGGTGCTAAGAAAAAGCCACAATGAAGAAGAAGCTTCATGGGAAAAAGAAAAGGAGATGCATGAACGGTACATGTATCTGTTTGACAATATAGGTACGTCAATGAAATTTTTGTAAGTGGTTGGAGTTGTAAGACCCGCAACCAAAATTTTGGTTCTAATTTAAAATTTTGGCCTTGTAATAGGTCTTACCACTACAAATGGTTCAAACCAACATAGACCAAACCAACAGAGCTTAATAAAGGTAACCCAACTTTAACCTTATGCATAAAGAATCAAAACAAGGTTTAATTAAGAAGTCCAGCTAGGAAGAGAAGGTGCGATCGGTTACCAATCGCATGGCATCTAACCGTACCCTCATAATTGAACCTGGATTGGTGACCAACCTAGAGAAGGGAAGAAGGAGTCTCTGATCCATTGGAATCAAGCTTTTGATAAGAGCATCAATGGGAAAACCATTACTGGTATCAATCCACTACTTTTATTATTTCTCTTTCAAATAATAATACTGAATAACCATGGAAGGATCTTGTCACCATGAATCCCTGGACAGGTAAGCATCCATGGACTTATCTGATGTGAGATGTGAATCGGTAATGAATCTAAGAACAAATGAATGTTATGTAATGAGTAAAAACAATTAACATTGGCATCTAAACATCCTAAGTGATCCAAAATTAACTATAATGAATGTCACACCCCAATTCTAGGTGAACCAAAAGAGTGATGAACCATCATAAGAACCAATGGTTCAAGCCAGGTTCTCATAAGACAATGTCAACAATCTAAACCAAACACGTTCCACATCACAATCAGAGGTAATAACACAAATAACGAGTCTTATTAATAATGAACTGAGTGTTTACAATGATAAGTAAATAATAAACCAATTATCCCCAAGTAACCAAAACATAAATATAACAAACTATTAGAAATCCCATAAGTCAAATATGAAATTAAAGACACTAAGCGTAACCATGGTAGAAACACTCGATTGACGAGTCATGCTCGTCCTCCATAGCTTGTACAATCATAGTCGCCATATGTTCATACATTGGCGCATCGATATACTCTTCAACAGTAGTACCTGCAACATCACTAAAACAATTATGCACGCAAGGGTTCATTCTCCAACATGAGCTCAGTAAGTGAACAAAACAATGTGTAAACATATGCATGCATTCAATTTATATCTTTGGTCTAGTTTTAAGTTTGCTACTGTGCTATAAAAAGGATGGCGGACACCGCACCTCTATACATGAGTGTATGAATCTTCCCAATGGATCAAACACCATTTCCGTCACACATGCACCCAACATGGAATAGAGATAGAGCTAAAGTGTCTAAATCACACAGTGCCAAAACATCCCCTGATGCCCTACCCATACCAACATGTAAGCCCCTGTTGGCGAGGGCTTAGAAACTGGGCTCGTTACTAACCAATTCTAATGTCATCCATATGTACCAAAGGTCTTACCCCAGCATCCCTCAATACATCAATAGAGATAGAGCTAGGGTCCCCCGACAGAGTCAAAGACCATACCTCCTGATGCCCTATGACGTATTAGTTCCCCTAACATAATAGTGATACGACGATGCCAATGTGGTGAAAAAATAGAGATATAACTAGAGCCTCATGGATCACACACCATAACACTCCCCCTAATACTCCACCCAATCCAACACATCAATCAGACACAAACATGTGCCTATTCCTATCATCATCATCATCATCATTCCCAATAAGAACAATAACAAAATATGCATGAATATATATATATATATATATATATATATATATATATATATATATATATATATATATATATATATATATATATATATATATAACAAGTATTACATGACATGCGAGATACACAAACAATTAAACAAAGCATGACATCATATCAGTTAGTAAAAAATAAAAAGAAAAGATAGCTTGTTATTAGCCAATTAGTTTAGGTCTTGTTCCCTCACCTTTGATCGTAGTGTCAATCTCTTCTAAGCTTTGGAAATTCACTTGTACTAGTTGACAACCTAGAAAATTCATAAATTTAGCTTAGGGTTTTATGGTATTATGTTATAATAGTCTAAAATTGAGTTTGGCCTCAAAATAGGCTTTCTGAAATTATGTGGTCGACTGTGTGGTCGCACATCATGCTTCTGCATATGCTTCCATAAAATCCTGGTAAATTTGCCGAGAGTATGTGGTCGACTGTGTGGTCGCACATCATGCTTCTACACATGCGAACACACAACTTATGGGTTGTGTTCGAAGGTCTTTCTTAGTCTATCCTTTGGTTCATTATTGGAGCCTCTTCTAGGGTCTCTCTATGGCCTTATTTATGGATTTTTCCATCATAATTTATTCTCTGACTTATTTCCTTGATCTCTCTTGAGATTCAATTGAGAACTCTCATGATCTCAATCACATATTAGGTTCAGGTCATCACTTAATTATTGGGAGATCAATCTTAACCATTCTACATCTATAGGAATAGATTCCATACCTTTGTCCCCTTCTACAGAGAGGGGTAGCAACCTTCTCGACAACTTCCAAGTCGTCTTTTTCCTTTTTTATCGTTTTGCTTTTCTTTCTCTCTTAGGTTTGGACTCTTAGAATTGGTTCTAAAAGAGTGAGAGAGGCTAAAAGACATCCTTTATATGGAGGAAAAACCTCCATTTAGAGTACTCTATCAAATAGGAAAGAGATCCTATAAATTTGGAATGTTTTCAAATCTCGGATTTAGATCTTAAATTTATTTGGTCGCAAAACCCGTGCTTCCACTCAACTCAAAAGTGCTGCCACACAACCAAAATTTATCTGACCTCACTTTTTGATTAAGTGGATCATCTACACAATGCAGTTTATGCTTCCACAGAAACCAACTTTGGCTGACCTCACTTTCTGATTGTGTGGATCCTCTACACATTGTAATTTATACTTCTACTCAGCCATAATACATTATTTTTGGGACCTAGCCTTATGGTTTCTTCATACGGTCAATCCGCTCAAGCCGACTATGATAGGAAGACCGGTCACGACACGAAAATATAAGGTTAGACCTGGTTCTTGGCATGCGGGTCTTACAATGAACACTTCGTAGATCAAGTCAAGGGAAAACCCTTTATTGGAGTTGCTGGAATCAGATCCAAGGTTTATAAACCATATCGAGTAATATCGGCTTTTCGGTAAATCAAAATGGTATGCATAACATGATGTAGAAAAAGGATTTCTGAGCCCAAACCACTTAATCATACTTAAAAAAATCCAAGTAAACCACCTGTGTCAAAATTGTAGACCCTCAGCCATGTTTCAACATGTGGCCAAAGACAGCAGTTGTACGCCTAGTGGCCAAACCGTGTGGTCAACACCATCCAGTGCACATGATTTCGACATTGGACCTGGAAAATTTTTGGTTAGTAACTTTTTGGGTTCTTATTAAGCATATTTATGGGTTTGGATTCCTGAGATCATATATATATATATATATATATATATATATATATATATATATATATGATTTCTCTGTTATTCGATTATCAACCACTGTAACTGATTTAAAGCTTGTTGTTCACCAATTGTTATGCTAGTAACCCTTGGACGTCGAGTCTAGGATGTTAGAAAATGAATTACTAGACCTCTGAAAATGATTATAAATTGATAGGATATTATGATGAGCAAGCAATAGAGATAAATAATGTACAAAAGGATTAATATCTACTATTTCTAATGTTATTAAAGGTATGGGGGAATCATAAGGAAGCTGTTCGAAGTCGTACTCTGTAGTATTTTTTGTTTACCATCTCTGGTAAGGGGATTAAACCTTTGTTTGCATATGAACTTGATATTGTGATGTTATATGAGAATCATAACATGCTTGTGTGATAACATGTCATCTAATAAACTATTTTATTTTTTCACACACGTGCATCCTGCCATTTGAGATCAGCAGTGCCGATAGGGATTAGAGGGTGAATGGAGTGTGACTCTCGCTACCTTCCCACAAAAGTGACTAATCTGTGATAGATTCATGATGTCTGGTTAATTTGGTAAGAAGGAAGGTTGGTGGAATGGGATGCTTGCACCCCTCCTTACCGTCCTTATTTTTCATAGACCACATGTAACTTAGCTAAGTTACAATGTTTTAAGTTGGGGATTGGGCGGGGTCAGAAGCAGGGCAATTTTACTGTCCAGTAATACGGATAATTAAGTGGACATGGTTAGTTGAATATTTAATACTTGTATAACTGTACCCCAAGCCATTAGAAGGTTATGTAGTGGCATGGGTTCAATAAAGGGTAGTATGAACATAGCTCTGATGTTGCCTATACCTGACATAGTGTGGATGGGCAGGTGAATCAACTAGTGGTATTATCACCTACTCAAGTACCACAAGATGGACTTGGGATGAGTTGTGGTGAATGTGGACCAAAATGACAGACCCATATATGGGGGATGTTATTGTATGCCGAGTGAGGCAGTATTCATTTTGATAGAGACCTGTACAGTCGGAGACTCCGTGTGTGGGTTCTCTTGAGCTGGCACTTACAGTTATCATACCAGACTGTAGTTGTTAATTCATGTATTTATATGTTGCACGTTTAATTTTCTTGCGCAGCTCAGTGGTTGAGCTTACCCTTGTGTACACAAACTATTTTAGATGTAAGAATGATTGATGCAAAACTTGGTGATGTGGACATTAGTGATGAGGATTTCTATGATTCGATGTGCAACTGTGACAACTATATTTGTAGATAAACACATTGATCATTTTATAAATATTTCTTTGATTTTAATCTATTTGAATTTGGGGGCGTATTTCCCATGTGAAAATTTTGGATTTATGGATTTAATTATTCGTTTTATTTAGCATACAATGGGTTTGGGATTTATTACAAGTTATCATTTAAAATTGAGCTATTATGGATATTATTATTTAAAACTTCCGTTATACAAATGATTTATAACTCTTTATTTTCTTTGTGGTGTTATTTTATTGTTAATTGCTATGATGGTATGGTTTAATGGTTGGCGTACCACATTCCATGATCTTAGAAGGGGATTTTTAATGCCCTAATAGGATGTGGAGATCCCATTACATTTTGTAGTACCAATACCAATATTGTGTCGCTTTTTTTTTACGACTACTGACTTCCTCTTTGTTTGATCTCCAGACCAAATAAAGTTCCATATTCATTTTCTCATGGTTTTTATAAGTGTTGCAAGACACTTATAAACTAAAAATGAATGTACAAAAGTGCTACTCAAGACTGATTTTACTAGCTCCACTTTCCCTAGAAATGATAAAAGTCTACCTGTCCATGTAGAAAACATTTTTTTGGAATTTGTACATCAATGGGTTAGTGATCTCTTTTAGAAGACTACCTTTTAGAAGAGCGATTCCAAGATAGTTCTTTGGAAAATATTCTTCAGAAAACTGCATACACTGGAGCATCTTTTACCTTCTCCCTTTCGGCACATTAATAGAGAAAAATATTTTACTCTTACTAGGATTTATTTTTTGCGCTCCAAATTCCTCATATATGTTCGACCATTTCTTCAAATTCCTACATGAGCTTAGGCTAGCTTTCATAAATATAAATATATCATCGACAAATAATAAATGGGTTGGTTCCACAACTCCTTTACCTTTGAAAATTGTTTCAATGCAACCCATTGTTTCTAACTTTCTTATAGTCCGACGGAAGACTTCTTCAGCAAGCACAAATAATAAAGGTGGAAGTGGTTCTCCTTGATGGAGTCCTTTTTTAGCTTTGAAGAAAACCACTAGACCACCATTCACCATTATTGAAATCCTGGCAGACTGTGGAAGTGATTATACCCTTGAGATCATTAGTTTAGAAAACCTAAATTTTCGTAGCACCTCAAATAATAACTGCCACTCAACTGTATCATATGGCTTCTATATATCTAGAATGAGTGCCAAATACCCATCTTTTGTTTTTTTATTCATCAATATTACCATCTCTGAGGCAAAGACAATATTTTCCTGTATAACCCTTCCTTTTTACAAATGCACCTTATTCTTCAGAGACTAGCTCCAAAAAACCCACTTCGTTTTGTAGCCAAGATTTTGGAAATAGTTTTGTAAACAAAATTGCCTACACAAATGGGTCTAAAATCAGATAGCTTCATAGTGCATCTTCCATTTTAGGAATCAGGGTGACATAGTTATTGTTCAGCCCTTCAGGCATTCCATATGTAAGAAAGGAACGAAATGCTACTCACACATAAATACCAACAATATCTTACCACTGAAACCATATGGTCGTGGCAACTTTCCTGATTCATGGCATAAACATTTGTCTTAATTTTATCATCAGATTGAGTCTTATCTAGTGCCACTATATCCTCCATATCTTCTACCTTAGGAATTACATCCAAGCAATCATAATGAGGAACCGAGCCTGCACTTTAGTAAAATCCCTCATAAAATTTTCAAACATATGCCTTTTTTTTCCCTTTATTCTCTAGCATTGTCACAACCCATTTTGGGAATCGGGCATGATATCCTAGTCATCCAAGAGATAACCTGAACCTTCTAGCGATCGACAACAAAAGTGATTTACCAAACAAACCCTACAGTCTACACATACAGTGTCCAATACAATCAACAATAATCAATAATAGTTACAGTGGAATTTGTAAGAGTTGTAGCAAAATCATAATATAGAACAAATGCTTTTAATGTTATCAATACATAATGTGTCTATTATGTCATATAACCATTTCACAAGTAATATTTATATTACATAATTTTACCGTACTAAATAACTAGAGTAGATCTAAAATAAAATACTATAGATAGACCAAACCGTATCTATCTACAGATTTCAAAATGGAAGGAAGGTTCTGACTCGGGTCTCGTAAACATAGTCTTTATAGGTACAGCCCTCGAAATGACCACTCAGTGGCCCACCACCTAGAGGAAAGCCCTCAACATCAACAAAATCCATAGTCGCCGCCAGAGAAGAGGTACTTGCAATCAAAGCTAAAAATAATTCAATATCGAGGGGTGAGCTCCCATCCCAACTTAGTGAGAAGTCAGGAATCCGATGCAATCCTATGCAATAATTTCATGAATGTAGTACAAAAACAAATAAACAAACAATTTATGAGTGGCAATCAATTGTGTATGCAATCATGGTCAGCTTGTACCTGAGCTCATCTGATAGTCATTGATCTCAAGCCAGACCAAGATAATCAATGACACCCCTGATTCCAAGGAGGACCCCAAGAAAATCAGTGGCTTGTATAAGACCTGCACTCCACTAACCTGGTTTAACTGTGTCGTGCTAGGTCTTCCCATCATTTCTGGACCAAGTGGACTGATCGTTTGAAGATGGATCATAAACCAGGTATGAGAATCGAGTTAAAAACACTGAAAACATACCTATGGTGGAATACTTGGGTAGGTATAGTCGACCATAAGGAAGGAAACAAAAATCTTAGACCATGAACCCCACGATCGATGATTTCGACCCTACAGTCGATGGATTCTGCGACCGTAGCCATCGACCTTGAGACCCCATGTCAGACTCCGAGTTTTGGAAACATTCCTAAACTAAGGGATTTCTTTTCTAATTGAAAGAGGACTCTATAAGGAGAATTTTTCTCTACATAAAGGATGTCCCTCAGCCCTTTTTTTACTCTTTTAGAACATTAGTAAACCCTACAGAAAGAAAAGGCTAAGAAGAGGATTTGCTGAGAAGTAATTGGCTCTCTATCACAGGTAAAGGTATGAACCTAATCTCTAAAGATTTAATTCTATGGACTAAGGATTCTATGGAGGATTGGGGATGTCAACCTATCATGATCCGTGTGATTCCTTGAGTAATTTTCACACGGATCATATAATCACACGGATCATGATAGGAGTGTGTTTGATGGTTAGGGTTGATAAGATCCTCTCTCAAGCTTTAAAAATCAACTAAATATCAATATTATATCACTAGAAGACCTAATCAAGTCGATAAAATTTAATTAGAATTAATTCTGATTTTAAAAAAACTTACTGTTAACTGGGGGTCGATGCCAGGGTCGGAGGTTCCATCGACCCTGGGCGCTACCACCAATATTCTGGACTTTCCGAACACTGGGGTCGATGTTAGTATCTAGTAGGGTCGATTGTCAATTGACCCCCCATGTGACCTCTCGTGGGTTTAGTCAAAATTTTCACCCTACAGTCAATTTCTTCGTGTTTGGGTCCTATGACTTGCTTCTACAATCCATTCTATAGATGTTTTATGGTTTAGAACCATAGTTTATTCACCTACATGGTTTTATGATCTCCCCCATGGTTTTCCATGAAAACCTAACCATAGGTGGATAATTTGGGTTTCTCCTCGTTCATACCCTCTTCACTATCTATTCTAAGGTCTTTAGAATTACATGGAGATAGTATCCATACCTGAGAAGAATTAGGCTTATTTCTATGAAGCCTTGTCTTTGATCTTCTTCTCCACTTTCCTTCTCTTCTCTTTCTCTTCTCCTTCTCTTCTCTTTCTCTCAATCCAATTAGGGTTCTAAAAGGAGTGAAAGAGGCTTAGGGAAGTCCTATTTATAGTGTAAAAACTCTCATAATAAGTCCCATTGAGATTAAGAAAGAATCCCATTGATATTTGGAAAGTTTCTAATTCACGATTTCTATCGGCAGACTGGGGGTCGATGAGGGGGTTTGAGATCCCGCCGACCCCTGGTTCTAAATTATCTGACCCCCGATTAGAAACTCAGGGTCTGACTTTTTATCTTGGGGGGGTCCAACCCTGCCTTGCTGGGTATGCGACCCTCCCCCTTATTTTTATGTTTTTGGGTCAGTTTAATACCTGGGATCGTTATCTCCTTCCCGCACTTGATCCATTTGGCTCGATCATGATGGGTAGACCTGGTTCAATGTGGTAAGACCGGGTTAGTTCGATATGGGTCTTACAACTCCCCCCTACTTATAAAAATTTTGTCCCCAAAATAGTACTTACCTTCCGAGTCAAATAAATGAGGATATTTCTTTCGCATAACATTCTCTTCTTCCCATGTGATTTCTTCCATATCTCTACTTCTCCATGTGACCTTAACATAATAGATATTACGGTTGCATAGTCGTTGAACCTTTCGATTAGTGATTTCAGTTGGTGCTACTTCAAATGTCAAACTTCAGTCAATTCCGATCGGTCCATTGTCAAAACGTGCGTCGGATCCTTGACATACTTCTTCAATAAGGAAATGTGAAATACGTCATGCACACTTGACATAGATGGTGGTAGTGCTAACTGGTAAGCCACTTTTCTACGTTTGGCTAGAATCTCATATGGCTCGACATATCTTGGACTTAATTTCCCTTTCTGTCCGAACCGTTTCAATCCTCGCATAGGCGATACTTTTAAGAATACTTTATCAACCACGACAAATTCAAGGTCTCGGCGCCGAGTATCTGCATATTACTTCTGACGATTCTAAGTTGTTCTCACTCATTCCTTGATAATGTCAACCACTCGACAAGTCTCTTCAACAAATTCCGGTCCAATAATACTACGTTCCCCAACTTCGTTCCAAAACAAAGGAGTTCGACACTTCCTGCCATACAGTGCTTCATAGGGTGACATCTGTATGGTAGCCTGATAGCTATTGTTATAAGCGAACTCAATCAATTGTAACTTTTCATCCCATGATCCTTTAAAATCAATTACACATGCTCGAAGCATATCTTCTAGAATTTGAATTGTACGCTCTGATTGTCCATCTGTTTATGGATGGAATGCAGTACTAAACTTCAATGTTGTACCCATAGCCTTTTGCAATCCTTCCCAAAACTTTGAAATAAATCGTGGATCTTTATCGGACACAATGCTTTCAGGTACACCGTGTAATCGCACAATGTTATCCACATACAGCTTATCTAACCTCTCCAGTGTATACTGGTCGTATAGGTATAAAGCGAGCTGTTTTAGTCAGGCGGTCTACAATCACCCAAACTGCGTCAACTACTCGAGTTGTCAATGGTAATCCTATGACGAAGTCCATAGTGATGTAGTCCCATTTCCATGTTGGTTCTAGTAACGGTTGTAACAATCCTACCGGTCTTTGTCATTCAGCCTTTACTTTCTGACAATTTAGTCATTGAGACACGAACCTAGCTACATCTGCTTTCATTCCTCTCCACCAATATAATTTCTTTAGGTCATGATATATTTTTGTACTTCCAGGATGTATCAAATAGATTGTGGTATGGGCTTCTTTCATCAATCGGTGTCTAATGTCCAAGCTTTCTGTTTCAGGTACACATATTCTTCCTTTCTATTTTAGTACCTTCTCTTCATCCAAGGTGAACTTAGGATTAGTTCTACCTTTTTCGATGTCCTCTTGTACAGTTCTTAGATAAGGATCTGATTTGATAGCTGTTTTTAATTCATCAACTATATCCGATATAATCTTCAATGCGGTGAACATATTTGAAAACCGATGAATAAACCCTTGTTTGGCTGATCCATCTGATGCATCTATCACAAACTGCTCATTATCATGACTGAATACCTTTCTAGTGGTACACATTGCGGCAGTTGTGCAAACCTCTCCCTGAGATTTTATCATTGCCTTTATACTCAACGCATCGGCTATTACATTATCTTTTCTCGAATGATACTGGATATCACAATCATAGTCTTTCAATAATTCTAGCCATCTTCTTTGTTTCATATTCAGCTCCTTCTGATTAAATAGATAAGTAAGACTTTTATGGTCTGATTTAATCTGAAACTTCTCCCCGTACAGATAATGTCTCCATATTTTGACAGCATGTACTACTGCCGCTAGTTCCAAATCATGTGTGGGATAGTTCTTCTCATGTGTCTTCAATTGTCTTGAGACAAGCAATTACTTGTTCTCCTTGCATCAGTACACATCCTAATCCCAGTCCTGACGCATCGGTATACAAAATAAAAGGCTGTCCTGGAATCGAAATGGTCATGATTGGAGCTGATATCAATCTAGCCTTCAAGGTTTGGAAACTCTTCTCGCATTTATCCGTCCAAATAAACTTCTCGCCCTTCTTATTCAAGCTGGTGAGAGGTACGACAATTCGAGAATAGTCTTCCACAAATCATCGATAATACCCAGCTAGACCCAAGAAACTTCTAATTTCTGCAACGCTCTTTGGTGCTTCCCACTTTACAATAGCCTCGATCTTGCAGGGATCCACTTTAATTCCTTCAGCGGATACTACATGGCCTAGAAAAATGACTTCCTTTTGCCAAAACTTACAATTTAAAAATTTGGCGTAGAGCTTTTCCTTACGTAGTAGCTGCAGAGCGGCGTTTAGATTCTTAATATGAGTTTCCTCATCTTTGGAGTAGACTAATATATCATCTATGAATACAATAACCAACGTATCCAAAATATCATGGAATACCCGATTCATAAGTTCCATAAAGGTTACTGGTTCGTTCGTCAATCCGAAATACATGACCAAAAAATTCATAATGTCCATATCTGGTCCTGAATGTTGTCTTGGGAATATTATCGTCCTTAATTTTCAACTGATGGTAGCCTGATCGAAGATCCATCTTGGAGAACACTTTGGCACCTTGCAACTGATCGAACATGCCATCAATCCGAGGCAATGGATACCTATTCTTAATTGTTAGTTTATTAAGTTCTCGGTAGTCTATACACAAGCGAACGCTATCGTCCTTCTTCTTCACGAATAATACTGGCGCTCCCCATGGTGATATATTGGGTCGAATATAACCCTTGTCCAGCAGTTCTTGTAGTTGTACTTTCAATTCCTTCAGTTCAGTAGGAGCCATTCGATAAGGTGCTTTCGATACTGGTGCGGCTCTAGGTATAAGATCTATAACAAACTCTGTAGCTCGATCGGGTGGTAATCCTGGTAGTTCTTCAGGAAATACATCTGAAAAGTCATGTATGACCTCAATATCTTCCATTCGTGGTGCTTCCTTGGTAAGGTCGACCACAGATACTAAATACCCGACTGCTCCTTTCTCAAGGCACTTCTTAGCCTTTAGTGCAGAGAGTATGAGCTTTTGTTTACGGGGAAATTTGGTTCCCAAAAAACTTAACTCTGCTCCTTCTTTATCTTTAAATGTCAGCTTCTTTTCGACACACAATAGATTTGCAGAATGCCGAACTAACCAGTCCATTCCCAGGATGATGTCAAAGTCTGCCATCTCAAGTTGGATCAAGGTTACATCCAAAGTCTTTTCATCAATAAGAACTGGACATGGTCCATAACCTTTTTCAAATTCTACTTCTAATCCAATAGGTGATCGTACAAGCAGTTTGTAGTCTAAGGATTTAAGGGGTAGATTTAACTTCTTTCCAAATGACACAGATATAAAAGAATGAGTACCTCCTGAATCAAAGAGTACTCTGGTGGGAATGCCATTAATAGGTACGATACCAGCGATTGGTTTTGGTTTAGTCTACATGCTCATACAATGTAATACAATTAACTTAAAAAAAATTTAAGTCATAGCTGTGACCACAGCAGGTGATGCGGCAGCATCCTCAGATGTAACTGTGTAAACTTGTCCTTGATGTAGCTGCTTCTTGGGCTTAGGACATTCCCTTTCCATATGTCCCACTTGATTGCAGTTATAACATTTCATCCCTTCAGTGGTTGGCTTTTGTTGATGTGGGGCTGCGGCAGTAGTCTTGGCTGCAGCATTAAAGCCTTGAGTACGGAAGGGTTTGAATATCTTGGTGTTCCCTCCGTTGTCAGAATTCCCATTAAGCCTTTTTATTCCCCTATTTTGGGCAAGGTAGCTCTCTTTCTGGCTCGACTCTATCACTCGAGCAATTTGTGCAGCTTCATTATAGATTTTCTTTTCAAGTCCCAGATCATACTTGCGGATGCTTCCCTAAGTCCCATGACGAACCTTCGGGTCATTGTGTTTTCCTCTTGCATACTGATGGGTGGAAAGAAGAACAGCTCTTCATAACGCTGTTCCACGGTCATCTACCCCTGATATAAACTCAAGAACTCTCTTTCCATAGAATCTCTGAAACTTCTCGGGAAGTACTTCTCAAAGAACGCCTCCTTATAAATATCCCATGTCAATTGGGCGTGCTTTGTTAATAAATATGTCTTGGTAGATCTCCACCAATGGTGTGCATCTCCTTTCAGCATAAAGGTGACACACAACACTCTCTCTTCTTCATTAACTGTCATCATCATAAAATTTCATTCCATCTCGTCAACCCAGTGTGCCGGCCATAAGGGATCTACTGGCCATTAAATTCTTTGGGCTTCAGTTTCAGAAAATGCTCCACCAGTATGGAGTGGTCCAGTTTCTGCGGGACATACGCCCCATACACAGGTGGTTGGTGTTAATATCCACCTTGAGCTATCTCAGGATTTTGTACTTGAGCCTGCATGAAGGGAGTCTGAGGTGCGTGGGGTACTGTGTTACTTCCCCCTGGAGCTGTACTTGCCTGTCCTGCTGGCATTGGAGGTGTCTGTGGAGCTGGAAAACTCATGGCTATGGCAGCTTGCATAGTAGCCTATGCCTGTTGCATTTGCTGCAGCTGTTGGGCCAAGTTCAATACGACTGTAGCCAGGTCTGTAGGTGGAGCTGGCAAATTTGTAGGATTTGTTTGCCCATTTATGACGGACGGTGCCGTGTTCGTATTCCCCTGTGTTTCCGGGTGTGTCTGGCTATCTTCCCCCACAGGTGGTGGTGGTGGGATAGAGTTACGGCTTTGTCTGGTTACTCTGCGTCCAGCCACTAATTAATCTGATAGTGGGATTGGCTAAAAATCATTGAACACGTGAGACAATCATTAAATACTTCATTCTCATATTTTAAAACCACTATCAAATGCAAATTTCAAATTTTTTCAGATCATTCTGTCAAAAATGTTGTGCTTTCACTGCAGGGTCGATGGTGGGGGTCGATGGGTGTCCGACCTTCATTATGCGACCTTGAGAAATCACCAATTCTTCCCGAGAGCCGGGGGTTGATGGGGGGGTCGGAGGATGTCCGACCTAGGATGCGACCTCTGGTTCTCTGTCAGATTACCGATAGCCGAGGGTCGATGCGGGGGTCAATTGTTTTAGTCGAATTTTCCGACCCCCGAATTAAAAATCAGATTTTTAAGTTCCGATTCAAAGTCCATTTCCCATTCTTTCTTCTCCACTTCGACTCGTCTCGTCCCTCTGAGTTGCTATAGTGGCAACTCCGTTCCGTTGGTGGTTTGTACTCCTTGTTTCGTCGTCTACACCTCCGCTACAGGTATGCCTTCTATGTTTTCATGTTTTTAGGTTTCCTTACTTAAGTTTTTGCTAGTATATCTCGTATTTTTCAAATTAAACTTTTTCCAATCATAAAAATTTGATTTTTATTGGGGGCTTTTGTTGTTGATGACTCGAGGAACGAAAGCCCTCAAAAATATTTGAGTTTCATCGGTTGGTTATCGAGAAACTCAAAATTTACCCTTTTTGCCCTAATTTTGTCGAGATTTTGAATTTCTTGAAATTTCTTCAAATTCAATCTCATTAGCTAAAATTTTCGACTGTATGAGTCTTACAGGATAGTTTAGGATCTATGTAGGTCCTCCTGCCCACATATATGGGTGAAAAGTGAGGCTTTTGACCAATTTACGTCGTTATTATGTCAAAATTTTGGATTTTTCATCTCTTCTAAGACATTATTTGTTTTTCTTTCTTATTTTCAGATACTATTGCTGGTACCAAGGTACCCAGTGTTCACGACCGTCTTCGCTTTCGTTCCACTGAAGCCGAGACTAAGTATGCCCGCTACGCTCATAAGAAAGTAGAGGGAGGCCGCAAAGTGGACATGGCTAGCTTGGCCTTGTTCAATGTGGAGGGGGCCTTTGGCGATATGGGATGGCTTCCTATCATCACCTATGGCGCTTGTACCTGTCCTGACTTGGTACGTCAGTTCTATTGTAATCTCCAAGTGGTGGGGGATTACAACGATGTTGAGAGAGGTGGTGAGCTTCAGATCACTAGCTATGTCAAGGGGGTTGATATTTCTTTCGAATATCGATAGCTAGCGGACCTGCTGGGTATCTCCTATGGTGGCTCCTTCGTATTCTGTGCCCCAGGAGAGCCCCAGTTCTTCTCATTACAGATGAGGGCTGAGATAGACCGTCAGCTCATCAGACCTGATCGCTGGGAGATGAAAGTGAGTTATCTACGTTCAAATCCATGGGTGTACTGCAGGATCATTTTGCACAACCTGATACTGCAGAGTGGACATTATGAGAGGGTCTCCCAGTTGACCCAGTATCAGATGTACTGCATATGCACTAGGCAGCCTGTCTGCCTTCCCTATATCATCATGCGGACGATGATCAGTGCCACGTTGCCCAGTCATACTAGCAACCTTTCCTATGGACGCATGATCACTACATTGCTTACCCGCCTAGGGGTTGATTTGTTGGATGAGAAGATTCAGTAGATATCCTTTTCATCGCCTCTGGATTGGGAGGCCATCTGCAAGATGGGCATGCGGGATGTCCAGGTCAGCGATGAGAAGAGGAACGCGATGGTGCGCCCTCGCATTCGAGTGGAGATGGCTGACACTGAGGCAGCAGCAGCAGCCACTGGAGCAGGGGTTCATGGGGATGACGATCGGCTATACATGGATGTAGATGCCATACCTCCTCCATCGCCTACTCATACTACAAGAGCTGGTCCATCTTCTTCAGTTGGTCCTTCACATGCAGTTGGTCCTTCGTATGCTTCCTCTGATGACATGATTGGGATATTGCACGAGATACGAGAGGCTCAGCGTATGTCTGACTTGAAGATGGGAGAGATTCTAGAGGCTCAGCGCTTATCCGATCAGCGGGTGGGAGAGCTTCTGGCTGCTCAGCGCGTGTCGGATCAGCGGGTGGGAGAGCTTCTAGCTGCTCAGCGCATGTCGGATCAGCGGGTGGGAGAACTTAGGGATGCTCAGCGTGGGATTGACCAGCGGGTGGTCGATCTCACAGCTAGTCTCCAAACGACCCAGACTCAGATAGCTTGGTTGACTAGAGTCTACGATGAGGACTATAATAGAGACCGTGAGGCACCGCCTCCCCATCACCTCCAGCTTCTTGATGTATTTCTTTTATCTTTCTTTTGTACTTCAGAGTAACTGTCTGGTCTGTGGAGTGTACTCTGCTTTAATCATATATATATAAATGTTTTTTCTTCTTTTTGTTGTATATAAATTTATTTCTCATTTAATAGATGCAATATTCTCTTTTAGTTTTGTCTCAAACAACACAGATGCTTATGAGTGTTATTATTACATCTTTTAAAGTTTTGTCCTATCTAAGTTCACAAACTTTTGTTGAAGTATACTAGTTTCACAGACAAGGCCTGAGAGGCTCTGATACCAAGTTGTCACACCCCAATTCTGCACCATTCAGAACGGTGTGATGAACCGTTAATAAACCAACGGTTCAACCAGGATCTCTAATAGGCTATGTCCATTAAAAATAAAACCATACACATCCACAACCATAATCAGAATAAATACACAATAGCGAAAGTCTTATAGTAAATGATCTAAGAAATCTAACTGTGATAACCACAATAAAATATCAAGTTATTGTTGTATCAACTGAGACATAAATAAATAAGGTATCAATTACATTCCCTTAATAATTACAGCAACACGCCCGTACACTGGAGCACTCATATAATCTTCGACAGTAGTACCTGCATCATCAACTAAAAATATTCAACGTCAAAAGGGTGAGCACACATCATGGCTCAGTGAGCAAACAAAACAATGCAACAAACATATGCATGCATTCAATTCATATCTTTGGTCTGGTAATAAGTTTGCAATGCGCTATAGAAAGGTTCGGTGGCTGCCTCGCCGCTATGCACAGGGTGTGGAAGCCCGCCCAAAGGTTAACATTTATTGTCGTCCCCATCCACCTTACCTTGAAATAGATATAGAGCTAAATTACTGAGGCCCGGCCTATGACACTTCCCCTGATACTCTACCCATACCAACACGTAAGTCCCTGCTGGTGAGGGCTTGCAAACTGGGCTCGCAACTAACCAATCCTAATGCCAATCAATGTATCCAAGGCCTCACCCCAGCATCCCTCAATACGTCCATAGAGATAGGGCTAAGGCCCCCCGACAAAGTCAAAGACTACACGGTCCGAGACCACCTCCCCTCATACACTACAACGTAATAGTTATACTAAGGTAATGGCGATACGACGATGTCAATGGACGAGACTTGAGTTAGTGATAGAGCTAGAGTGCTGAGGCCCGGCCTATGACACCCCCCCTGATACTCGCTCGCATCAAGCACATAAACCACACACATACATTCACATGTCTATTCCTATCATCATCATCATCATCATGTTATAAACAATAATTTAAATATGCATGAATAGTAATAATAGAAATATTGGATGACATGTTGAATGCACATGACAAGCATACACGCATAGAATCAATCATGGCATTGGACTCAAGAATAAAATAGTTTATTATTAACCAATTAGTTAAGTCTTGTTCCCTCACCTTTGCTTGATTATAGATCCTCTCTCAAGCTTTAAGAATCAATTAAATATCAATATTATATCACTAGAAGACCTAATCAAGTCGATAAAATTTAATTAGAATTAATTCTGATTTCAAAAAAACTTACTGTTAACTGGGGGTCAATGCCAGGGTCAGAGGTTCCATCGACCCTGGGTGCTACCACCCACATTCTGGACTTCCCGAACATTGGGGGTCGATGTTAGGATCTGGTAGGGTCAATTGTCCATCTACGCCCCATGCGACCCCCCATGGGTTTAGTCAAAATTTCCATCCTACAGTCCATTCCTTCGTGTTTGGATCCTATGGCTTGCTTCTACAATCAATTCCATACATGTTCTATGGTTTAGAACCATAGTTTATTCGCCTACATGGTTTTTATGATCTCCCCCATGGTTTTCCATGAAAACCTAACCATGGGTGGATGATTTGGGTTTCTCCTAGATCATACCCTCTTCACTATCTATTATAAGGTCTTTAGAATTACATGGAGATAGTATCCATACCTGAGAAGAATTAGGCTTGTTTCTCTAAAGCCTTCTCTTTGATCTTCTTCTCCACTTTCCTTCTCTTCTCTTTCTCTTCTCCTTCTCTTCTCTTTCTCTCAATCCAATTAGGGTTTTAAAAGGAGTGAAAGAGGCTTAGGGATGTTCTATTTATAGAGTACAAACTCTCAAAATAAGTCCCACTGAGATTAAGAAAGAATCCATTGAAATTTGGAAAGTTTCCAATTCACGATTTCTGTCGACAGACTGGGGGTCAATGAGGGAGTCGGAGATCCCGTCGACCCCTGGTTCTAAATTATCCGACCCTCGGTTAGAAACTCACGGTCTAACTTTTATCTTGGGGGGGTCCGACCCTGCCTTGCTGGGTATGCGACCCTCCCCCTTATTTCTGTGTTTTTGGGTCAGTTTAATACCTGGGATCGTTATCTCCTTCCCGCACTTGATCCATTTGGCTCGGCCATGATGGGTAGACCTGGTTCAAGGTGGTAAGACCAGATTCATTCGACACGGGTCTTACAAATGATGTTTGATCCAATGGGCAGATTTACACACTCGTGTATAGAGGTGCGTGGGCCACCAAACCTTTCTATAGCACATTGCAAACTTAAAAATCAGACCAAAGATATGAATTGAATGCATGCATATGTTTGTTGTATTGTTTTATTCACTCACTGAGCTCCAGTTGGAGAGTTAACCCTAGCACACGTAATTATTTTAGTTTCTGATGTTGCAGGTGTTACGATTGAAGATTGTATGAATACGCCGACGTGTGGACATGCAGCGGCTATGGATGTGCAAGCTATGGAAGAAGAATATGGCTCGTCAAGCAAGTGTTTCAACTTTGTTTATGCATAGTGGTTAACTTTCATATTGTGATACTTGTAATCAGTATTAATTATGCTTTGGTTACTTGAAGATAATTTGTTAAATATTTAATTGTCATTGTAGACTCTCAGTTCATTATTAATAAAACTTCCACTATTGTGAGGACGAAGATTAAAATTTTGGAAGTCGCCATGTAGATTAAGGTCTTGGACCTTAGAAATGTGAAATCTCAATCCAAGGTAAGACTTCGATTGACTCCTGACCCTTAGATTGGATTTCTGGTCCAACACAGATTGGGTAAGCATTAGGTTACGATTATGGAAAGAGGTTAGGCACCCAAACCGCTCGACCGAAATCAGTTTCCTATACCTTTCTTATGCTAGACTCTATATATTAAACCAAACCAAACCAAGTGGTTTGATATCATTGAACCAAATCTGTATCCATCAGATTGCCTACGTATTACGAAATTATTCCAAAAATCAGGTTCACCATCGTAGTTTAGGTGTGATTAATGTTTATGACTGTGATTTACGCTTGTGCATGATTAAGTTCTTTGTTTAAGTTGAAGTTTATGCTTGAATGGATGAGAAACCCTATGGGTTAGGATTTGGATAGTCCATGCGAACTGATAGATAGTCCTAGTGGATGTATGAATAACCCTATTTGGGTCAAAATATGGATAATCCAATCTGAGTTGGAATGTGGATAACCCTATCTGGGTCAAAATATGGATAACCCTACTTGGGTTAGAATATAGATAACCTTATCTGGGTCCAAATGTGGATAAATATCCTAGTGGATCTATGGATAGTCCAAGTGGACTAAGGTTTGGATCCAAATTTGAGATTCTCCCAAATAGCCTACGTATCTTAGGGTTTTCCCTAGGAATCAGAATCCGCGTAGTTCAAAATGGATTGCAATGGTTGGATATCCTAGTGGATCTATGGATAGTCAAAGTGGACTAAGGTGTGGATCCGAATTTGGGTTTCTCCTAAATGGCTTACGTATCCTAGGGTTTGACATAGGAATCAGAATCCATGTAGTTCGGGATGGGTTGAAATGGATGGGTATCCTAGTGGATCTATGGATAGTCCAAGTGGACTAAGGTGTGGATCCAAATTTGGATTTCTCCCAAATGGCCTACGTATCCTAGGGTTTGCCCTAGGAATCAGAATCCACGTAGTTCGAGCTAGATAACCTGTTTTAGGTTAGAATGTGAGAACCTATTCTAGGTTTAAGGTTTAGAACCTATTCTAGGTTTAGGATTGAGAACCTATTCTTGGTTTAGTGTTGAGAACCTATTCTAGGTTTATGATTGAGAACCAATTCTAGGTTTAGGGTCTATTGAGAGGTGGAAATCATCCTGAATTACCCTTTTCATCTTGAGTTCTAATTTTGGAAAGTTTCACAAAGCATTTTCTTTCTTTATTAAGGTTTTTATTATTTCCATTATACCCTTCCCAAAAATGTGGGTGCCTAAATGCACGTCCCCACACCTAATAGATTTGCTAGGTGTACATATATGGCATTTCAACTAGGGTGCAGCAGAAAGTAAGTTATTGCCAAAAATGAGAACATTCAAACATGGCAGTATATGCAAATATAGCAATGGCATCCTAAACATGATATTGCATGCAAATACAACAGTGTAACTCAATCTACAGTCCAGACTCAAAGAAACTCTCACATCAATAATATCATATCAGATCCTCAATCTAATGGTTAGATTTCTTCAAAATATTATGATCATCTACTAATATTTCATCCAAACAGCCAAGATCGATGGCTCAGATTCATCCCACATCAAGTCATCATTATCAGACTAAGATCTAATGTTCGGGTCATTCACAACAATAATCTAACAATTTAAAATCATTTAAATCACTTCTGATGCTAATTCAACGGTTCAAATTCCACTTGAAGGTAAATTATGATCAATGGATCAAATTTAATCACATTGAATTTCATGATCAATCGTACGATTTTCATCTCATAAAATTCAGATTTTGGCCATTTTTAATCACATCAAATTCCAAATCAATGGCCATGTCACCATCACTTTAAATTCTAAATCAAAGGCCATGATCAATCTAATTAAAATTAACACATGTCCGGATCAAGTACTTTGAAATTCAAACCATAGTCGGATCAATCACATTAAATTTCAAACCATAGTCAGATCAATCACATATACATATCAAATTTCAACATGATCTTGGATTTATAATTATCAATGAATAAGTATGATCAATGATTGATAATAATCATTAAGCAAACACGATGGTTGATATCGGAGCTGCTGGATCAAGGATGTTATCGGTGGAGGTGCTAAGGTAATGCATGTGTAACAGGTGGGTTATGCATGAGCTTGCGGATATCGAGTTGGGTAGTGGTAACAGGTGAGTGGGGGAGGTTAGTTAAATGGATTGCATGACTGAACGCTGCTGTGAGGTGGATAGCAATTGTGTGGGGTATGAAACCAGATGGCGGCATGGTTGGGCTTGGCCTATGGACGGTTAGGATCTGATTAGGTGTTTGATGGTGTTTTCGGTGATGGTTGAGTGCAGGTTTTTGGGTCGGTGCATCAAAGAGGGCTGTGTTGGGATGGACAGCAGGAGGTGGCAATAGAGGAAGGGAGCAGGTGATAATGGCTTGTGGGAGTGGGTAAATAAATTGGCGCAGTGGATTTGGTTTGCAAGGGATGTGGGGAATGGAGTGATACATGGACAGGCTGCAAGTGTTCCAAAACTGGTTAGTATCGGGTGGTGAGGCGATGCATGGAGGCAGGAAGTTCTACAGGAAAATGTAGCAGCAAGTAAGTTATAGAGGTAAGGATCTTACCTCATCAGATTATTCCTCTTCTGCTTCTCCTACTCCTCTCTTTCGATCTGCTCGCTCTTGCTTCACTCTCTCTCTCTCGATCTTCCATCTTTTATTTATTTTTTTCTTCTCTTTTCTGATCTCCATTCTTTTCGGTCTCTCCAGCCCCCTCTCTTCTCCTTCTGTCTCTTCTCGGTTTATCTCCACCGCTCTCTCTCTCTCTCTTTTTATTTTTATTTTTTTATCTCTTCTTTTTTTCACTGACTCCTCTCTTCTTCTCCAGCTCTTGCTTCTTCTTTTTCCTCTTTTATCTTCTCATTTTTCTCCCTTCTCCCTCCTTTCTCTCTTCTCTAGCTCATGCTTCTTCTCCTTCCTCTTTTAACTTCTCGTTTTTCTCCCTTTTCCCTCCTTTCTCTAGCTCCTTCTCTATTCTCTCTCCCTTCTTCTGTTCAGCCTCTTTTATTTTTAATTTTTTTTCTCCCTCACTGCTCAGTCTCTCTCTTTCTCCTCTTCTCGTTTTTTTTTTCTTTTTTCTTCTTTTCTCCCCCTCTGATTTATCTCTTTTTAATTTTTTTCCTTTTTTGGCCGATCCTCCTAATCTTCACTTCTCTAGGCTTGTATCTTTATTTCCCCCTGATTTTCAAGATCTCCATTCTTTTCTCCTTCTCTTTAAGTTTATGATTTCTTTCCTTCTAATCCCCTTGACCTCTATTTCTCTTATTCTCCCTCACGTCCTTCTTTCAGATCTCTTCTCCTTTCCTTTTTTTTTCAATATCAATCACCAACTGATTAGCCTCTCTCCCTTCTCTTCTTCTCTCTCTCTCTCTCCCTTATTCTCAATCTCCTCGGATTCTCTCTTTTTAGATTTCTCTCTTTTATCTTTCCCTTTCCCTTTCTCAATTTCTTTCCTATTCTATTTCCTTTCAAAATTTATTTCCCAAGTTCCTTTCTATATCTTTTTTTTCTTTTCATTAGAATCCTCTCTTTCTTTCCTAATGTTGGTCGTCTCTTTGTACATTTATACAATAATATATCATAAAATAAACATAATAATATGTAATAACGTACATATTAATATATATATATATATATATATATATATATATATATAGCATATAATATATTCTATATAATTACATATATATATATGGCACTATGCACATGGACGAACCGGTTCAATCTAAACTGGTCTGACTTAAGTTGGCTGGGTTGAACTGAGAATGACTTGAATTAACTGGGTTTTCTCTCTCTATCACTTCATGGGCCATTTCCGCTGTTATTCCTCATGGAACATTCCGATAGCCTTTATTCTAAATTTTCTACGTTCACTTTGTAGAACAATAAATATGAAAAATATTGGAAATTGATTCATCACATTTGGAAATAAAATGGTCAACTTATGAATTTTTGAAGTTTAAGCAGGCCAATTATCGATAATTTGACTGACCATTCTGCATGGGATCCTTCGGAGACTTCTACCAGAAATTCTTTACGTCCAATTTGTAGAGTAGTAAAAATGGAACATAATGAAACTGAAATCACCTGATTTGGATATGGGATGACCAAAATATGAATTTTAGATGATTAAATGACCATTTCCATGTGTAATTTTGCATGGGACCCTTCGGAGACTTCTACCCGAGATTTTTCACGTCTACTTTGTAGAATATCACAAATGAAGAATAATGGCCTTGGAATCATCTGAATCTGACGTAGAACGACAAAGATATGAAGCTTCAAAGTTCTAACGATAATTTTGCATGAAAGCTTGCATGGGGCCTACCGGTGACCTTTGTCTGGGATTTTCATGTCCACTATAAAGAGGATTGGAAATAAGGAATGTTGGCCTTTGAATCATCTGATTCCGATATTAGATGACCAAGATATGATGACTTGAAATTTGCATGCATCATACGATAATTATGTAAATGCCCTTACACATTCAAACTGTGATATCTTCCTTGTTTGACGTTAAAATTTGATGATTCCGGTCTCATTTTGAAGATAATTTCACGAGCTATTCATCCAGTTAGTAAATAGCCTATGACCCTGCTATGGGGTTCATTAGAGAATCACAAACCCTTGGGTTAAAAGCCGAAAACTTGGCATATTGGTTCACTTGTGCTGAGGGTGGCAAAAAATGGGTGCTTACAGATGCCCCTCTTTAGCCGAGATTGTTACCAATTAAAGGCTGAAGATAAAAGAACCACATTTTTGGGATATGAGTGAGATTATTTATTGGGCTGCAC
Source organism: Protea cynaroides (assembly GCA_028583415.1). NCBI lineage: Eukaryota > Viridiplantae > Streptophyta > Magnoliopsida > Proteales > Proteaceae > Protea > Protea cynaroides. The sequence goes on along the minus strand of CM053265.1, from coordinate 27,916,546 downwards.
TTAGGATAATTTGTCCTAAACTGCCTACGTATTCTAAGGGTGTCCTAGAAGTCAAGCCCAGAACGTAGTTCGACTGGCAAGAAGATTTGCTCTTCTTGGAAAATTGGTGATTATTCCTCTCGTATGAAGCTAGGCTGTGAATACAAGGCTCATTTATAGGCTGGGAACCTCTTCTTGCTGAGGTGGAACTCATGATGCAAGGTACTCGCGGGTTTGAACCCGGCTTGATCCATTTATAGGCTAATAAACCGTTTCTTTGCCTCGTAGTCTCCATTGACCTGACGTACGACCAGTTGGGAGTCGCTGGACGCTTCCACCCTCCGAGCCATAACCGCCTTGGCCAGGCGAAGTCCAGCGATAAGGGCCTCATACTCGGCGGCGTTGTTGGAGACTTGGAACATGAATCGAATAGCGCAGTGAATTTGAAAATCCTCTGGGCTGGTGAGGATGAATCCGGCACCGCATTGAGTTTTGCTTGATGCTCCGTCAACAAAAAGGGTCCATGCCTGTGGTTGCTCCTCTGAGGGTGAGTCGTTGATAGCGGGGTCTGCGGCAGGGGAAGCCTCAAGTAGGTAGTCGGCCAGCGCCTGGGCTTTAATGGTTGTACGAGGCTTGAAGTGAAGGTCGAACTCTCCTAACTCGACGGCCCAGTTGATGACTCAACCGAAAATGTCTGGCTTAGATAAAATCTTCTTCAAAGGTTGATCAGTCAGAACGGTGATGGAATGCGCCTGGAAGTACGGGCGTAGCTTACTTGCAGACGTGACTAACGCCAGTGCGACTTTTTCAATGAACTTATACCTGGTCTCGGCTTCCAGCAGGACCCTACTGACATAATAAATGGGGCGTTGGACGCCCTTTACTTCTTTGATCAGTACTGCGCTTACCAGTTTTGTAGAAACGGCCAAATATAACTCCAAATTGTCGCCTACCTCGGGTTTTACCAGCAATGGGGGAGATGTCAGGTATTTCTTTAGTTCGTCGAACGCCTGTTGGCACTCGACCGTCTACTGGAAGGTCTTATTGCCCTTCAGTGTTTGGAAAAATGGTTGGCATTTGTCCGCAGAACGCGACATGAACCGATTGAGCGCAGCGACTCGCTCTGTGAGCTCTTGCACCTGTTTTATCCTGGTGGGTGCTGTCATTTCTAGAATGGCCGTAATTTTTTCTGGATTGGCCTCGATCCCACGGCTTGAAACCATGAAACCCAGGAACTTGCCCGAAGTGACCCCAAATGCGCATTTTGCGGGATTAAGGTGCATTCTGTGCCGTCGGAGTACACTGAATGCCTCTTCTAGGTCACGAACATGGTCGTTCTCGGTTAAAATTTTCACCAACATGTCGTCAACGTACACCTCCATGTTGCGCCCAATTTGTTCGGCAAAGATCTTGTTCACTAACCTCTGATAGGTGTTAAAAAAATGGAAAGAAAATAGTGATTAGGGTAGAAAACCCTAAAATGGAAAGAAAATAGCAATTAGGGTAGAAAACCCTAAAATGGAAAGAAAATAATAATTAGGGTAGAAAACCCTAAAATTGAAAGAAAATAGCAATTAGGGTAGAAAACCCTAAATATGGAAAGAAAATAGCAATTAGGGTCTTGCCATGCTTAGAAGATAGCCTACTAGATCATGTCATATAGGCTCTTGCCTTATTTGCAATACATGCCATATTTGAAAGATTTTTAAACAATCTTACTGTATGTGAATTTCTTTCCATAAATGTTTTATGTGCCATATTTAGATAGAATATTCTATTTTTTTGGCAATAACTTATTTTATGCAACACCCTAGTCAAACTGCCATATCTGCACACTTCTAGAAGATAATCTAGGCGTGGGGACGTGCATTTAGGCATCCACATTCTTGGGAAGGGCATAATGGGAATAATAAAACCTTAATAAAGAAAGAGAATTCTTTGCCAAACCTTCCAAAATTAGAATTCAGAATGAAAAGGGTAATTTAGGACTATTTGCCCCTCGGCAAACCCTAAACCTATAATAGGTTCTAAACCCTAAACCTAGAATAGGTTCTCAATCATTAACCTAGAACAGGTTATCCAGTCCCGAACTACGCGGATTCTGATTCCTAGGTCAAACCCTAGGATACGTAGGCCATTTGGGAGAACCAGAACACCTTGGCGGACTCTTTATCCAAACTGGCCTCGGCGGACTTAAAAGATCTGGATCATTCAGTATACATCGAGGTTCTGACCCACTCATCCGTAGATGCCACAACCAAGGCCATACTACCAACAGTGTCCGAGCCGTCGTGGATGGATCCAATCTTTTCCTTTCTCCACAATGGTCAGCTACCAGAAGATAAGAAAGAGGTCAGACGAATCCAATCCAAAGCTCACCATTACGTCATCGAGGCGGTAGTTCTGTACAAGAAGGCTTTCACGTTTCCACTGCTCCGGTGTTTACGTCCTTCCGAAGCGGCACGAGCTGTTAAGGAAGTCCATGAGGGCATATGTGGTGCGCACCAGGGGGGTAGAGTACTCGCGCACAAGATATTACGCCAGGTATATTATTGGCCGAAGATGCGTCAAGACTGTATCAACTACGTCAAGCGGTGCTCCAAGTGTCAAATGTACGCACCGGTATCTCACCTCCCGGCCCCGCACCCCTCCGTCCCATCGAAGCAGCCCCCATTCCCTTTGCCACATGGGGAATGGATATCATGGGCCCTTTTCCACCGGCACGTTATCAGCGAAAATTCGTGGTCGTCGCGGTGGACTATTTCACTAAATGGGCAGAGGCGGATGCGTTATCCACCATTCCAGAAAGTGCCATCAGGAACTTTTTCATCAAGTCGGTTATATACCGGTACGGAGTCCCCAGAGTTCTTATCACGGATAATGGAAAGCAATTTGATAACAAGGCCTTTGCGGCATTCTGTGCGGAGCATCGTATTGAGCACCAGCACGGCGCTGTGAAGCATCCACAAACTAGCGGTCAGACAGAAGCCACCAACAAGATCTTGTTGAAAGGCATCAAATCCAGACTCGACGGGGCAAAAGGTAGGTGGTTGGACGAATTACCGCACATACTATGGGCAGATCGGACTACTCCAAAAACAGCTACGGGTGAATCTCCCTTCCGACTTTCCTTCGGCACAGATGCCGTGATCCCCTTAGAGGTTCGAATTGCATCCCACCGGATCGCCAATTACAACCCAGTCACCAATGAGCCAGGGTTATGGGCCAACTTGGACCTCGTAGAAGAAATGAGGGACCAAGCCCAAATACGGATTGCAGCCAACCAGCAGCAGGTAGCCAAGCACTACAACAAGAAGGTGTGCCCGCGATCGTTCAAGGAAGGCGACCTCGTCCTCACAAGGACCATTGCATCTGACCCGGCTAATCAGGGGAAACTAGCCCCGAACTGGGAAGGCCCCTATCAGGTCACCAAAGCACTGCACACGGGATCCTACCGCCTAATGGACATGGCAGGACAAGCCTTGCCCAGAGCATGGAATGCAGAGCACCTCAGACCATTTTATCAATGAAATCCCCCTAGTGTACGAGCCATTTTTTATTCAACTTCGGCGACTTTAATGAATTTCCAACAAAGTCAATACCCTGCATTCTCCAGCACATTTGGCTACAAGAATTGTACAAGTTAGGTAGACATGGCTCCGCGCCGATACGGATATCATCCCGGCCCCATGCCGATGTGAGACCCATTCGACCCAAGGATTTCACCAAGTATGAAAACCCCTTGGGCCAAGGAGGGTAGACACGGCTCCGCGCCGATACGGATATCATCCCGGCCCCGTGCCGATGTGAGACCCATTCGACCCAAGGATTTCACCAAGTGTGGAAACCCCTTGGACCGAGGAGGGTAGACACGGCTCCGCGCCGATACGCATATCAACCCGGCCCCGTACCGATGTGAGACCCATTCGACCCAAGGATTTCACCAAGTGTGGAAACCCCTTGGACCGAGGAGGGTAGACACGGCTTCGTGCCGATACGCATATCATCCCGGTCCCGTGCCGATGTGAGACCCATTCGACCCAAGGATTTCAACAAGTATGAAAACCCCATGGGCCGAGGAGGGTAGATACGGCTCAGCGCCGATACGGATATCATCCCGGACCCGTGCCGATGTGAGACCCATTCGACCCAAGGATTTCACCTAGTGTGGAAACCCCTTGGACCGAGGAGGGTAGACACGGCTCCACGCCGACACGCATATCATCCCGGTCCCGTGCCGTTGTGAGACCCATTCGACCCAAGGATTTCACCAAGTATGAAAACCCCTTGGGCCGAGGAGGGTAGACACGGCTCCGCGCCGATATGGATATCATCCCGGCCCCATGCCGAGGTTAGACCCATTCGACCCAAGGATTTCACCAAGTATGAAAACCCCTTGGGCCGAGGAGGGTAGACACGGCTCCGCGCCGATACGGATATCATCCCGGCCCCGTGCCGATGTGAGACCCATTCGACCCAAGGATTTGACCAAGTGTGGAAACCCCTTGGACCGAGGAGGGTAGACACGGCTCCGCGCCGATACGCATATCATCCCGGCCCCGTGCTGATGTGAGACCCATTCGACCCAAGGATTTCACCAAGTGTGGAAACCCCTTGGACCGAGGAGGGTAGACACAGCTCCGCGCCGATACGCATATCATCCCGATCCCGTGCCGATGTGAGACCCATTCGACCCAAGGATTTCACCAAGTATGACAACCCCTTGGGCCGAGGAGGGTAGACAAACATGAACCTTCCAAGAGAGCAGAGAGCGAGAAAGGAAGCAATTACACAAGATTACCTCCAAAGGCATTCAATTCATTCTGTGCAAAGAGAAGATTACATCGGTGTAAAAAAAAAATATACATATCATTTTCTAAGTATTTCCGTCAGGAGGGTTCGCCTCTCCGTTGGCAATATCACCAGAGCTACCTTCAACAACTACACACAGCCCAGAATGTAGAGAACCTCCGGGAGTGGGAGGGGGACCCATTGCAGAAGCAACGCCATCCCGAGGGGTCGTCGGAGTCCCATCTACATCTGGAGAGGCTGGAGGCTCCTCACCCTCGAAAACCTCGTCCAGTCGCCGGAGCATCTCATCATCGTCTACCTCGGGGATCTCCACTTTGTCCTCATCAGGAACAAGGCACGCGGCGCCGATATAGTCTATACTCGACACCTTCTCGTCCACAAACTCCTTCAGAGCAAGCGCCCCTGAGTGAAGCTCTGAAGGGAGAGCCGCCCCACCAGCTCCTTGAAGTCCTCGGACTTTTGATACAGCCGTACCGCATTGGCCGCGAGGGAGCGCACCTTCAGATAACCATCCCGCCACCGAGACCTATGACTATTCGCCCGATCCAGAGCCAGCTTCAGCTGACCGATCCACTCCTCCCGTGCCCTTGCCTCGTCCTCAAGACGTTGTTTGTCTTCGAGCATCTTGGCAAGATGAGTGACTTCGGCAGTCACGGCAGTCACTTCCCGCTCTTTATACCGAAGCCGTCTTCTGGCGTCGTCCCATGCCTCCTCGGCCGAGTGCAACTTGTTGTCTGTCTCGGCCAAGTTACGCGCTGTCTCCTCGGCGCGTTCTTTCAAAGTCTCAAGGTACACGCCGAGCTGCATCGAAATCACGACTACAATAGTTAATGCTAGAAAGATGAACAAAGAATTGGCAGGACGAAATTGAACGAAGAAAGCAACTTACCGATGCACCTAGTGTATTTGCCCCGGAGATAAGTGAAGGCATAGGGAGCTCCTGCACCAATGACTGGTCCCGAGGAAGAATGGCTCCTTGCAACAGTTCCTTCGCGGCCCGGATGTCTCCCATGGCCGTGTCTTCCTCGGTAAGCGCCCAATCAGGGTGAAATGCTCGCTCGTCCCCGGTGCGGTCGCGAGGGGAGGGTCCCAACAGGGGGATGCGCCTAACCTCCCCTCAGACACCGCCCACCCCCTGATGCACTCTAGGCCTCTCAGCAGGAGCAGCTGGTGAGGTCCGGGTGTGCACCGGCATCTGCTGCCGAGCCGCGCTCATCTTCGACGTTTCTCCCAATGCTAGAACAGCCTCCGGCATGGTAGCGGTGGCCCCTTTCCCTGAAAAATCAAGTACACGGTACCGAGGCGTCAGAGGCATTGCATAGACGCGCGCGGAGGTGGCCAAGGCTGAATCGGAAGAAATCTTACGAGTCCTTTTGGAGGGCCGTCTGGTGAAGTCCCCCTCGGCACCAGCCTGACCCACTGCGACCCTCGACGCCGGCTCCTCCTGGGCCCTTTTCGCCGCGGCCTCCTTCCTAGCGTCGTTCTTTTGCTTCAGCTCCAGCAGATAGTCTTTGCTTAGTTTCACTGCAAAACAAAAAAACAGAATCAGCCCAGTTAGTAGGGACCACATCGGCCATTCTATGACAAAATAATACTCACAAAGACGGTTTTCATGCAAAACGAGAGGGTCCCTCAGTTCGGCCACCCGGATCCGAGCCCATTCGGTACTCCGAGCACGCCGCAGCATCTCAGACTCCTCGGGCAATAGGGGCGAGTCCGTGTTGAATGCCTTGACATCCAATTTCTTCCAAATATTCTCCAACATAAAGTTATCACCTCGGATATAGAAAAACTTGTTCTTTCCCAGCTTGATCGAGGTCGGTTTATCTGCTAAGAGGTCGTCAAACTTAGGTCTTTTGGCGAAGTAATACCACCCCGACCGGCAGTAGTCATTGAAGGTGAACATATGGCGGAACATGTTTAGGGTCGGTACATACCCCAACCTCTGGAAGTATTTGATGAACGCCATCATATTCTTCCATGAGTTCGGCATCAGTTGGATAGGGGCCAGTTGATAAAATCTCAAGATTTCAACCACCAACTTCGGTACCGGCACCCGGAAGCCAGCCTTGAACATTTCAATGTTAACGCATAGCTCCGACCTCCGATTCCAGCAGGCCCGCTCCCCTTCAAGAGCCATCCGAATCCACATCATCCGGAATCTGATAACTCTCCCGGAGACTGTTGAACTCTGCCTCAGTCAGAAGGGATACCTCACTCCGGGCATCAAACTCTGGAGGAGCCTCGGCTCCTTCCTGGGCCTGTATCAACACCTCCGAACCGACCTCATTGGTAGACACTCCCACCAACATCTCTCTCTGGGAAGGACCTCCCTCGGTCGTCAACTCCATCTCGGGACCACCCTCAGATATTCGTCCCACCGAGCCGCTGGGCAGGGAGGAACCCGATGTTGACTCACTGCCAGACGAGGCAGAGCTATCGCTACTACTACTGCTGTTACTAATGGAAGATGTCCCCACCTCCTCTATATCTATTTGGGGTTCGGTCTCCCTACCCTCGTTGGCCATCCTACAAATACTTAGATAAAATACTTACTGGATGCAAGTCGGCACTCACTTCACCCGATCGAGCTGCTTCGACGTCTCCGGACCGATGTGCGACAGACGAACTGATGTGAAGAATGACGAACCGAAGTGAGCGAGAATCAATAGTGTTTTCGGAGTGGGGGACCTTCATACCCCACTCCCCTTTTTATAAGATCTCAATCCTCCCGTATACACGTGGCAGCCCCCCACTGATCAAAACTTCGGTGCATTTATTACCGAAGATAAACTCGGGTCCGTCTTTTGGGTCCCGCCTGGCGGTATCCACGTCTAGCCCACGCCTAGTAATCGGATCCGGGTATGCCCACATCGGGGCAATGGCTCGGATCACGTGATAATCCCGTGATGGCCTTGGCACCATCCTCAAAATGACCGATGTGTATTGACCGCAGTGCCCACATCGGTCAAATGGCTCGGATCACGTGACCGGAACGTGACGGCCTCGGCAAAATCCTCAGAATGACCGATGTGTATTGGCCGCAGTGCCCACATCGATCGATTGGGTACGGATCACGTGACCGGAACGTGACGACCTCGGCATCATCTTCAGAATGACCGCTGTGTATTGGCCGCAGTGCCCACATCGGTCAAACGGCTCGGATCACGTGACTGACACGTGACGGCCTCGGCAAAATCCTCAGAATGACTGATGTGTATTGGCCACAGTGCCCACATCGGTCGAATGGATACGGATTACGTGATCGGCACGTGACGGATTCGGCATCATCCTCAAAATGACCGATGTGTATTGGCCGCAGGGCCCACATCGGTCAAATGGCCCGGATCACGTGACCGGCACGTGACGGCTTCGGCACCATCCTCAGAATGACCGATGTGTATTGGCCGTAGTACCCACATTGGACAAATGGCTCGGATCACGTGACCGGCACATGACGGCCTTGGCAAAATCCTCAGAATGACCGATGTGTATTGGCCGTAGGGCCCAAATCGGTCAAATGGCCCGGATCACGTGACCGGCACGTGACGGCCTCGACACCATCCTCAGAATGACCGATATGTACTGGCCGCAGTGCCCACATCGGTCGAATGGCTCGGATCACATGACCGGCATGTGACGGCCTTGGCATCATCCTCAGAATGACCGATGTGTATTGGCCGCAGTGCCCACATCGGTCAAATGGCTCGGATCACGTGACCGGCACGTGATGGCCTCGGCAAAATCCTCAGAATGACCGATGTGTATTGGCCGCAGTGCCCACATCGGTCGATTGGGTACTGATCACGCGGGCCGAACGTGGCGGCCTCGGCACCATCCTCAGAATGACCGATGTGTATTGGCCACAGTGCCCACATCGGTCGATTGGGTACGGATCACGTGACCGGAACGTGACGGCCTCGGCACCATCCTCAGAATGACCGATGTGTATTGGCCGCAGTGCCCACATCGGTCGAATTGGCTCGGATCACGTGATAATCCCGTGATGGTCTCGGCATTATCCTCAGAATGACCGATGTGTATTGGCCGCAGTGCCCACATCAGTCGAATGGCTCGGATCACGTGACCGGAACGTGACGGCCTCGGCAAAATCCTCAGAATGACCGATGTGTATTGGCCGCAGTGCCCACATCGATCGATTAGGTACGGATCACGTCACCAAAACGTGACGGCCTTGGCACCATCCTCAGAATGACCGATGTGTATTGGTCGCAGTGCCCACCTCGGTCGAATTGGCTCGGATCACGTGACCGGCACGTGACGGCCTCGGCATCATCCTCAGAATGACCGATATGTACTGGCCGCAGTGCCCACATCAGTCGAATGGCTTGGAACACGTGACCGGCATGTGACGGCCTCGGCATCATCCTCAGAATGATCGATGTGTATTGGCCGCAGTGCCCACATCGGTCAAATGGCTCGGATCACGTGACCGACACGTGACGACCTCGGTAAAATCCTCAAAATGATCGATGTGTATTGGCCGCAGTGCCACTTCGGTCAATTGGGTACGGATCACGTGACTGGAACGTGACGACCTCAGCACCGTCCTCAGAATGACCGATGTGTATTGGCCGCAGTGCCCACCTCGGCCCCGGATCGGGATTTCCAGTACTGACTGATGTGGCCCAACCGCAATGGCCACCACGGTGCCAAGCCCCCATTTATTCGCCAAACATCGACGCGCTCTCAACTACAACGCCCTGTCCCCTCGGCGGGGTCTACTGCTTACATGGACCGACCCTTCCAATTTCGGCAGAGCAACGAAGCAAGTTGTTAGGGGGAGGAACCGTCTCTCTATTTTTTTGCTCAACCGAACCCTACAGATTCGGCAGGGCAACGAGGCAAGTGTTAGGGAATCACGCCACACTGGCAACTACAACCCTGACATGTAGGACTCAATCTCAGAGCCACGTGGAGATCCCCTATTCGACATAAGAAGGCCTCTCAAGCAAAAGAACAAAGGGTAAAATCGGTGTTTCCCCTCAAGCACAAGAACAAAGGGTAGAATCGGTATTTTAGGATTTTGCACTATTCACTATAAATAGGGTGAATCCCGAGGTTTTTTGACAGAGACAACATTTACTACTCATTTATTACTCCTTGAGATCCACGTTCTGACACATCGGTTGGAAAATCTCACCTCACCCCACACTTTATAATATCTTAGTGGGCTCGACACCGAGCCCATTGACTGTTCACAGAGTCTACCTTTGGCATCGGAGTGGACCCGGGGCATCCAGCCCCCCCCCCCCTTCTTTGCCTTTCCTTGTCTTGCAAGTCCAGTCAGCATGGAGAGGACCCACAGGACGGATCAGGGCCGAAACAGCTCTGATGATCTCCCTAAAACGACTGGTATGAATTTCAAGGATGCTTTAAGGTCAGGGGAAGCTTCACAACAAACTGCTTCAGGGGTAAAAACATTTGCTCAGGTTGCAGGGGGCTACCAGATCTGAATGCTCTACCAAATCCTGTGATCTCGGGGGGACTGACAAGAGTTGTCCTGCTACAAGCTGTTGTAGACAGCCAGATCACAAAATATTAGTTAGCCTTGATTGGAAGAGTTTTCACTAGAGGACTTTTCTTAAAGGATCTGTATCGAATTCTGGCTGATCAGTGGGGTGTTGCGTTCAAGATGACGGCATTTGGCAAAGGCTTCTATGTATTTCAGTTTTTCTCTAAGGAGACTATGGTATTAGTGTGGAGAGCCTCTCCATCTTCAGCTCTGGGAACCTGGGTTTCATATTGGTAAGGCTCACGTTGGTTACCACTTACAATGGATTCGGCTGCAAGGTCTTGGGTTGGAGTTTTGGAATGAAGATTTTCTTTGTTCGATGGGGAAAGCCTTGGGTAGGCCAGTGTCTATTGATAATAATACAAAAAATAAAATTATCGATAGGTTTGCGAGAATGCAAATTAAAAGGATGAATGGAGGTCCAAAACCAGAGGAAGTTTTAGTAGAGCATCACTTTGGAGGAAAACACCATTTATTTAAGCAAAGAGTGGAATACGAGAACCCTGTTATGCGGTGTATTGGCTGTAGTTCATTTGGGCATAGGGTTGATGTTTGTCCAACTCGGAGAAAAGAAGTGGATAGACAAGAATAGGTTGGAAGGTCTGGAATCCAGACTGATGAACGTGCCATGCCAGAGAATATTCCAGTAGCTATAGATGTGCCAAATCTATTTGGAAGATGGGCGGACGCGGGTGAGGAGTCTGATGGTGATGTAGGTGAAGAGGTAGATGCTCTGTTGTGATCCCCCTTGTAAGGCTTAGGTATTGATGTGGCCCAGCCGGCGCAAGATGTCGATCTTTAGGTTAGCTTTGAAGTGGGTGTCAAGTCGGTTGGTAGTGATTTGGCTGGTCAGGAAACTCATCAGGATCCTACACATAAAATTGATCCAGCATCTGAACGCACCCTTCTTTCCCGGCGGGACCAAAATTCAGGGGGAGATTGATACCGACTATGGTGAATTTGCTCCTCCCATACCTATTGTACATGGTGACAATAGTGAATTTAGTGATCATAGTAATCATCCATTGCGATCATCCTCACCTTGAAGCCGCCCGCGGAAATAGAGACAGTTGAAAAAGTCCCGATCTACCGATGCCAGAAGAAGATCTACTCGGGTGTCACAACCTTCTACTAGATTACGAGATTACTTCACCTATCACACTGCTGAATATCCAATTCAACAACATGTTTGCTATGACAATGTTTCTTCCGAATTTTTGGCATTCTTGACAAAGAGTTGATTCTCACAAGTGAACCAATTAATTTTCCCGAGGCTAAGGTCTCTTCCGTATGGATTAAGGCCATGAATGATGAGCTTTCACTCTCTGATAGAAACCACACTTGGGACATAGTAGCTCTACCCGCCGGAAAGCGCCCCTGTTGGTCGCTGTCGATGGGTATACAAGATCAAGTACAAAAGTGATGGATCTATTGAAAGACACAAGGCAAGACTTGTTGCCAAAGGTTATACACAAACATATGGAGTTGACTACAAGGAAACCTTTGCTCGGTCGGAAAATGAACACCGTGAGAGTGTTAATGTCGAGGATAAATTGTGGTTGGTCTTTATTTCAAATGGACGTGAAAAATGCATTCTTGCAAGGAGACTTAGAAGAAGAAGTATACATGACCACTCCTCCGGTCATCCCTTAGAACATCAAGTGGAGTCGTGTGTAAGCTCAACAAAGCCATTATGGGGCAGTCCCCACGGGCATGGTATGGTAAGTTGAGTACTGTTCTTATAAGTTTTGGCTTTCGTCGGAGTATGTCTGATTCATCAATGTTTGTTAGAAAGAACACCAATGGTATCATTGTTGTGTTGGTTTATGTTGATAACATTGTCATCACTGGTGATAATCTCTATGACATAGCGGCTCTCAAACAGATTTGAATGAGAAATTTGACATCAAGGATCTAGGAAAATTACGGTACTTTCTTGGAATAAGTAGCCACATCGACTAAGGGTTTGTTTATCTCTCAAAGAAAGTATACTTTGGATCTCTTGAAAGAGACCGGCAAGCTCGGTGCCAAACCCGCCGATTCCCCATGGACTATAATAGTAAATTTCTCATTGATACTACTCCATTACAAGACAGCAGCCGCTTTCAACGGTTAGTGGGAAGATTAATATACTTAACAATTACCGGGCCCGACATCTCTTATGCAAGAAGTTATGTGAGTCGGTTTATGCAAGCACCCACCGAAGGACATATGGAACTTATTGACCGCATCCCGCGCTACCCGAAACTTGCCCGGAAGAGGTATTTGGATGCGGAAACATAATCACACGAGAATTGTGGGTTACACCGATTCCGCGGGGCGGAAGTCCCTCGGACGTAAAATCCACTCTGGATTTTGCACCTTTGTGGGTGGCAATTTGGTCACGTGGAAAAGTAAGAAACAACATGTTGTGGCTCGTTCTAGCGCGAAGCGGAATCACGGGGCAATGGCTTCCACTACTAGCGAACTCGCCGGCTTCGAGCTTTGTTACAGGAATTGGATCTTGTGACTTCTAACCGTCCGATGCAACTATATTGTGACAATCAAGCGCCACTTATATTGCTTATAATCCCGTCTTTCATGAACGGACCAAACATATAGAGGTGGATTGTCACTTTGTGCGTGAAAAAGTCCAAGATAACACCATTGAAACTCCTTGGGGGAAAAAAAAAAAAAAAAAAAAAAGGGGGGAAAAAAAAAAAAAAAAAAAAAAAAATCCGGGGGGGTTGGTTTGAGGGGGGTTTTTTTAAAGGTTTTTCCCAAAAAATTTTTTTTAGAGGGGGGGTTTTTTTGGTTTTTGTTTTTTTTTTTTTTTTTTTTTGGGGGGGGGGGGGGGGGGGGGTTAGGTTGTGTTTGGGGGGTGGGGTTATGGATTTTATTTTTTTTATGGGGGGGGGGGGGGGGTTGGGGGGGGGGGGGGGGGGGGTGGGGGGGGGGGGGGGGGGGGGGGGGGGGGGTTGAGAGGGGGGGGGGGGGGGGGGGGGGTTGTGGGTGGGGGGGAGTAGGGGATGAATATATTTTTTTTTAATTTTTTTTTTTTTTTTTTTTTTTTAAAGGATAATAAACCTCCCCAAGAAGTATGAAGAACTTGGGGATTCTCACCGTGGAGTAGACTTCTGTGGTAGAAGTTCGAACCACGTAAATATTTTCTCGTCTTTCCTTTATGCATAAGTTAACAGAGAGTAACATCCTCTCCTGGTGGGTTTGCCTCGATTGGAAGACATGGAAGAATAAAATTGGCATTTAAAGTTGTGGCCATAGTGGATGTAGCTTTGAATGATGAGGGTGGTGGGTTCACCACTGTGGAAAAATGACCATCTGGGCGTCCTGCTGGAGGGGGGAATAGGAGGTCGGAACAGGCGAGTGTCTTGTCTAGAGACCTTAAGGAAAAAAGATGCTCAATGAAGGTTCTATTTTGGAATGCAAGGGGCGCTCGAACCCAAATACAAGACGATTGTGGAAAGGGATGGTTAGAAAGCATTGTCCAGATGTTGTTGTGACCATTGCAGAGCCAATTGTTAGTCCTATTAAACTCCCTAAATTGATGCTATGAAGGTGTGGTTGTGATATTGAGCTCCTTCATAATGTAAAGGAAGGTAAGGTGCTTAACTTGTGGGTGATATGGAAGTAGGGTATCTAGAAGCCAATTTTGGGCATTCTTCGGATCAAGTAATTTCGGTCCAAGTTAAAATTGATGGGATTCTACAAGTTATCTCTTTTGTTTATGCCAATAACAAAAGAACTGGTAGAGGAAAATTATGGTTTGATTTGACATCTATGAGCCCTTCAGGGGATTCCTTGGCTTTTCGTTGGAGATTTTAATTGTTGCCTGTACGCTCATGAAAAAATGGGGCCTGGTCAATTCGATGAGGTTTCAGTAGGTGAATTTGATGTTTTCTTGAGTAATTTTCCTTTGGTGGCTCTTCCATCGTCACGGTTGAAGTACACTTGGTCCAATAATAGAGTTGTTGGTCGGGTCCAAGCAGTACTGCATGGATAGGAGTTTGGGAAACGACTCATTGTTTGCTATATATGAGCAGAGTTATCAAAAATTGCTTCCGAGGGTGGGGTCTGCCCCAATACTTGTGGGGTGCTCATCTATTCCCAAACCTCTTAAAGTCCCCTTTAGAATGCCAAGGTTTTGGATGGAGCACTCTTCTTCTAAAGAAGTAGTGAGAGATGTGTGGAGCAAACCAATTAGAGGTGCTCCTTTCTATATGCAGAAGTTAAAAGCTGTGAAATGTGAGATTGGCTCGTGGTCTAGAGAGGTATTTCCCCATATAGACAAGGAGGTTAATTTATCCAAGCTGGCATTAGATGATATGCAAGAAATTATTAAAACTGTAGGATGTAATTCTGATTTGAAATGTCAGGAAGATTTAGCTATTACAAAATATAAGGAGGCCTATGCTCTTCATGAATCTTTGTGGTCTGAGAAGGGCGTATCAAATGGCCAAAATGTGGAGATAAAAACTCTAAGCTCTTTCATGCTCATGCCAAAGCTCGAAGAAGTAGAAATCTGATTCGCACTCTGCAATCAGAGGAGGGTTCAATTGTGGACTCTCAAGTAGACGTCAGGGAGTATGTTGTCAGGTATTATGAAACCTTTCACTGTAGCTCATATTGGTTCTAGTTCGTGTTCAATAGGCCCATCTTCTGATGGACTTATTCTTGGGTTGACTCAATTGTTATTGGCTAAGCCCATCTGACTAATTTAAAATTAGCCCATCCCATTTTTTTTCATTGTAAATGCAGTCCATGAATTTATATCATTTCAGCCCATCATTTATTGTGTATAAGTTCAGCCCAGTAATTTTTTTGTATGCAATGTGCAGGCCCACCAGTTTGTTTAGGACCAGCCCATACTTTTGGTTTATCTCTCAAGGATTTTGTCCGATTGCTTGCACATCCATAGTTAGTTAAAACGGCAACAACAAGAAAACAAAACGGAATGGTACGGGTTTTAAACGGAGAAAAACAAGAACGGTATGGTAAAAAAAGGATCAAATATTTTGAGAATGGCAAAAAAACTAAAACGGACGATATGAGTTTTAAACGGATTAGATATAATACGGTACGATGAAAAAAAGGGCAATATATTGCCATAAATTGAAAAATTATACCTAAATCAATGGGATCAAATGACATAATGATGTGTCTAGCCATAAAATGGTGAGAATTATCATCTTCATTCAAGTAATTAATTGATGTTTTATGTTTGTCCAAGACTAGAGAGAGAGAGAGAGAGAGAGAGAGCATTGTGGCCTATAGTATACATTTGTTAAGATCCATAGTCCACCCTAATAAGTAATAAAGTTATGAGTTTATAAGCAATTATGAGAAAGTGGCAGTCTTTAATCCCACATCGGTTACATGCAGAAGGTAATATTCTATATTAAACGATATGAGATTAATCGACTCATTGCTCATTGAAAATGCATGTTAAAATACGGATATAGTATGATACGCATATTAAACGCGTTTTAAACGACAAGGCTTGGAGTATGGAGTATTTCAAAGTATTTTTAAGGTTAATACGATAATACGCGTACTAAACGGTTGAGTACGGTACACGTTTAAAACAAGTTTTAACTAACAGAGTGCACATCCGATGCTTGATTTAATGCAAAGTTGATTTGGGCTGAATATAAATTCAAATGGTTCATTTTAATTTGTCTGAATTTGATTGTGAGTTGATTCAACCCTCTACCTATTGTTTTCACGATTATCATGCGTGGGTTAATCAGCCCATCTTTTTTGTTGCTTGTTTGTCATAAGTGTTAGATTTGTTTTAATATTTTATTCTTTTTATTTGTTTATAATTTGTGTAGCATGCTTATGTTTGCTTTCTTTTGCTATTACTTGTTTGGGAGAGCATCATTGGTGGCAAGAAGCTGGATTCAGAGCGAGGACAAAGAGACTTTCAGTAAGCAATCGGGTATTCTCCTTCTTTTATTTTTAGTTGATCTCTATTGTTGCATTGTAATTTTGTTTGCATATTTGATAGCATTCTTGTAATATGATGTTTAGGAGACTCCAACGAGTCCAACTCCCACAAGAGAACCAAGATCCAATGCCGACCTTTATGGGCCCATTTAGATTGAGGCCCACCCAACCTTAGGATTGGATTCATGAGTGAGTGGGAGAATATACCAAAATATATTAATGAAATCTGTGATGGATAGATGAATGTGTAGGATTTTCTAGCCCTGTGGGGTGCCACTTTGTTACCCCAAGATTGGGATGTAAGTGAGGTTTAGTCAAACCCCGTGTGTCAAAAGTTGAGGCAGTGGCCTCTTGAGTGTTGGCCAAGCGTATCCATGACTCGTCAATCCGTGGAAACTACGTTTGACCTAATTCTTGAGAGACAGAGGTCTTAAGAGATACGTAGGTAGCGGTAGAGTTTATTCGCTCTACACAAGGTCAAATTGAGGTAAGTTTCATGTATTATGAGATTACCTCACTGAGGGGACTTCTTTGTGATAGGGAGTACCTCACACGAGATGTGTTCCATCGATGTGAGACCATTTCACCTTTGGATGCATTTTAATACTTTGGGAGTATCACTTTTGCATATGCCTGGTTATCCACAACTGCCCGAACTACGTTTGGCTTAATTCCCACCGCATAGGGATACGTAGGCAGTTTGGGATGTTTCCCAAACCCAGTCATAACTTTGTGGATATTTTTGTACTTTGCTTTGTGTTTTGATTTTTTTTTTTTTTTTTTTTTTTTTTGTATATCATTCCTTCTTATTGATTATTCTTTTGTCTTTAAATTTTGTATATTTCATTTTTTGTATACATACTATTAATTGTGGAATTATTAACTCATTAGTATAATATGTAATTAGTTTAATGAAAATTAGAGACCCAATTAGGATCCCCTTGTGCATAATCTAGCCTAAGTAGATAGTCCCAAAGCACGCATAAATTGCAAGAAAAGAAAGGATATAGGGAGACCGGTAAGACCGGGCGAGTTGAGCGCTTAACATCTTCCCAACTCATAAATTGGTGTTTACCCGCCTTTGGTGAGATTAGCGAGCCGATCCATTGAGTCAAAGAGTCATTAGAGTCCCTCCAAACAAGGGACAACATTTATAGGTCCTAGACCTCATCTAGGTGGTAACTATAGATTTTACCCTCTACCGGTGTGAGTGTACGAGGTCTTAAGGTGAAGACCTTTCGATCTCCATTGTGTGATTGAGCTTAGAAAACCTGAACATTTTAACAAATTTAATAATGAGGATAATTTTCATTAAAAAGGGAATTTTCCTAAATTTCCCACTATCATCCTCACATTAATGGATTTTAATGTCGTAGAGCACAGAGGAAATCTTGAGGCTAGATGAACCCCTTTCCTTTGGACACAATCATCAGTTGGAAATTTTCTCCAATACCACCTCCAAGCCATCCACGATAATCTAATGTGCAAACTCTTATGGCAAACCAATGCATTCCAGATTTGAGTGGTCCCTCTTTGACGAAGAGCTTCCCATGCAAACTTTACGGAGAATCTTCCATTGAAATCGGTAAACCATACACATTTACCCTTTGCACCAGGAACCAGCTGAATTCGTGATGCCATTGTAAACCAGTGACGCAGACCCACAGATTCCACATCTGGCAACTCCCACCGACCCTCAATAAATCATGACAGAGGCAAAAACTGATTTTTAAACTGCTCCAAATTCAAACTTAGTCTTTCAAATAATGAGAAATTACCAAGCCAATTATTGTTCCAAGCATTAATATCACTGCAATTGCCAACCAGCCACCTAATATGTTTGGTCGACCTATCCCAGCCCCTTTTAACACTCAACCAAGTTACTGTCGTACACTGGGCTGTCTAATAGAGCCATCCCTATTGAAATAATGACTCTGCATGAACTGAGCATAAATAGTCTTCTCGATTTTTATTTTCTAAGCCAACCTATATAGAGGAGCATCATTCATCTCACTCAATTTTCGCAGATCCAAACCACCCTCCTTCTTGGTAAGGATAGACACATAACCTCTCCTTCTTCATAGGATCCCCTGTTCATATAAAATTCCTTATTCACCTTTCGACAACTTTTACCAAGCTCTGTGGCCATTTGTAGACGCCAAAGGAATGGATAAAGGAACTACATAAAACAGATTTTACCAGCTCCACACGGCCATCATATGAAAGAAGACAACCATTCTAGATAGAAAATCTTTTTCAAAATAAAAAGTCCAGTAAAGGGTTCAGATATTCCTTTCTAAGCCTTCTTTTTCCTTTAAAAAGAGTAACTCCCAATTACATTGTTGGAAACGTTCCTTCAGAGAACATTATATAGTCCAACATCCTACGCTTCCTTTTTCTATTAACCTCAGGAGAGAAAAAAAAAAAATTTGCTCTTTGGAGGGCTAATCTTTTTACCACCATATTCCTCATAAAGAGTTAAAAAATGCTTTAAGATGTCTATGGGATCTTAAACTTGCTTTGAAGAAAACAAAAATATCATCTACGAACAAGAGGTGAGTGGGAGTAACTGTACATCTGCTAGTGAAAACTGGTTTGAGCTCCCCTTTGGATATCATTTTTGAAGCCCTCGACATAGAACTTCCTTAACTCAAACCCCTTTCAAGAGTAAAGAATCCAATAGGCCCACCGTTTACCATGATAGACAACCTTGTCAATTGAAGAAGGGACTTCACCCTTGATGCAAATTTATTGGAGAATCCAAACTTTCCCAAAACATCTACCAAAAAATCTCTCCAAAATATCATATGCTTTTTGCACATCTAATTTCATAGCTAACACACCCTTTTGTTGTTTTCTATGCGTGAGGGACACTAACTCCGATGCAAGCTCAATATTTTCATGAATGACTCTACCCTTCACAAATGCTCCTTGAGCAGGAGAAACCAGTTTCTCCACAAAAAGACCTAATCTGTTAGAAAGAATCCTCGGCACAATTTTATGGATCCAAATTGTCTCCTGCGGGGGGGGGGTCGGCGGCGAAATACAGGGGGGGTGGGGGTTGGGCGGGGCGCGGGGGGGGGGGGGGGGGGGGGGGGGCGGGGGCCGGGCGGGGACGGACGGGGTTTGATTGCCACGAAATTCCTGACATAGATAAGACGGAACTTTGAAAGCTTTATAGCTCCTTCTTTCTTTGGCACCAGAGTTATGTAGTTATTATTAACACCTCTCGGCATTCCATCCAGTAAGAAGAAGGATCGCATAGCATCACACACTTCCCTTCCAACAATATCCCAACAACCACATAAAAACTTACCCAAGAAACCATCTGGCCCCAGTGAACTTTCTGAGTTCATGCCAAACCCTGCAGCCTTTATCTCCTCCTCCGAAGGGATTTTGTCCAGTAACTGGTTATCCTCCATAGTCACCATGTTTGGAACAACATCTAAACACTGATGATGAACAGAAATCCCTGATCTGCAGAATTGGGCCGACACCAAAAAAAGTTAATCCATATACGCATGGGATCAACCCCAACGATTTTACCCAAAAAAAAAAAAAATAATAAAATAAAATAGCCCCAACGAAGAATAGAGTTGAATCAATCGGTTCTATGAGGATGGGCTGCCCAAGGTGGACAATTAGAATGAGATTGGTCCGAGTAAAAAATAGGATTGATCCATCATGGTGGGACCCAACCAAACAAGATGGGATTCGATTCGATTGGGCATGGGATTGGTCCCATTACATGGGATTAATCCAATTGAAATGGGATTAGACCAATTACGATGGGATTAGACCAATTAGGATGGGATTGATCCGAATAAAAATGAGATCAAACCAAACAATTACGGTAAGGTTGGACCAATTAAAATGGGAATAGTCCAATCAGAATAGAGATTAATGCAATAAAATAACACACGACAAGATCAAGAATCACCCAACCTAGTCTAATCAATTTGACAAATCAAATGGGTTGTTCCAATCACTTGAAGATTAAATGGACCATATAGGTCATGACAACATGGATTGATCAATAAGACTAGGGGTCGAAATATACATAAGGGCTTAACTTAACCCCTAGGTTGAGTCCATGTGCAAGAGATAATCCATCTGTTTGGCTGAAACTAGACATGGAATATGGAGAGAATGCAACAGAAATTCCATAGGATTAGCCAAGAAGAAACCATAAGAGACTAACAAAAGAAAAAAGAAAAGATTCAAATCATAATTAAAGCCTAAAGGAATTTTAAACCAAACAACATCGAAGTCTACAAAGAATATAACAAATAAACTAAAAGAATTTTAAACCAAACAATATAGAGGTCTACAAAGAATATAACAAACCAAACCAAACCACACGTATTCACTGTGTACATAAATGATGAAGAATGTAGTCATAACAACACAAACCGACATATGGAGAAGATATCTCATACTGATCAGATTATATTGGCAACAACAAAAGAGCGGGAAATAGATTTGGGAAGAATTTACCTGTTTTGCAGAGTTGGGAAATTGGAACGTGTTTCAACAGAAATCTTTCCCAAGTCCAAGAGGTTTTTTTTTGCTAAAAGATCCATTATATTAAAAAAAGAAGGAAAAAAAATGAGAGAATACATACAAGCCTTAAAAGAGACTATCCTCCACCTTCGACATTGCCATCAGCAGAGGAATCCCCAGGCATAGAAATTACGTAAACCTATAGCTTGGTCTACAAGAAGCATTCCACAGTACCTCTCTTTTCAGAAAATCTGGACATTGAGCCCAGGAAAGAGATACCCTATCCTTTGCTGCTTTTTTGGCCAAAATATCTATCACCACGTTTGTTTCCCAAAAGCAATGGGTAAATCTGATTTGATAATTAGATAACCTCTCTGAAATACCCATCCACTATTGAAGAGAAAACCATGGCATGCTTCTAGATCTAAGACGCAATACAGTAGCTTCAGAGTTAGATTCCAACCAAATTTTGGTGAATCCCAAACTATGACCCACTAGGAGCCCTTTGAATGCACTTTCTATCTCTGCAGCTGTTTCGGCCCAAATCCGTATTCGAAGTCCACCACGTTGACTAGACTTGCAAGACAAGCAAAGATAAGGGGGAGGCGGGCCTATGGCCCCGGGTCCACTCCGATGCTTAAGTTAGGGATTTGTGAACAGTCGATGGGCTCGGTATCCGAGCCCACAATAATATGTAAATGGGGTAAGTAAGAGATTCTCAGTCCGAGGTGTCAGAGCGATAATCCCAAGAAAGAGTAATAAATGTAAAAAATCCCAGAAATCTAGAGATTCGTGGCATTTATAGTGAATAGTGTATCTTTGTAAATGCCATTTTTACCCTTGTTTGATGTGTGATGACCGAAGTATCCTTGCAAAACTATAGAAATGACGTTGTTGTCCTTATCCATTGGTTGGATTTATGGGAATATCCGGGTATTGACGTGGATGCTTGGATCCTAGCTATCGTCATGTCATTGGTGACGTGGGAGATTTCCCTAACACTTGTCTCGTTGCTCTGGTGAATCTGTAAGGTTCGACTGAGCAAGTAAAAGTAAAAAAAAAAGGAATGTTCTCCCAACACTTGCCTTGTTGCTCTGGTGAATCTGTAAGATTTGACTGAGCAAGAAATGACCTGATGTCACATGGCCGAGCTCATGTGTTTTTTTTTACTTCGGTCGCCAGACCGAGGTCACCCGACAGAGCCGGCCACCACGGCTGGCTTAGGTTTTTTTTTTTTTTTTTTTTACCTCGGTAGCTAGACTGAGGTCACTCAACGGCCAGCTCAGGTCAGTTTTTTTTTTTTTTTTTGACCTCGGTCGCCAGACTGAGGTCGCCCAACAGAGCTGGCCACCTCGGCCAGCTCAGGTCGGGAATTTTTTTTTTGACCTCAGTCGCTAGACCGAGGTCTCCCGACAGAGCTGGCCACCTCGGCCGGCTCAGGTGGGGAATATTTTTTTTTGGACCTCTATTGCCAGACCGAGGTCCCCAACAGATCTGGCCACCTTGGCCGGCTCAAGTCGGGATTTTTTATTTTTTTTGACCTTAGTCGCCAGATTGAGGTCACCCAACAGAGCTGGCCACCTCGGCAGGCTCAAGTCGGGATTTTTTTTCTGAGCGACCGATGCTGAAGTATTCGGACTGATTTGGCTACCTCGACCAACATGGGTTGGTAATATTTTAAAGAAGGACCGTGTCGTGACGGATCAACCCATTTGGATATGCTCGGACCGACCTGGCCGCCTCGGTCAACATGGGTCGGTAATTTCTTAAAGGAGGACCATGATGTGACGGATCAACCCATATTGATATGCTCAGACCGACTTAGCCGCCTCGGCCAACATGGGTCGGTAATTTCTTAAAGGGGGACCAAGGCGTGACGGATCAACCCATATTGATATGCTCGGACCGACCTGGCCGCCTCGGCCAACATGGGTCGGTAATTTCTTAAAGGGGGACCAAGGCGTGACGGATCAACCCATATTGATATGCTCGGACAGACCTGGCCGCCTCGACTAACATGGGTCGGTAATTTCTTAAAGGAGGACCATGATGTGACGGATCAACCCATATTGATATGCTCGGACCGACCTGGTGTAGTATGTGCCGAATTAGAGATCATACACTGAGGCGGGGTCGGGCATTAGAGCTGGTGCATAGATGGATACTGATGTGATACTGGATATGGGTGAAGGATGAAAGTGGGTTTGGGTGTTAGATCTGGGTCGGTTTATGGAGCTGGAGCTAATATGGATCTGGGTTGTTCATGGATTCGGATGGGGGGTTGTTTTATGGAGCTAGAGCAAATATGGATCTGGGTCGTTCATGGATCCGGATGGGGGGTCGGTTTATGGAGTTGGAGCAAATATGGATATTGATCTGATACTGGATATAGGTGAAAAATGAAAGTGGGTTTGGATGTTGGATCTGGGTCGTCCGGTGATACACAGCCATGTGGACTTTGTCAGATTTCTCTAGAATCTTCCCTTCTTTCTATATATATGCCCCTAGGGCCTCTCCTTTGTTTTACTTCATAGTAACTTAGTAACCTTGTTGTGGTAAGAGTTGTCCGAAGAGTATTCCCTTGTTGCAAGTAGTACTCGCTGTAAGAAGTTTTTTTACCTCCTTGGTGATGGTGATTCACGTTGGTTTTGCAAGAAGTTCCGGGAAGCGATTCATCGGTGAGTTTTCTCAACTTTAGTTTCTTTTATTTGTCAAAAATGTCTGCATGTGAAGTGGTAGAGATAGAAGTAGACATCGAAACGATTGATGTTATGGGACCAACGTCCCCAGCCTTAGCTGACTCATCATCGTCGACTAGTAGCGATTCGTCAAATAGTAGCTTGACAAGTAGTTGCAATACGTCTGTATACATGGAGGGGCTGGAAGAATTTGGGATGGAAGGCGGAACCCAAGAATCTGCGGATGACGTCATGCCAGATGTTGTTCCCACCCATAGTAGTGCCACAAGCCAATCAACGGTGGGATTGGCCTCTCACTTGTTGGGCGTAGACATAATCCGAGAAGCTAAAGAGGATGCGAATCCCCATATCGAATTTGATGCAATGGAACAAGTCTACTTACTAACCAAAAGAGAATTTGTGAGGTTACGAGATCGCTTTCAAATTCCCCCCGTAGTAGAGTTCCGGATGCCTGGACCCATGGAAAGATCTTGTTGGGATCGGGTGTCTGAGTTGTGTGTAAACATAGAGATGTTCAGGATTGGGTTTCGTATACCCACTCCCCAACTGGTCAGTGAGATAGTGGACCATTATAAAGTAGAGTCAATCCAAATAATGTCGAATTCGTAGAAGACAATTATCACTTTTATTATGTATTTCGAGAAAATAGGGGAGAAGCCTACCTTAAATATGTTCCAACCCATGTTCATGCTTAATCATTTCCAAAGGTCGGGTTGGTTATTTTGCAAAACGGCCAGAGTACGTGGAGATCATCAGCGATAAACCATCTTCCATCAAGAATTGGAAGAACACATTTTTTTATGTTAAAGGAAATATGGTTATTTTTGAGAATATATGGAAAGTGATAAGCTCCGAAGTGATTAACACCGATGTGATGCTGACGTGAAAAGAAGCCGGTACCCTGAAACGTGCCTTGAAAGGAGAGGACGCTTCAGTCAGAACAGTCGATCTCTCAAATCCCTTGTTTCTTCATGAATATAAACTTTGTGGGTGTTTTTTGCTTTGTTTATGTATCCAACCTCTAACTGTGGGCTGATTTGCTGTTTGTTTTACTACAGTGATGTTGTCGAGGGAATTTCTAGCCGAGCTCGGCAAGAAGCAGCTTAGGAAAGAACAAGAGGCTGAGGAGAGGAATGCAAGGCTCGACCAAGACTGTCACTAAAGGTTGGAAGTGGAGGTCCCGAGAATGACTCAAGCTGAACCTTCGAAGAAACTTAAGAAGCGACCTCGTAAGTTTTCTCCCGATACTGCCCTTGCTGAAGCAGTTCGAGTATATGCTATGGCTCTTACTCCCGTGCATCATGTTCTTGACTTTTCAGGCAAGGGGTCAGCAAGTAGTGGTATCGAGGCAGTATTATCCCTTCTTGAGTCTACCCGACCTGTCCCTGCTGTATCACCCTGGCCCGAAGAGGAAGAATATCTTTCTATGGGGGGTAATCTAAGCGATATTAGACGGATTCCCCTGATGGGTTCTCTTCCGAAGAAAAAGACCGGTCACGAGAAGGCTTATCAACCTGATTGGGCGATAACAGAAGATGACACCACGATAGGAGACACTCGCGTGGCGGAGGAACTCATGAGGGGGTGCGTGCTTCCACGGGACCAAGCGATGGTCCATGGCCTTTCTTCACCGAATTTGATAGCGGGTGTGGATACATTAGCATCAGGGGTGAGTTGTATATCTTTCGTGCTTGTTTTGCCATGGGTTGATCCGTTATGCTAACTTCCGCCGTTGAATGTTCCACAACTTATTGCACATATGGGGGAGCTCAAGCTACGTCTATACAAGACTGCTAGTGAACTTTCCAGTACTGATCAAAAGCTTCACTGAGCGGAAGAGGAGAGGGATGGTACACAGTCTTGACTTAAGTCAAAGGAACAAGAGTGCTAACTGGTCCGTTATCTATGTGGCTACCTGTCACACCCCAATTCCGCACTATTTAGAATGGTGTAATGAACCGCTAATAAACCAACGGTTCAATCAGGATCTCTAATAGGTTGTGTCCTGATAGAACTAAACCATACACATCCACAACTATAATCAGAATAAATACATAATAGCGGAAGTCTTAATAATAAATGAACTGAGGAATCTAACTGTGAGAATCATAAATAAAATATCAAATTATGTTGTATCAATCGAGACATAAGTAAATAAAATATCAATTACATTTCCTTAATAATTCAAATAAAAATCTAATAAAAAACGCATGAGTTGCACTCGCAGGAGGAGTCATGCGTCTCCACTATGTCATCAGCCTCCATCGCAGCAACATGCCCGTACACAGAAGCATTCATATAGTCTTCCACAGTGGTACCTACATCATCAACTAAAAATATTCAACGTCGAAAGGGTGAGCACACATCTTGGCTCAGTGAGAAAACAAATTAATGCAACAAACATATGCATGCATTCAATTCATATCTGTGGTCTGATATATAAGTTTGCAATGTGCTACGGAAAGGTTTGGTGGCCGCCTCACCTCTATACACTAGTGTGTGAAACCGCCCAATGACAACGGCACTGTCGACCCCACATGCACCCGATATGACACAATATACCCCCATGAAAATGGCATGGTAGTACCGGTTGCCTCATACCAACACGTAAGCCTCTACTGGCGAGGGCTTACAAACTGGGCTCGCAACTAACCAATCCTAATGTCAATCAGTGTATCCAAGGCCTCAACCTAGCATCCCTCAATACATCCATAGAGATAGAGCTAAGGCCCCCCGATAGAGTCGAAGACTACACGGTCCGAGACCACCTCCCCTGATACCCTACGACGTAATAGTTCTGCTAAGGTAATAGCGATACGACGATGTCAATGGACAAGACTTGTATAGAGCTATGGCACAATATACCCAATGAAAACGGTATTGAAGTACCGGTTGATACCATCCCCTATCCGCATCAAGTACACTAACCAAACACAAACATTCACATGCCTATTTCTATCATCATCATCATCATCATGTTATAAACAACGAAGTAAATATGCATGAACAGTAATAATAGAAATATTAGATGACATGTTGAATGCACATTACAAGCGTAAACGCATAGAATCAGTCATGGCATTGGACTCAAGAAATAAAACAGTTTATTATTAGCCAATTAATTTAGGTCTTGTTCCCTCACCTTTGCTTTAGTATAGATCCTCTTTCAAGCTTTAAGAATCACTTTTATATCAATAGGAAAACCTAGCAAGTCGATAGATTTTAGTTAGAAGTCATTCCGACAATTTTAGACTTGCTGTTAAGCGAGGGTCGCAGGGTAGGTCGCAGGTAGGGTAGCAGTTTACTACAACCCCCAGGGTAGGGTCAATGCCAGGGTCGGATGTTCCATCGACCCTGGGTGCGACCACCCCATTCCTGGACTTCCTGAATGCTGGGTTTCGATCCTGTGGTCTGGTAGGGTCGATTCCCAATCGACCCCACGTGCGACCCCCCCCTGTGGTTTGAGTCAAAAATATCATTCTACAGTCCATTCTTTCATGTTCGGGTCTTATGGCTTACTTCCACAATCCATTCTATGCTTGTTATATGGCTTCAAACTCTTGGTTTCTTCCTTACTTTGCCTACCATGATTTCCTCCATGGATTTCATTGAAATCCTCCCATGGATGGACGATTAGGGTTTCTCCTAGATCATACCCTCTTCATGAACTATTCTAAGGTCTTAAATCATTAATGGAAACATACCCATACCTTGGTTTGCTGAGATTCAGAGGTTTCTCTGAATTCTTCACTTTAGTCTTCTTTTCCAACTTTCCTTCTCTTCTCCTTCTCTTCTCTTTCTCTCACTTTCAATTAGGGTTTCAAAAGAAGTGAAAGAGGCTTAGGGACGTCCTATTTATAGAGTAGAATCTTCCAAAATAAGTCCCATTGAGATTAGGAAAGAATCCCATTGAAATTTGGAAAGTTTCCTATTTGCAGTTTCTGTCGACAGAGAGGGGGTCGATGAGGGGGTCGGAGATCCCGTCGACCCTCAGTTCTAAATTGTCCGACCCCTAGTTAAAATATCAGGGGTCTGACTTCTTAATGAGGGGGGATCGATCCTGCCTATCTGGGTATGCGACCCTGCCCTCCATTTTACTATTTTTGGGTCAGTTTATTACCTGGTTTTGCTATTTCCTTCACGCACTTGGTCCATTTGGCTCAACCATGATAGGTAGACCTGGTACAAGGTCGTAAGATGGTTAGTTCGATACGGGTCTTACAACTCCCCCCTACTTATAAAAATTTTATCCTCGAAATTATACATACCTTCCGAGTTGAATAGATGAGGGTATTGCTTTGGCATAGCATTCTCTTCTTCCCATGTATTTTTTCTATATCACTGCTTCTCCAGGTGACTTTAACATAATAAATGTCACGGTTGCGTAGTCATTGCACCTTTCGGCTGGTGATTTCAGTTGGTGCTACTTTAAATGTCAAATCATCCGTCAAATCAGGTAGATATACTGTCAAAACGTGCGTTGGATCTCTGACATACTTCTTTAATAAGGAGATATGAAATACATCATGCACGCTTGACATAGATGGTTGTAGTGCTAACTGGTAAGCCACTTTTCCACGTTTAGCTAGAATCTCATATAGTCCGACATATCTCGGACTTAGTTTCCCTTTCTGTCCGAATCGTTTCAAACCTCGCATAGGTGACACTTTGAGGAATACCTTATCACCTACGGCGAATTCAAGGTCTCGGCGTTTAGAATCTACATATTTCTTCTGACGATTCTGAGCCGTTCTTACTCGTTCCTTGATAATGTCGACTACACGACATGTCTCTTCAATAAATTTCGGTCCAACAATACTACGTTCTCCAACTTCATTCCAAAACAAAGGAGTTCAACACTTCCTGCCATACAGTGCTTCATAGGGTGACATCTGTATAGTATCCTGATAGCTATTGTTGTAAGCGAACTCAATCAACTGAAATCACTAGCCGAAAGGTGCAACGAGCATGTCTTCTAGAATTTGAATGGTGCGCTCCGATTGCCGTCTGTCTGAGGATGGAATGTAGTACTAAACTTGAATGTTGTACCCATAGCCTTCTGCATTCCTTCCCAAAACATTGAAGTAAAACGTGGATCTCTGTCGGACATAATGCTTTCAGGTACACCGTGTAATCTGATAATGTTATCCACATACAACTTAGCTAACCTCTCTAGTGTATACTGAGGTCGTATAGCTATAAATCGAGCCGTTTTAGTCAGTCTGTCTACAATCACCCAAACTGCGTCAACTACTCAGGGAGTCAATGGTAACCCTGTGACGAAGTCCATAGAGATGCATTCCCATTTCCATGCTGGTTCTGGTAACGACTGTAACAGTCCTGGTGGTCTTTGTCGTTCAGCTTTCACCTTCTGACAATTTAGGCATTGAGACACGAACTTGGCTATACCTGCTTTCATTCCTCTCCACCAATATAATTCCGTTAGGTCATGATACATTTTTGTACTTCCAAGGTGTATCGAATAGGCGGTGGTATGGGCTTCCTTCATTAATCGATGTCTAATGTCCAAATTTTTCGTTTCAGGTACACATATTCTTCCTTTGTACTTCAATACCCTTTCATCATCTAAGGTGAACTTAGGAATAGTTCTACCTTTTTCGATGTCTTCTTGTACCGTCCTTAGATAAGGGTCCACTTTAATCGCTGTTTTTACGTCATAAAGTATATCGGGTACAATCTTCAATGTGGCGAACATATTTGCAAACCGATGGATAAACCCTTGGTTGGTTGATTCACCCGGTGCATCTATCACAAATTGTTCATTACCGTAATTGAATACTTTTTGGTAGACACAGTATAGCAGTGGTGTTAACCTCCTCTTGAGATTTCATCATTGCTTTTCTACTCAGTGCGTCAGCAACCACATTAGCTTTCCCCAGATGATACTGGATATCACAATCATAGTCTTTCAATAGTTCCAGCCATCTTCTTTGCCTCATATTCAACTCATTCTGATTAAAGAGGTAAGTAAGACTCTTATGATCTGATTTAATCTGAAATTTCTCTCCATACAAGTAATGTCTCCATATTTGACAACATGTACTACTGCCGCTAATTCCAAATCATGAGTGGGATAGTTCTTCTCATGTGTCTTCAATTGTCTTGAGGCATAAACAATTACTTGTTCTCTTTGCATAAGTACACATCCTAATCCCAGTCCTGATGCATCAGTGTACAAAATAAATGGCTGTCTTGCAATCGGAATGGTCAAGATTGGAGCTGATATCAATCTAGCCTTCAATGTTTGGAAACTCTTCTCACATTTATCAGTCTAAACAAACTTTTCACCCTTCTTAGTCAAACTGGTGAGTGGTACGGTGATTCAGGAATAGTCTTCCACAAATCGTCGATAATACCCAGCTAGACCTAAGAAACTTCTAATTTCTGCAACGCTCTTCGGTGCTTCCCACTTCACAATAGCTTCGATTTTGCTAGGATCCACTTTAATTCCTTCAGCGGATACAACATGGCCTAGAAAAGCGACTTCTTTTAGCCAAAACTCACACTTTGTAAATTTGGCGTAGAGCTTCTCCTTCCGTAATCGTTGCAGAGCGGCGTTTAGATTCTTAATATGAATTTCCTTGTCCTTAGAGTTGACCAATATATCATCGTTGAATACAATAACCGACGTATCCAACATATCGTGGAATACTTGATTCATAAGTTCCATAAAGGTTGCTGGTGCGTTCGTCAATCTAAAAGACATGACCAAAAATTCATAATGTCCATATCTGATCCTGAATGCTGTCTTGGGGATATCACCGTCCTTAATCTTCAACTGATGGTAGTCTGCACGAAGATCGATCTTGGAGAACACTTTGGCACCTTGCAACTGATCGAATAAGTCATCGATCTGAGGCAATGGATACCGATTCTTGATTGTCAGTTTATTCAATTCTCGGTAATCTATACACAATTGAACACTACCATCCTTCTTCACGAATAATACTGGCGCTCCCCATGGTGATATGCTAGGTCGAATGTAGCCCTTGTCCAGTAGTTCTTGTAGTTGTACTTTTAATTCCTTCGGTTCAGTAGGAAACATTCGATAAGGTGCTTTAGATACTGGTGCGGCTCCGGGTATCAGATCTATAACAAACTCTATAGCGCGGTCGGGTGGTAGTCCTGGTAGTTCTTTAGGAAATACATCTGGATAGTCACGCACGACATCAATATCCTCCATTTGTGGTGCTTCTTTGGTAAGATCGACCACAGATACTAGATACCCAATTGCTCCTTTCTCAAGGCACTTCCTAGCCTTTAATGCAGAAAGTATGAGCTTTCGTTTTCGGGAAAGTTTGGTTCTCAAAAAACTGAACTCTGCTCCTTCCTTGTCTTTAAATGTCAGCTTCTTTTTGGCACACAATAGGTTTGCAGAATGCCGAGCTAACCAGTCCATTCCCAAGATGACGTCAAAGTCTGCCATCTCAAGTTTGATCAGGGTTGCATTAAAGTCGTCTCGTCAATAAGAACTGGACATGGTCCATAACCATTTTTTAATTTCACTTCTAATCCCATAGGCGATTGTACAAGCAGTTTGTAGTCTAGGGATTTGAGGGGTAGATTTAGCTTCTTTCCAAATGACACAGATATAAAAGAATGAGTAGCTCCTGAATCAAAGAGTACTCTGGCGGGAATGCCATTAATAGGTACGATACCTATGATTTGTTTTGATTTAGTCTACATGCTCACATAATGTAACACAAAATGACAAGATTTAGGTCTTACCTGTGACCACATCAGGCGATGCGGCAGCATCCTCAGATGTAACAGCGTAAACTCTTCCTTGATGTAGTTGCTTTTTGGGCTTAGTACACTCTCTTGCGACATGCCCTACTTGATTGCAGTTAAAACATCTTATTCCTTCACCATTTTGCTTTGGTTGCGGTTGAGCTGCTGAAGTAGTCTTGGCTGCAGCATTGAAACCTTGAGTACGGAAGGGTTTGAATACCTTGGTGTTCCCTCCGTTGTAAGAATTTCCATTTGGCCTTTTTATTCTTCTATTTTGAGCAAAGTAGCTCTCTTTCTGGCTCGACTCTATCACTCGAGCAATTTGTACAGCTTCATTGTAAATTTTCTTCTCAAGTCCAAGAACATGTTCACGTATGCTTCCCCTAAGTCCCATGACGAACCTTTGGGTCTTTGTATCTTCCACTTGCATACTGACTGATGCAAAAAAAAATAGCTCCTCATAACGCTGTTGATAAGCATCGATAGTCAGCTGTCCCTGATATAAACTCAGGAACTCCTTCTCCATGGAATCTCTAAAACTCCTAGGAAAATACTTCTCAAAGAATGCCTCCTTATATATATCCCAAGTCAATTGGGTGTGCTTTGTCATCAGATACATCCGTGTGGACTTCCGCCAGTGGTGTGCATCGCCTTTTAAAGTGAATGTTGCACACAATACCTTCTCTTCTTCATTCACTGTCATCATCGTGAAGTTTCTCTCCATCTCATCGATCCAGTGTGCTGGCCACAACAGATCAGTTGTCTTACCACTATACTCCTTGGGCTTCATCTTCAGAAAATGCTCCACCAGTCTGGAGTGGTCTTGTCACACCCCAATTTTGATCTAACCAGAATGGTGTGATGAACCGCTAAATAACCAATGGTTCAACCAGGATCTCAAATAGGCTATCCCCGCATTATCCAACTTACACACATCCGTAATCATAATCAGAGTAAATACACAATAGCAGAAGTCTTATAATAAGATGAACTGAGAATCTATGTGATATTAAAATTTAAATAACAAATTATTTTGTTTCAACTGAGACATAAATATTTAAATACCAAATACATGTCTTAATAAATCCAAATAAAGAAACCTATAAAATATCTAATCAAATACACACGAGTTGCACTCGAAAGAGGAGTCGTGTGTATCCACTTCAGCTTCAGCTTCCATCGCCGCTGTCATACCCCAATTCTGATCCAACCAGAATGGTGTGAGTGAACCGTCACTGAACCAACGATTTACACCAGGATCTCGAATAGGCCGTGTCCACTCATACAAACCATTACACATAACCACAATCAGAATATAAATATACAGCGGAAGACTTTAAATAGAATGAACTGAGTATCTATTGATAACTTAAATAATATCCAATTATCCAAATTCAAACACATAAAATAATATCATTACATTCCTTCAATCTAATAAAAAATAAGGAAATTAAATAAATAAAATCCGATCGAAGGTACACGCAGAAAGGGCACTCGCATGAAGTGTCATGCTCGTCCTCTCCTGCTTGTACATCCAGAGTAGCAACACCTCCATACGCCGGAGCGTTCACGTAATCATCAACAGTATAACCTGCATCAACATCTAAAAACAATGTACGTACAAGGGTGAGCTCACAAACACGCCTCAGTAAGACAATCAGACAGTTTCACAATATTATGCATGAGTAACAATCAATTTTATGTTGTGGCCTGGTTTTAAGTTTGCAATGTGCTATAGAAAGGTTTGGTGGCCCCGCACCTCTATACATGAGTGTGTGGCACCTCATGGATCACACCCCCATTGGCCCACATGCACCCATCATGGAATAGAGATAGAGCTAAGATACCCACGTACCTCCCCTGATACTCTACCCATACCGGTACCTAAGCCCCTATCGGCCGGGGCTCAAAACCGGGCTCGCAAACTAACCAATCCTATGTCATCAATGTATGCTCTATCCCAAAGACAAGTAGTCTACGGCATAGAGATAGAGCTAAGGCATTCCCACACCTCCCCTGATGCCCTATCCGCAACTAACCCACTAGGATAGAAACGATACGCAGGTAGACCCTATCCCAACATAACTCCCTACGGCATAGAGATAGAGCTAAAGCATCGTGGACAAGCCAGCGTCGACTCAGAATCCACAGTACCACATAACAATGGCCGGGACAACATCAATATCAGAGACCACCGTACCACGACCTTCCCCTGATACCCCACCCGTACCAAGCATGTTAAGACAGAATACTACAAAAGGTACTAATGTGAAGAGCGATCCCAGGCCCATGCCCCACTCCACACACTAACGAAAACAATCACATGCCTAACAATCACATCCTATCAATGCATGAACAGTAATAATAACTGAAAGTAAAGGATGGCATGTGAATATGCACAAACATCATATCAGAGATATTCAATAATTAACAACGATTTACTGTCCATTAATTATTAGGTTTGGGTCAGATTCCCTTACCTGACGCTCATTCGATAGCTTGCTCCACGTCGCAAGATCCAAACGATAAGTCACAAAGTCCTACAATATTATTAGGGTTTCATTAAAATAACATTCTTAGAGTTTCATGTTGATCGGAAACCAACAGGGTTACAAATACCCTCACAGAGCTGACCGGTGGCAACATACCGGTCGCAGTTCTGTGGGGAAAGACTGGCGACCGGTATAGTCAGCCGGTCCCCACAGATAACCTCCCGAGAGGTAGCGGTCGCAACATACCGGTCGCATTATGTGCAACCGGTATAGTCGACGACCGGTATAGTCGACCGGTATGTCTCCGGAAGACCATACATGGGTTTTTCGACTGCCGTCGATCATCCTCCATGGATTTTCAGGGTTTCTCCTATCCATTCTAAGTCTAGGCTT
The DNA here is from genome assembly GCA_028583415.1 of Protea cynaroides. Lineage (NCBI taxonomy): Eukaryota > Viridiplantae > Streptophyta > Magnoliopsida > Proteales > Proteaceae > Protea > Protea cynaroides. The sequence goes on along the minus strand of CM053265.1, from coordinate 27,882,434 downwards.
TGAGTTAGAGTTATCCCCAACTCATTCAAGTCTCGTTTCGATGAATATCATCTCGAAACTAGAATCTAGGGTTTGACGACAACTTAGAGTTTATTGGCCAACTTAGGGTTTTAGATCAATACCTACTTTGCATGGTATTGATCCACCCACACAACTAACATAGGGTAAGAAGATGGATTCAAACACTTACCGTTGACAGGCGTAGCGTGAGCTTCGTCGAACGGTAATGGCGGCTCCTTCTTCTTCCTTATACCTCCTTCTCCTTTTCCACCTCTTTCTCTTCTCTAGGGTTTGTGAGAGACAATGGAAAGGATTTGAGGAGGCTTAAGGGTGTATTTATAGGCTAGAAATAGGGTTTAGTAACCCTACTAGGATTAGGAAACTTCTGAGATTCAAAATCAGAAAAGCGGGAACCACAGAGACCAATTTCTAGATTCCCGCACATAGCTGCGCAGGCCATACCGGTCGACCGGTACCAAGACCGGTACCATCGACCGGTATACCTAAAATCAGATATAATTGGTCGACTTCGGTCTGATTTTGTACCTGTTTCCTATCCGCTTACCCCGTCTGGCCCGGTGATGATCGGAAGACCTGTCATGACACAAAACCAAGGTTTAGACCGGGTTTTCAGAGTGCGGGTCTTACAACTCCACCACCCTTAAAAGAAATTTCATCTCGAAATTTGCATGTAGGTTCTACAACTCCCCCACCCTTAAAAGAAATTTCAGCCTCGAAATTTGAACGTACCTTGATCGTCAAAAAGGTTAGGTACTCCTTCCTCATCGCGCTCTCTTCTTCCCTAGTAATTTCCTCCACATTTTGGCTTCTCCAATGCACCTTCACATAGTGGATATCCTTGGTTCGAAGTTGCTGAACTTTTCGGCTTGAGAGCATTATAGGCACCACTTTGAAAGTTAAGTCTTCAGTCAAGTGTGGAGGATCAACGATCAAGATATGCGATGGATCTCTGACATACTTCTTCAGTAATGATACATGGAACACATTATGAATGCTAGACATAGATGGTGGTAGAGCCAATTGATATGCTACATTACCATGTCGATTCAATATCTCATACGGTCCCACATACCTCCATAACAGAGGTGTACGACACCTCTTCCCATAGAGTGCTTCATACGGGGCCATCCCGAATTGTAGCCCGATAACTGTTGTTGTAAGCTTAACTCGATAAGTGATAGCTTCTCATCCCAAGCTCCCTTGAAATCTATTGCACAAGCTCGGAGCATATCTTCCAAAATTTGAATAGTTCGCTCTGACTATCCGTCCGTCTAAGGGTGAAAAGCTGTACTGAACTTCAACTTGGTTCCCATAGCTTTCTGTAATCCTTCCCAGAACTTCGATGTAAAACGGGGATCTCTGTCAGATACTATACTCTCTAGAACGCCATGAAGTCTGACTATATTATCAACATATAACTTGGCTAGTTTCTCCATGGTATACCGAGGTCTGACCGCAATAAATCGAGCTGTCTTGGTGAGTCGATCTACTATAACCCAAACCGCATCCACCGACCTTGGTGTCAAAGGTAGGCCAGTGACGAAATCCATGGTGATACAATCCCACTTCCACGCAGGTTCTGGTAACGGCTGTAGTAAACCTGCGGGTTTTTGCTTTTTCGCTTTAACTTGTTGACAATTCAGACATTGGAACACGAAACGAGCTATATCTGCTTTCATACCCCTCCACCAATATAGTCTTCTCAAGTCATGGTACATTTTAGTACTTCCTGGATGTACCGAATATGGAGTGTAATGAGCTTCGGCCATAACTCGGTCTCTCGATATCGCAGCTTCGTCCTCAGGTATACATAACCGTCCACGATACTTGAGTACCTTGTTTGAATCCAAGGTAAAGTCAGGATTGCACGTACCCTTCTCCAAGTCTTCTTGCATTGTCTTGAGATATGGATCCTGTAGGATTGCTACTTTGACTTCATCAACTAGATCCGGTGAGATCTTCAAAGCTGCGAACATCATAGTGAACTTATGAATCAAGGCTTGCTCAACTGGATCTTCTGCAGTCTCAATAATGTAATCTTCATCACCTTCGATTGAACTGGAAGCTGCGGCACATAATGCAGCATTTGTACTTGGTCCAACCTCAGGTTTCGATGCCCACTTTCTGCTTAAGGCATCAGCCACCACATTTGCTTTACCCGGATGGTACTGGATGTCGCAATCATAATCTTTCAACAATTCCACCATCTCCTCCCGCCTCATATTCAGATCCTTCTGAGTGAAAAGATAAGTTAAGCTCTTGTGATCTGACTTAATCTGAAACTTCTCACCGTACAAGTAGTGTCTCCAAGTTTTGATTGCGTGAATAACCGTTGCCAGCTCCAAGTCATGCGTATGATAGTTTTTCTCATGCTCTTTTAACTGTCTTGATGCGTAAGCAATCACCTGTTCTCCTTGCATCAATACACACCCAATACCCAACCCTGAAGTATCCGTATATAAAGTAAACGGAACGCTTGGTTCTGGGATGGTCAAGATAGGTGCAGAGATAAGTCTTGACTTCAAAGTCTGAAAGCACTTCTCACACTCATCTATCCATATGAATTTCTCTCCCTTCTTGGTCAATCTGGTGAGTTGAACAGCGATCCTGGAGTAATCTTCCACGAATCTTCTATAATAACCAGCCAACCCAAGGAAACTACGAATCTCCGCAACAGATTTTGGTGCTTCCCATCCTACTATAGCAGCTATCTTGCTTGGATCAACCTTGATACCGTCTTCGGATACAACATGGCCCAAGAAAGCCACTTCCTTCAACCAAAACTCGCACTTCTTGAATTTTGCATAAAGCTTCACCTGTCTCGCCGTTGTAGGGCTGCCCTCAAATGATGGGTATGAGTTTCCATGTCCTTAGAGTAAATCAATATGTCATCGATGAATACGATGACCGAAGTGTCCAACATATCATGAAACACTCGGTTCATCAGCTCCATAAACGACGCTGGAGCATTGGTCAACCCGAAAGACATAACTAGAAACTCATAATGCCCATACCTCGTCCTGAAAGCAGTATCTCCGGCCTTGATCTTCAATTGGTGATACCCTGATCGGAGATCGATCTTTGAGAAAACCTTTGCACCCTGTAACTGGTCAAACAAGTCATCGATCCTAGGCAAAGGATACCGATTCTTGATCGTCAACTTGTTCAGCTCACGATAGTCAATGCATAGCCGTACACTTCCATCCTTCTTCTTGACGAACAATACAAGGTGCTCCCCAAGGCGATATACTAGGGTCGTATGAAGCCTTTATCCAACAATTCTTGTAATTGGGTCTTCAAGTCCTTTAACTCGGTCGGGGCCATCCCTGATGGTGCTTTAGACACCGGCGCCGAACCCGGCATAAGGTCTATCACAAATTCGTAGCCCCGTCCGGTGGTAAACCTGGAAGCTCCTCTAGAAACACATCTGGGAACTCCCGAACCACATCTATATCTTCCATCTTGAGTGACTCTGCCGTGAGATCGACTACAGATACTAGATAACCCACTCCCCCTTTCTCCAAGCATCTCTTAGTTTTTAGGGCGGAGAGGATCAGCTTCCGCTTCCTCGACCTAGTGGAGAGCGAACTATCAAGCTTGGGTTCAAATGCTTGATTGGTAACTCCATTCGCTTCCCAAAAGAAATAGAAACAAAGGAGTGCGTGGCCCCAGAGTCAAATAATACTCTGGCGGGTATACCAGCTACATTTACAATTCCTAGAATTTATTGCCCTTTAGTTCTACATGCTCATGCAAACTGAAAGAATAAACCAAATAGTAAGGGATAGAGTCGTACCAGTTACCACATCAAGTGATGCGGCTGCCTCTTCTGGTGACCGCATACACTTTTCCTTGCGGGGAGCTTACTTCTTAAGTAGAGTGCAGTTCCTTGCGACATGTCCCAGGTGTGACATTATAACATTTGATATTTGGGTTATGTCCCAATGAACGTGGGCAATGTGTGGCGCCGGGTTGTTTCTCGCAGGTGCTGTAGCGATTTGTGCCCTGTATGGGCGGAATGGTCTAGTATTACCGCCACCCGAGCTCTCACTAGCAGATCTCTTCACTCCCCTATTCTGAGCAAAGAAGCTGTCCCTCTGACTGGACTCCTATCACCCCCGCAAACCCGCACAGCCCGTTGTAGGTCTTCTTGTCCGCACCAAAAGGTGCCTCTCGATACTTCCACGTAGTCCCATGGTGAACCCACGTGTCTTGGTCTCCCCTTCTCTTGCATACGGCCGGTGCGAAGAAAAATAGCTCTTCGTACCTCGGCGATAAGCATCTAATGACCGAGACTGCCGCAGATTGAGAAACTCTCTCTCCATTTGATCCTTGAAACTCTTTGGAAAATACTTGTCGAAGAAAGCCGCTTTAAACACTTCCCAATCAACCAGTGTATACTTAGTCTCCAGATATGCCCGTGTAGAATTCCACCAAGCATTTGCATCTTCCTTCAACATATGAGTGGCAAACAGAACCTTTTCCTCCTCAGTACAAGTCATCAATCGGAAGTTCTTTTCCATCTCTGCAACCCACTGTGCTGGCCACAATGGTTTCCCTGACCTGCCCATGAACGATGAAGGTTTCAACTTCAAGAATCTGTCCACTGACCTGCTCAGATCATACTGTCCCTTTCCTTCGTTGAGCCCGCATCTGATAGACCAAGTTTGTAACAATGGTCTTAGAATTCCTGTGAGGTGGGCCAGGTAAATTTGTCGGCACTTCTGGGACCTGTTCCTCCTCCACTTCAGGACTTGGTTCTCTAACCTGGTCTTGTTCAACTTGTTCTTCCTCTAGGTGCATCCTGGCCTGATGACGCTTTCGACCCCTACGACCGTTTCCGCCTACCATCTCAGACTATTTTATTTGGATCTGAGAAGAAAACATAACACATGAGAACATCAATAATAGTAGTGTTAGTCTTGAATAATGCAAGGGAAAAATAGTCGAGAAGTAACATTTCAATTTACACAATTTTAAAGATTTTAAATTCAATTTTTCCTGGCTCTTTGGTGCGTACCGGTCGCAACATACCGGTCGCACCTCTGTGGAATATGCTGCGGCCGGTATAGTCGACTGGTCAGAATTAAAATTCTGACCGAGACATAGCGGTCACAACATATCGGTCGACACCCTGTATACAGTGTTGCGACCGGTATAGTCGACCGGTCAGAATAAAATTTCTGACCGAGACATAGCGGTCGCATATATCTGGGTGATACCGGTCGACCGGTATAGGCAAAACCGTCGACTGGTATGCCTATATTGGTTATAAAATCGGGAAAAAGTGAGATTTTCTCACTTTTTCTCCTCCTTTCTTTTCCGGTGGCGATTCCTCTTTGGAGACTGAGTTGCTATAGTCCAACCGGTGCTTTTTTGAAGGCAATTTCTTCCACTCAAGAGCTAGTACATCGTCTCTTGGTATGATCCCTCCCTCCCCATCATCTCTTTATCATTTTCCCATATCGTCTATATGTAGAAATCTAGGTTTTTCTTTGTTCGAGATGTTTCAACCGTAGGAACTCTTTTCCTTCAGCTTGGAAAGGGTTTAGGGACCCCCAAGAGCAAAAGCCCTCAACTAATTTGGGGTTCCACCGAAAGGTTTACATAAAAATCAAATTTTTCCATATTTTGACCTAGGTTTTCAACAAAAAATTTTGAAATTTCTAATTTTTCTTAAATTCTTGAAATTTCTCATTTGAATTGCTTGTGATTGGTTTGTTGAAGAGTGTGGGGGTTACGTAAGTCCTCCTCCCCATGTTTTTGGGTGAGTTCGAGGCTTTTTCCCAAAATGCTGTCGTTATGCTGCCGAAATTTCGAAAATTTTCTAACTTTTATCTTATTTTCTTTTGTTTTGCAGATTTTAAATGGCTCCTAGATGCGCACTCGGGAAACGCCCTCATGGCTCTAGTTCTCGGGCTCCCTCACCACCAGTTCCACAGCTAGATGAGCTATGGTTTCGCTCCTTGGAAGCTCAAGCTCAGTTTCCATGGTTTGATAATAAAAGTATTGAATCAGGGCGCCGGGTCAACGTGGAACAACTGCACCGATTCAATGTGGAGACGGCTTTTGGCGCTCTAGGTTGGTTGCCGGTTATTTCATACACAGAGACCACACGCCTTAACTTGGTCAAGCACTTCTATGCGAACTTGGAACTTGAAGGGGATGTCGAAGATCCGAACCAGTATAGGGATTTACGCATTACCAGCTACGTCCGGGGTGTACATATTTCATTTAATACCCACCAGTTGGCTGACCTTCTTGGGATTCCCAACGATGGAGACTTGGTGTACTGCGCCCCCAAGGCGAAAGGTTATTTGACTGATGATTTGCGTCAAGAGATAGCGCATCAGATCTTAAACCCTGGAGCCCCTATGAAGACGGGTAGCCTGAGGCCTATACCTCGGGTATATAGTCGCATTATTCAGCACAACATAGTACCACAGAGCGGCCACTACGGTGAGTTGTCCCAGCTCACCCATTATGTCACTTATTGCATCTGCACAGGGGAGCGGATCTCACTTCCCTACCTCATCATCCGGACTATGCATCGCGCGGCCGTGGCCTATCGGGCCAGCAACCTTCCATATGGCCGTCTCGTCACTTTCCTTCTTCGCCGTCTGGGCGTGAGCTTGAGAGGAGAGGTAGCCGTTGAGGACACCATGACATCCGACATCGACTGGGATGCTATTCAGAGGATGCAGATGGTCGATCTGCCGGTTAGTGACGATGAGTTGGAGGCTCGCCCTCGTCCACTTGGGAGAGTAGCATATAACAGGGTAACTGTCCGGTTTGTGGACCGTACCCTGTAGCACAATCTCATTTGCTACAATTTCCTTATTTAAATGAAAATTTTCATGGTTTTTCCTAACTAGTGTATGTGCACATGTTAAGTTTCATATTTAACATAGTATATTATTCTCTTTCTTAGTCCGTCTCAGGTATCAAACAATGCTTAAGGTGCGTTTGTATTAAGATTTTTAATTTTCTCCTAACTTAGTTCATCGACTCAGTTAAGTGCAACATGGTTTGATGGAACAGAGCCCGAGAGCTCTGATACCAAGTTGTCACACCCCAATTCTGATCCAACCAGAATGGTGTGAGTGAACCGTCACTGAACCAACGGTTCACACCAGGATCTCGAATAGGCCATGTCCACTCATACAAACCATTACACATAACCACAATCAGAATATAAATATACAGCGGAAGACTTTAAATAGAATGAACTGAGTATCTATTGATAACTTAAATAATATCCAATTATCCAAATTCAAACACATAAAATAATATCATTACATTCCTTCAATCTAATAAAAAATAAGGAAATTAAATAAATAAAATCCGATCGAAGGTACACGCAGAAAGGGCACTCGCATGAAGCGTCATGCTCGTCCTCTCCTGCTTGTACATCCAGAGTAGCAACACCTCCATACGCCGGAGCGTTCACGTAATCATCAACAGTATAACCTGCATCAACATCTAAAAACAATGTACGTACAAGGGGTGAGCTCACAACACAGCTCAGGAAGACAATCGAACGTTCATAATATTATGCATGAGTAACAATCAATTTTATGCTGTGGTCTGGATTTAAGTTTGCAATGTGCTATAGAAAGGTTCGGTGGCCCCCGCACCTCTATACACGAGTGTGTGGCACCTCATGGATCACACCCCCATTGGCCCACATGCACCCATCATGGAATAGAGATAGAGCTAAGATACCCACGTACCTCCCCTGATACTCTACCCATACCAGTACCTAAGCCCCTACTGGCCAGGGCTCGCAACTAACCAATCCTATATGTCATCAATGTATGCTCTATCCTAGCACAGCCGTCTTCGGCATAGAGATAGAGCTAAGGCATTCCCACACCTCCCCTGATGCCCTATCCGCAACTAACCCACTAGGATAGAAACGATACGCAGGTAGACCCTATCCCAACATAACTCCCTACGGCATAGAGATAGAGCTAAAGCATCATGGACAAGCCACGTCGACTGAATCCACAGTACCACATAACAATGGCCGGGACAACATCAATATCGGAGACCACCGTACCATGACCTTTCCCTGATACCGCACCCGTACCAAGCATGTTAAGACAGAATACTACAAAAGGTGCTAATGTGAAGAGCGATCCCAGGCCCATGCCCCACTCCACACACTAACGAAAACAATCACATGCCTAACAATCACATCCTATCAATGCATGAACAGTAATAATAACGAAAGTAAAGGATGGCATGTGAATATGCACAAACATCACATCGGAGATATTCAATGATTAACAACGATTTCTCGTCCATTAATTATTAGGTTTGGGTCGATTCCCTTACCCGAGCTCGTTCGATAGCTTGCTCCACGTCGCAAGATCCAAACGATAAGTCACAAAGTCCTACAATATTATTAGGGTTTCATTAAAATAACATTCTTAGAGTTTCATGTTGATCGGAAACCAACAGGGTTACAAATACCCTCACAGAGCTGACCGGTGGCAACATACCGGTCGCAGCTCTGTGGGGAAAGACTGGCGACCGGTATGGTCAGCCGGTCCCCACGTATAACCTCCCGAGAGGTAGCGGTCGCAACATACCGGTCGCACTATGTGCAACGGTATAGTCGACCGGTATGTCTCCGGAAGACCATACATGGGTTTTTCGACTGCCGTCGATCATCCTCCATGGATTTTCAGGGTTTCCCCTATCCATTCTAAGTCTAGGCTTTGAGTTAGAGTTATCCCCAACTCATTCAAGTCTCGTTTCGATGAATATCATCTCGAAACTCGAATCTAGGGTTTGACGGCAACATAGGGTTTATTGGCCAACTTAGGGTTTTAGATCAATACCTACTTTGCATGGTATTGATTCACCCACACAACTAACATAGGGTAAGAAGATGGATTCAAACACTTACCGTTGACAGGCGTAGCGTGAGCTTCGTCGAACGGTAATGGCGGCTCCTTCTTCTTTTTCCTAGCTCCTTCTCTTTTTCCACCTCTTTCTCTTCTCTAGGGTTTGTGAGAGACAATGGAAAGGATTTGAGGAGGCTTAAGGGTGTATTTATAGGCTAGAAATAGGGTTTAGTAACCCTATTAGGATTAGGAAACTTCTAGGATTCGAAATCAGGAAAGCGGGACCCACAGAGACCAATTTCCAGATTCCCGCACATAGCTGCGCAGGCCATACCGGTCGACCGGTACCATCAACCGGTATACCTAAAATTAGATATAATTGGTCAACTTCGGTCCGATTTTGTACCTGTTTGCTATCCGCTTGCCCCGTCTGGCCCGGTGATGATCGAAAGACCTGTCATGACACAAAACCAAGGTTTAGACCGGGTTTTCAGAGTGCGGGTCTTACAGCCGCTACCGTCCCGTACGCAGAAGCATTTATAAAATCTTCAACCGTATAACCTGCATCATCAACTAAAAATATTCAACGTCGAGGGGTGAGCACACATCACGGCTCAGTGAGTAGCCAAAACAATGCAACAATACATATGTATGCAAAAAGATAATTTATTGGTCCGGTTTTAAAGTTTGCAGTATGCAATAGAAAGGTTTAGGTAGCCAAAGGTCGCGTTTATTGACTCCGCCTCTATACACGAGTGTGTGACGTTACCCGAAGATCACGTTTATCGTCAACTCACATGCACCCAATGATGAACATTATATAACAAAGGTTACGTTTATTGCTATATAGTGCCATACCAACACGTAAGCCCCTGTTAGCGAGGGCTGTAAACTGGGCTCGCAACTAACCAATCCTAATGCCAAAAAGTGTATCCAAGGCCTCATCCTAGCATCCCTCAGAATGTCCATAGAGATAGATCTAATGCCCTCCGGTAGAGTCAGAGACTACAAGGACCGAGACCACCTCCCCTGATACTCTACGACATAATAGTTCTGCTAAAGTAATGGCGATACGACGATGCTAATGCACAAAACTTGAGTTAGAGATAGAGATAAAGTGCTGAGACCCGCCAAAGGTTAACGTTTATTGACGTTCTCATCACACCTCCCCTGATACTCGCTCGCATCAAGCACATCAACCACACACATACAAGCACATACCTAGTCCTATCATCATCATCATCATGTTATAAACAATAAAGTAAATATGCATGACAAGTAATAGAAATATTGGATGGCATGCTGTATGCACATTACAAACATATTCGCATAGAATCAAGCATAGCATAGGACTCAAGAAAATAGAAAATAGTTTATTATTAACCAATTTAGTTTGGAGTTAAGGTTCCTCACCTTAGCTTGCTAATAGATACTTTTCCAAGCTTTAGAATCACCTTTATACTGTTATTGTATTTCTAGAAGCCCTAACAAAGTCGATAGAATTTAATTAGAATTTATTCGGAATTTAAAAACTACTCTGTTAACTGAGGGTCGGAGGTAGGGTCGATGCTAGGGTCGATGGGTCTATCGACCCTTCCCACTTTCTGGACTTCCCGAATGCTGAGGGTCGTTGGTCAGGAATACCTAGGGTCGGATGGCCTATCGACCTTGGGTGCGACCCTTGGTGCACTCTGGTCCAATTTCCACTTTTAATCCATTACTCGTGTTTGGGATCCTATGGCTTGCTCCTACATTCCATTCTACATTCATTCCATGGTCTGAAACCATGTATAACCCACCTAGATAGCTTTCATGCACTTTCCTATGGTTTTCCATGGAAACCTAACCATGGGTTGATGGTTTGGGTTTCTTCGAGATCACACTCTCAACATTAACTAACCTAAGGTCTGTAGAAACTCATGGAATTAGTATCCATACCTGAGAAGATTAATCTTTCTCTGCAACTCTTCTCTTTTGGCTTAATTTCTCTTCATTCTCTTTCTTCTTCCTCTTTCCTTCTCCTCTCTTTCTCTCAATTCGATTAGGGTTGTGAAAGGAGTGAATGTGGCTTAGGGACGTCCTTTAAATAGACTAGGAACATCCTAAAATAAGTCCATTTGAGATTAGGAATGAATCCCATTCGAAAATATGGAAATTTCCAAATTTTTATTTTCTGCGGTAACCAAGGGTCGATGATCCCGTCGACCCTAGGGGTATAAGTTGTCCAACCATCCCTCCAAAACCGAGGGTTTGACTTTCTATTTTTGGAGGTCCAACCTTGCTTAGCTGGGTATGTGACCCTTCCCCTATTTTCAGTGTTTTTGGGTCGATTTGGTACCTGGGATCTCAATCTCCTTCACGCCCTTGGTCCATTTGACTCGACCATGATGGGTGAGCCTAGTTCAAGGTGATAAGACCAGGTTAGATTGACACGGGTCTTACAACTCCCCCCAACTTATAAAAATTTCGTCCTCGAAATTGTACGTACCTTCTGAATCAAATAAGTGAGGGTATTGCTTCCGCATAGCATTTTCTTCTTCCCATGTAATTTCTTCCATGTCTCTACTTTTCCATGTGACCTTAGCATAGTAGATATCTCTGTTGCATAGACGTTGAACCTTTCGACTAGTGATTTCTGTTGGTGTTACTTCAAACGTCAAATCATCAGTCAATTCCAGCAAATCCACTGTCAAAACATGCGTTGGATCCTTGACATACTTCTTCAATAGGGAAATGTGAAATACGTCATGCACACTTGACATAGATGGTGGTAGTGCTAACTGATAAGCCACTTTTCCATGCTTAGCTAGAATTTCATATGGCCCGACATATCTTGGACTTAGTTTCCCTTTCTGTCCGAACCTCTTCAATCCTCGCATAGGCGATAGTTTCAAAAATACTTTATCACCTACGGCGAACTCCTGATCTCTTCGTCGAGTATCTGCATATTGCTTCTGACGGTTCTGAGCTGTTCTCACTCTTTCCTTGATGATGTCGACCACTCGACAAGTTTTTTCAACAAATTTCGGTCCAACAATACTACGTTCTCCAACTTCATTCCAAAGCAAGGGAGTTCGACACTTTCGGCCATACAGTGCTTCATATGGTGACATCTGTATTGTGGCCTGATAGCTGTTATTATAAGCGAACTCGATCAATGGTAACTTTTCGTCCCATGATCCTTTGAAATCAATCACACATGCTCGTAGCATATCTTCTAGAATCTGAATTATACGTTCGACGTCCATCCGTGCGTGGGTGGAATGCAATACTGAACATCAACGTTGTTCCCATAGCCTTTTGCAATCCTTCCCAAAATTTGGAAGTGAATCGTGGATCTCTATCGGACACAATACTTTCTGGTACACCGTGTAACCGAACAATTTTATCCACATGCAGCTTTGCTAACCTTTCCAGTGTATACTGAAGTCGTATAGGTATAAAGCGAGTTGTTTTAGTCACACGGTCCACAATCACCCAAACTGCGTCAACTACTTGAGGAGTCAATGGTAGTCCCGTGACGAAGTCTATAGTGATACAGTCCCATTTCCATGCTGGTTCCGGTAATGGCTGTAACAGTCCTGCGGGTCTTTCTCGTTCAGCCTTTACTTTCTGACAATTTAGGCATTGAGACACGAACTTAGCTACATCTGCTTTCATTCCCCTCCACCAATATAATTTCTTTAGATCATGATACATTTTTGTACTTCCAGGGTGTATCGAGTAGATGGTGGTATGGGCTTCTTTCATCAGTCGGTGTCTAATGTCCATACTTTCTGTTTCAGGTACACATATTCTTCCTTTGTATTTTAGTACCTTCTCGTCATCCAAGGTGAACTCAGGGTTAGTCCTACCTTTCTCAATATCTTCTTGTACTGTTCTCAGATAAGGATCTGCTTTGATAGCTGTCTTCACTTCATCCACTATATCCGTTATAATCTTCAATGCCGCGAACATATTTGAAAACCGATGAATAAACCCTTGGTTAGCTGATTCATCCGTTGTATCTATCACATACTGCTCGTTGCCATGATTGAATACCATTCTGATAGTACACATTGCTGCAGTCGTGCTGGCTTCTCCTTGAGATTTGATCATTGCTTTTCTACTCAATGCATCGGCTACTACGTTCGCTTTTCCTGGATGATACTGGATATCACAATCATAGTCTTTCAATAATTCCAGCCATCTTCTTTGTCTCATATTCAACTCTTTCTGATTAAATAAATAAGTAAGACTTTTATGGTCCGACTTAATCTGGAATTTCTCCCCGTATAGGTAATGTCTCCATATCTTGACAGCATGTACTACTGCAGATAGCTCCAGATCATGAGTGGGGTAATTTTTCTCATGTACCTTCAACTATCTTGAAGCATAAGCAATCACTTTTTCTCCTTGCATAAGCACACATCCTAGTCCCAGTCCCGACGCATCAGTGTATAAGGTAAACGTCTGTCCTGGAATAGAAATAGTCAAAATTGGAGCGGATATCAATCTGGTCTTCAGTGTTTGGAAACTCTTCTCACATTTATCGGTCCACACAAAATTTTCACCTTTCTTAGTCAAACTGGTGAGAGGTACGGCAATCCGAGAATAGTCTTCTACGAATCTCCGATAATAACCAGCTAGACCCAGAAAACTTCTGATTTTCGAAACGCTCTTTGGTGCTTCCCACTTTACAATAACCTCGATCTTGCTGGGATCCACTTTGATTCCTTCAGCGGATACTACATGGCCTAGGAATGCGACTTCACTTAGCCAAAACTCGCACTTTGAAAATTTGGCATATAGCTTCTCTTTCCTTAAACGCTGTAGGGCTGCGTTTAAGTTCTTGATATGAGTTTCCTTGTCCTTGGAATATACCAATATGTCATCAATAAATACTATAACCAATGTATCCTACATATCATGGAAAACTCGGTTCATAAGTTCCATGAACATTGCCGGTGCATTAGTTAATCCGAAAGACATAACCAAAAATTCATAATGTCCGTATCTAGTCCTGAATGCTGTCTTCGGAATATAACCTTCTTTAATCTTCAGCTGATGATAGCCTGATCGAAGATCGATCCTTGAAAATACTTTTGCCCCTTGTAACTGATCGAACAAGTCATCGATCCGAGATAGTGGATATTGATTCTTGATTGTTAGTTTATTCAACTCCCGATAATCGACGCATAATCGAACGCTACCATCCTTCTTCTTTACGAACAACACCGGTGCCCCCCATGGAGATATACTGGGTCGAATATAATCCTTGTCCAGTAGTTCTTGTAGTTGCACCTTCAGTTCCGTAGGAGCCATTCTATAGGGTGCTTTTGATACGGGTGCGGCTCCAGGTATCAGATCTATTACAAACTCTGTGGCCCAGTCGGGTGGTAATCCGGGTAGTTCCTCCGGAAATACGTCAGGGTAATCCCGCACGACGTCAATGTCTTCCATTCGTGGTGCTTCCTTGGTTAGGTCGACCATTGACACTAGATACCCAACTGCTCCCTTGTCAAGGCACTTCTTAGCCTTTAATGCTGAAAGTATGAGCTTGCGTCTTCAGGGAAGTTTGGTTCCCGAGAAACATAATTCTGCTCCTTCTTTGTCTTTGAACGTTAGCTTCTTTTCAGCGCATAATAAATTTGTAGAGTGCCGAGCTAACCAGTCCATTCCTAAGATGACATCAAAGTCTGCCATCTCAAGTTGTATCAAGGTTGCATCTAAAGTCTTCTCTCCAATGAGAACTGGACATGGTCCATAACCTTTCTCTAGTTCCACTTCTAACCCCCTCGGTGACCGTACAAGTAATTTGTAGTCTAATGTTTTGATGGGTAATTTGGTCTTCTTTCCAAATGACACAGATATAAATGAATGAGTAGCTCCGGAATCGAAGAGTACTCTGGCGGGTACGCCATTTATAGGTACAATACCTGTGATTTATCTTTACTTAGTCTACATGCTCATTCAATGTAATTACAACTTTAAAAGTTTCAGTCATACCTGTGGCCACATCGGGTGATGCGGCCGCATCCTCAGATGTAACGGCATATACCCGTCCTTGATGTAACTGCTTCTTGGGCTTTGGGCACTCCCTTTTCATATGCCCGGGTTGGTTGCAGTTAAAACACTTCAGGACTTCAGAATTTGGCTTTGACTAAGGTTGCACTGCTGAAGTGGTCTTGGGTACAGTAGCAAAGTTCTGAGGACGGAAAGGCTTATACGTCCTGTTATTGCCTCCGTTGTAGGAGTTTCCGGCTGGTCTCTTGATGCCTCTGTTCTGAGTATGGTAACTCTCCTTCTGGCTCGATTCAATCACTCGAGCAATCTGGACAGCTTCGTTGTAAATTTTCTTCTCTAAGCCCAGAACATTTTCTCTGATGCTTCCTCTTAGTCCCGCGATGAACCTACGGGTTTTGGTATCTTCTTCTTGCATGCTAGCCGGTGCAAAGAAAAACAGCTCTTCGTAGCGTTGTTGATATGAATCTACTGTCATCTGTCCCTGGTACAAGCTCAGGAACTCCTTCTCCATCGAATCTCTGAAGCTTCGTGGAAAATATTTCTCGAAGAATGCTTCTTTATATATAGCCCAAGTCAGTAGGGCGTGCTTGGTCAGTAAATATGTCTTCGTGGATTTCCACCAATGGTGTGCGTCGCCCTTGAGCATGAAGGTGGCACATAGTACTTTCTCTTCCTCTGTGATAGTCATCATGAGGAAATTTCTCTCCATCTCGTCTATCCAGTGGGCGGGCCACAATGGATCAGACGGCTTGCCGTTGAATTCTCTGGGTTTCATCTTCAAAAATCTCTCCACTAGTCGGGAGTGGTCCAGCTGATTCTGGGGGTTTGCCCCAAACATATAGGGTGGATTGTGGTAATTCCCTTGAGCTGCTTTCGGTACCTGCACTGGAATCTATGCAGCCGGTTGTTGAGGTGTCTGATGAGCTGGGTGGTTACCCACCGGGGCTGCACTAGCTTGTCCAGTGTGCATGGGTGCGGCCTGAGTGGCTTGGAACATAATTCCCATGGCGACCTGCATCTGAGCCTGTGCGTGTTCCATCTGCTGCAGCTATTGTGCCAGGTTCATCACCACTGTTGCTAGCTCTGGTGGTAGAGGTGGCAAATTTGTAGGGTTTGTCGGTTCTGGATTTCTCGGTGCGTAGTTATTCTCTTGACTAGTCTCCTCCACTGGTGGTGGTGGGACTGCATTTCGGGTCTGTCGGGTCACTCTACGTCCAGACATAATTCCTTTCGCTAATTGGTGGTGCGTGGAAATCATCAAAATAGGTGAGAAGTTATTTATATTTCATGAAGGCACGCTAACCAATAATCAATTCCAATTCTAGCTCATTTTATAAAAAAGTTGCTGTCTTTTCTATGCAGGGTCGATGGTGAGGGTTGCTGGTATGTCCGACCCTTAGCTTCCGACCCTGGGAATGATCTGTTCTTCCCGAGAGCTGAGGGTCGATGCGAGGGTCGATGGGTGTCCGACCCTCAGTTCCGACCCTTGATTTTCTGTCAGATTCCCGAGAGCCGAGGGTCGATATGAGGGTCGATTCGAGGGTCGATTGTGCTAGTCGAATTATCCGACCCTCGGACTAAAAATCATATTTTTAAGATCCGATTTTGGGTCATTTCTTATTATTTCCCTCCCGTTTCGACTCGTCTCTCCTCTCTGAGTTGCTACAGTGCTACTCTACTGTTGTGGGTCGATTTTAGTCCGGGTTTCGACGTCCACGTCATCCATACAAGTATGTTCTCTCATTTTTACCTGTTTTTAGGTTTTCTTTTCTAGGTTTTCGCCCATTTAACTTGCATTTTTCAAATTAAACTTTTTCCAATCGTAAAAATTCGATTTTTATTGGGGGCTTTTGTTATTGGTGTCTCGAGGAACGAAAGCCCTCAAAATTTTTTGAGTTTCATCGGTTGGTTATCGAGAAACTTGAAATTTTCTCTTTTTGCCCTAATTTGTCGACATTTTTGCTTTTCCTTGAATTTCTTCAAATTGGACATCGTTAGTTAAAATTTCCTACTGCATGTGGGTTGTAGGATATGTTTAAACCCTCGTAAGTCCTTATGCCCACTTGTATGGTGAGGAATGGGCTTTATGGTCAACTTACGTCGTTATTACATCAAATTTCGGATTTTTATCCTATTAACTCCTTGTTTCCTTTCTCTTTCTTGTTTTGCAGATACTATGGCTCGTACCAAAGTACCCAGAGTGCGTGATCCACTTTGCTTCCATTCGAATGAAGCTGAGGCACAGTATGCTAACTATGCCCGTAAGAAAGTGGAAGGGGGTCGCATGGTGAACTTGGCTGAGCTAGCCTTGTTCAATGTGGAGGGAGCATTTGGTGATATGGGGTGGCTCCCTGTCATCACATACGACACGTGCACATGTCCAGATTTGGTGCGCCAGTTCTATTGTAATCTCCAGGTGGTGGGGAATTACAACGACGTTGAGCATGGTCAGGAGTTGCGCATTACCAGTTACGTCAAGGGGGTGCACATTTCCTTTGATTATCGGCAGCTGGCCGATCTGTTGGGCATTCCCTATGATGGCCCCATGGTGTACTGTGTGCCGGGAGAGCCACAGTTTGTTGAGATGGAGATGAGGGTAGAGATCGACAACCAGCTGTTATGCCCTGATCGCTGGCAGATGAGAGCCTGATACTTGGGTCCAGCTCCACGGGTCTTCTGTAAGATTATCCAGCATAATCTAATTCCTCAGAGTGGGCACTATGAGAGAGTCTCTCAGCTAACACAGTTTCTGATATACAGGATCTGCACTCGCCAGCCGGTCTGCCTTCCTTACATCATCATGCGGACGATGATTAGTGCTACATTGTCCGGTCATAGGGGTAATCTACCCTATGGACGCATGATTACAGTGCTACTGACCCGTATGGGGATGGATCTGGTAGATGAGAAGATCCAGGAGAAGACCTTCTCGTCGCCTCTAGATTGGGAGGCTATTTGCAAGATGGGGCTGCGAGATGCTGAGGTTAGTGATGAGGAGAGGAACGCGATGGTGCGCCTCACTCTCGGGTCGAGATGGCTGATGCTGAGGCGGCTGCTGCTGCTGCTAGAGTTCGTGTGGATCCGGTCGACGATGATGATCGTATGTATATGGACGTCGACTCGATACCATCGCCTTCAACTACACATGCGGCTGGAGTTGTTACTTCTTCTGCGGCGGCTCCTGCACATGAGGCTGGTCCTTCCCATTTGGCTGATCCTTCACTTCCACCTTCAGCCATGATGGAGATGCTGCAGGAGATCAGGGATGCTCAGCGCAGATCTGATCTGAGGATGGATGAGCTGTTGGCTGCTCAGAACGCATCAGACGCGGGAATGGGAGAGCTACTAGAGGTGCAGCGTGCGACTGATCAGAGGATAGCCGGTCTCACAGCTAGTCTACAGACGACCCAGACTCAGATAGCCTGGTTGACTAGAGTCAATGCTGAGGACTACGACAGAGACCGTGAGACACCGCCTCCTCCTTCGCCTCCAGCTTCCTGAGTGTACTTTTATTTTTCCTTGTACTACAGAGTAACTGTCCGGGTTGTGGACTGTACTCTACTTTCATTATGTATATATACATCTTGTTTTTCTCATTCATTGTATGTAACTCGTTTTCCCTTTAATAGATGCATTATTCTCTTTTTAAATTTGGTCTCAATCATCACTTGTGCTTACAGTGTGTTAATATTACTGTTTTACTTTTATCCTATCTCAGTTCACAATTGTCTCGAATGTATGTTAGTCGGCGGGCAAGGCCTGAGATGCTCTGATACCAAGTTGTCACACCCTAATTTTGGTCTAACCAGAATGGTGTGATGAACCGCTAAATAACCAATGGTTCAACCAGGATCTCAAATAGGCTATCCCCGCATTATCCAACTTACACACATCCGTAATCATAATCAGAGTAAATACACAATAGCGAAAGTCTTATAATAAGATGAACTGAGAATATGTGTGATATTAAAATTTAAATAACAAATTATTCTGTTTCAACTGAGACATAAATATTTAAATACCAAATACATGTCTTAATAAATCCAAATAAAGAAACCTATAAAATATCTAATCAAATACAGACGAGTTGCACTCGAAAGAGGAGTCGTGTGTATCCACTTCAGCTTCA
Source organism: Protea cynaroides (assembly GCA_028583415.1). NCBI lineage: Eukaryota > Viridiplantae > Streptophyta > Magnoliopsida > Proteales > Proteaceae > Protea > Protea cynaroides. The sequence continues at coordinate 27,863,423 of CM053265.1, read as the reverse complement.
ACTTTCATCGCCGCTACCGTCCCGTACGCAGAAGTATTTATAAAATTTTTAATCGTATAACCTGCATCATCAACTAAAAATATTCGACGTCAAGGGGTGAGCACACATCATGGCTCAGTGAGTAGCCAAAACAATACAACAATACATATGCATGCAAAAAGTCAATTTATATCTTTGGTCCAGTTTTAAAGTTTACAGTATGCAATAGAAAGGTTTAGGTAGCCAAGGGTCATGTTTATTGACTCCGCCTCTATACACGAGTGTGTGACGTTACCCGAAGATCACGTTTATCGTCAACTCACATGCACCCAATCATGAACATTATATAACAAAGGTTACGTTTATTGCTATATAGTGCCATACCAACACGTAAGCCCCCCGTTAGCGAGGGCTGCAAACCTGGGCTCGCAACTAACCAATCCTAATGCCAAAAAGTGTATCCAAGGCCTCACCCCAGCATCCCTCGGAATGTCCATAGAGATAGAGCTAAGGCCCCCCGGTAGAGTCAGAGACTACATGGACCGAGACCACCTCCCCTGATACTCTACGACATAATAGTTCTGCTAAAGTAATGGTGATGCTAATGCACAAGACTTGAGTTAGAAATAGAGATAAAGTGCTAAGACCCGCCAAAGGTTAACATTTATTGACGTTCTCATCACACCACCCCTGATACTCGCTCGCATCAAGCACATCAACCACACACATACAAGCACATGCCTATTCCTATCATCATCATCATCATGTTATAAACAATAAAGTAAATATGCATGAACAAGTAATAAAAATATTAGATGGCATGCTGTATGCACATTACAAACATATTCGCATAGAATCAAGCATAGCATAGGACTCAAGAAAATAGAAAACAGTTTATTATTAACCAATTTAGTTTGGAGTTAAGGTTCCTCACCTTAGCTTTCTAATAGATACTTTTCCAAGCTTTAGAATCACCTTTATACTGTTATTGTATTACTAGAAGCCCTAGCAAAGTCGATAGAATTTAATTAGAATTTATTTAGAATTTAAAAACTACTTTGTTAATTGAGGGTCGGAGGTAGGGTCGATGCTAGGGTCGATGGGTCTATCGACCCTTCCCTCTTTCTGGACTTCCCGAATGCTGAGGGTCGATGGTCAGGAATACCTAGGGTCGGATGGCCTATCGATCCTGGGTGCGACCCTTGGTGCACTCTTGTCCAATTTCCACTTTTAATCCATTACTCGTGTTTGGGATCCTATGGCTTGCTCCTACATTCCATTCTACATTCATTCCATGGTCTGAAACCATGTATAACCCACCTAGATAGCTTTCATGCACTTTCCTATGGTTTTCCATGGAAACCTAACCATGGGTTGATGGTTTGGGTTTCTCCGAGATCACACTCTCAACATTAACTAACCTAAGGTCTGTAGAAACTCATGGAATTAGTATCCATACCTGAGAAGATTAATCTTTCTCTGCAACTCTTCTCTTTTGGCTTAATTTCTCTTCCTTCCCTTTCTTCTTCCTCTTTCCTTCTCCTCTCTTTCTCTCAGTTCGATTAGGGTTGTGAAAGGAGTGAAAGTGGCTTAGGGACGTCCTTTAAATAGACTAGGAACATCCTAAAATAAGTCCCTTTGAGATTAGGAAAGAATCCGATTTGAAAATATAGAAATTTATAAATTTCTATTTTCTGCGGTAACCGAGGGTCGATGGGAGGGTCGATGATCCCGTCGACCCTAGGGGTATAAGTTTTCCGACCCTCCCTCCAAAACCGAGGGTCTGACTTTCTGTTTTGGGAGGTCCAACCCTGCTTAGCTGGGTATGCGACCCTTCCCCTATTTTAAGTGTTTTTGGGTCAATTTGATACATGGGATCTCGATCTCCTTCACGCCCTTGGTCCATTTGACTCGACCATGATGGGTGAACCTGGTTCAAGGTGATAAGACCGGGTTAGATTGACACGGGTCTTACAGGTCTAGTTGATGCGGGACATAAGCCCCATACATAGGTGGTTGGTATTGATATCCACCTGGAGCTACTTCAGGGTTTTGTACTTGAGCCTGCATGATGGGAGTCTGAGGTACGTGGGGTACTGTGTTACTTCCCCCTGGTACTGTGCTTGCCTGTCCTACTGGCATCGGTGTCATCTGTGCAGCTGGAAAGGTCATGCCTATGGCAGCTTGCATAGTAGCTTGTGCCTATTGTATTTGCTGCAGCTGTTGGGCCAATTTCATTACGGCTGTAGCCAGGTCTGTAGGTGGAGCTGGAAAATTTATAGGATTTGTCTTCCCATTAATTACGGATGGTGCCGTGTTCAGATTCTCCTGTGTTTTTGGGTGTATCTGGCTATCTTCCCTCACAGGTGGTGGTGGTGGGATAGAGTTACGGCTTTGTCTGATCACTCTGCGTCCAACCATTATCTGTTCTGGTAGTGGGAATGCCTGAAAATCATAGAATACGTGAGGCAATCATTATATACTTCATTTTCATATTTAAATCCACTAACCAATGATAATTTCAAATTTTCCAGATCATTCTGTCAAAAATACTGTATTTTTCACTAAAGGGTCGATGGATGTCCGACACTGGGTTCGACCCCTGGTTCTCTGTAAGATCATCGAGAGCCGTGGGTCGATGAGGGGGTTGGAGGGGGTCGGATGTTTTGGTCGAATTCTCCGACCCTCGGACTAAAAATCAGGTTTTTAATCTTGATTTTGAATCCATTTCTCATTTTTCCTCCTCCTTTTCGACTCGGCTTGTCCCTTTGAGTTGCTACAGTGACAACTCGGACCCATTGGTGATATATGCTTCTCATTTCGACCTCTACTCCTCTCCTACAGGTATGTTCTCTACAGTTTCATGTTTTTAGGGTTTCTTAACTAGGTTTTTGCTCATTTTTATCATTTTCTTCAAATTAAACTTTTTCCAACCGTAAAAAATCAATTTTTATTGGGGGATTTTGTTGTTGGTGACTCAATGGACGAAAGCCCTCAAAAATATTTGAGTTTCATCTGTTGGTTATCGAGAAACTTAAAATTTCCCATTTTTGCCCTAATTTGTTGAGATTTTTGAATTTCTTAAAATTTCTTTAAATTCGATCTGTTTAGATGAAATTTCCAACTGTATGAGTCTTGCAGGATTGTTTAGAATCTATATAAGTCCTCCTGCCCATGTGTATGGGTGAAAAGTGAGGTCTTTGAACAATTTTTATCGTTATAATGTCAAAATTTTTGGGTTTTTCATCTTTACTAAGCCAGTATCTGTTTTTCTTTATTTTTGCAGATAGTATGGCTCGTACCAAAGTACCCAGGGTTCATGACCCAGTCCGCTTCCATTCTAATGAGGCTGAGGCACAGTATGCCCGCTACTCTCGTAAGAAGGTAGAGGGAGGTCGCCGGGTGGACTTGGCTAGTCTAGCCTTGTTCGATGTGGAGAGGGCTTTTGGTGACATGGGCTGGCTTCCCATGATCACCTATGACGCCAGCACTTGGCCAGATTTTGTGAGACAGTTTTACTGTAATCTCCAAGTGGTGGGGGATTACAACGATACCGAGAGGGATAGAGAGCTTCGGTTCACCAGCTACATCAACAGAGTCAAGATTTCATTTGATTATCGGCAGCTAGCCGACTTGTTGGGCATTTCATACGATGACCCCTTGGTGTTCTGTGCTCCTAGAGAGCCCTAGTTCTTTAATTGGAGATGAGAGCTGAGATTGACCGTCAGATCATCAAAGAGGATTGCTGGGAGATGAAAACGATCTACCTACGTCCAGAGCCTCGGGTGTACTATAAGATTATTCAGCACAACCTGATACCTCAGAGTGGGCACTATGAGAGGATCTCCCAGTTAACCCAGTTTTTGCTGTATTGTATCTACACTCGGTAGCCTGTCTTCCTTCCTTACATCATTATGTAGATGATGATCAGTGCCACATTGCTCGGTCATACTGGCAACCTGCCTTATGGACGCATGATCTCTATGCTGCTTACCCGCCTGGGTGTTGACATGGTGGATGAGAGGATTCAGGAAAAATACTTCTCATCACCTCTGGATTGGGAGGCCATCTATAAAATGGGCCTGCGGGATGTCGAAGTCAGCGACGATGAGAGGAACACTCTAGTGCGTCCACGTACTTGAGTGGAGATGGCTGACGCTGAGGCAGCAGCAGCAGCCGCTGGAGCAGGGGTTCATGGGGGTGATGATGATCGTTTATACATGGATGTGGATTTCATACCTCCTCCATCACCTACTCATGCTACGGGAGCTGGTCCTTCTTATGCAGCTGGTCCTTCACATGCAGCGGGTCTTTCACATGCACCTTCTAATGACATGATGGGGATATTGCATGAGATTCGAGAGGCTCAGCGCATGTCTGATCTGAGGATGGGAGAGCTTCTAGATGCTCAGCGTATGTGGGATCAACAGGTGGGAGAGCTTCTGGATGCTCAGTGCATATCGGATCAGTGGGTGGGAGAGCTTCTGGATGCTCAGCGCGCGACTGACCAGCGGTTGGCTGATCTCACAGCTAGTCTCCAAACGACCCAGACTCAGATAGCTTGGTTGACTAGAGTCTATGCTGAGGATTATGATAGAGACCGCGAGGCACCGCCTCCCCCATCACCTCCAGCTTCCTGATATATTTTCTTTTTATTTTTCTTTTTGTACTTCAGAGTAACTGTCCAGGTTGTGGACTGTACTCTGCTTTAGACTTGTATATATACGTTTGTTCTTCCTTCGAGTTTATATAAATTTTTTTCTCATTTAATAGATGTATTATTCTCTTTCAATTTTTGTCTCAAACAACACAGATGCTTATAGTGTGTTAATATTACAGCTTTTAAATTTTTTTCCTATCTTAGTTCATAAACTTTTATGGTAGTATACTGGTTTAAAAGACAGGGCCTGAGAGCTCTGATACCAAGTTGTCACACCTCAATTCCGCACTATTCAGAATGGTGTGATGAACCGCTAATAAACCAATAATTCAATCAGAATCTCTAATAGGCTGTGTCCTGATAGAACTAAACCATACACATCTACAACCATATTCAGAATAAATACACAATAGCGAAAGTTTTAATAATAAATGAACTAAAGAATCTAACTGTGATAATCATAAATAAAATATCAAATTATGTTGTATCAACCGAGACATAAGTAAATAAAATATCAATTATATTTCCTTAATAATTCAAATAAAAATCTAATCGAAAACGCATGAGTTACACTCGCAGGAGGAGTCATGCGTCTCCACTATGTCTTCAGCCTCCATCGCATCAACATGCCCGTACCCAGAAGCATTCATATAGTCTTCCATAGTGGTACCTGCATCATCAACTAAAAATATTCGGCGTCGAAAGGGTGAGCACACATCACGGCTCAGTGAGCAAACAAAACAATGCAACAAACATATGCATGCATTCAATTCATATCTATGGTTTGGTATATAAGTTTGCAATGTGCTATAGAAAGGTTCGGTGGCCGCCTCACCTCTATACACGAGTGTGTGAAACCGCCCAATGAAAACGGCACTATCGACCCCACATGCACCCAATATGACACAATATGCCCCCATGAAAACGGCATGGCAATACCGGTTGCCTCATACCAACGCGTAAGCCCCTGCTGGCGAGGGCTTGCAAACTGGGATCTCAACTAACCAATACTAATGTCAATCAGTGTATCTAAGGCCTCACCCCAGCATCCCTCAATAAATCCATAGGATAAAGCTAAGGCCCCCAGGCAGAGTCGAAGACTACACGGTCCGAGACCACCTCCCCTGATACCCTACGACTTAATAGTTCTGCTAAGGTAATGGCGATACGACGATGTCAGTGGACAAGACTTGTATAGAGCTATGGCACAATGTTCCCAATGAAAATGGCATTGAAGTACCAATTGATACCATCCCCTATCCGCATCAAGTACACTAACCAAACACAAACATTCACATGCCTATTCCTATCATCATCATCATCATCATCATGTTATAAACAACGAAGTAAATATGCATGAACAGTAATAATAGAAATATTGGATGACATGTTGAATGCACATTACAAGCATGCACGCATAAAATCAGTCATGGCATTGGACTCAAGAAATAAAATAGTTTATTATTAACCAATTAGTTTAGGACTTGTTCCCTCACCTTTGCTTGAGTATAGATCCTCTTTCAAGCTTTAAGAATCACTTTTATATCAATAGGAAAACCTAGCAAGTCGATAGATTTTAGTTAGAAGTCATTCCAGCAATTTTAGACTTGCTGTTAAGCGAGGGTCGCAAGGTGGGTCGCAGGTAGGGTAGCAGTTTACAGCGACCCCCAGGGTAGGGTCGATGCCAGGGTCAGATGTTCCATCGACCCTGGGTGCGACCACCCCATTCCTGGACTTCCCGAATGCTGGGGGTCGATCCTGTGGTCTGGTAGGGTCGATTCCCAATCGACCCCACGTGCGACCCCCCCTCCCCATGGTTTGAGTCGAGAATATCATTCTACAGTCCATTCTTTCATGTTTGGGTCCTATGGCTTACTTCCACAATCCATTCTATGCTTGTTCTATGGCTTCAAACTCTAGGTTTCTTCCTTACTTTGCCTAACATGATTTCCTCCATGGATTTCATTGAAATCCTCCCATGGATGGACGATTAGGGTTTCTCCTACATCATACCCTCTTCATGAACTATTATAAGGTCTTAAATCATTAATGAAAACATACCCATACCTTAGGTTTGATGAGATTCAGAGGTTTCTTTGAATTCTTCACTTTAGTCTTCTTCTCTAACTTTTCTTCTCTTATCCTTCTCTTCTCTTTCTCTCACTTTTAATTAGGGTTTCAAAAGGAGTGAAAGAGGCTTAGGGACGTCCTATTTATAGAGTAGAATCTCCCAAAATAAGTCCCATTGAGATTAGAAAAGAATCCCATTGAAATTTGGAATGTTTCCTATTTGCGTTTTTGTCGGCAAAGAGGGGGTCGATGAGGGGGTCGGAGATTCCGTCGACCCTCAGTTCTAAATTGTTCGACCCCCAGTTAAAATATCAGGGGTCTGACTTCTTAATGAGGGGGGTCGACCCTGCCTATCTAGGTATGCGACCCTGCCCTCCATTTTACTATTTTTGGGTCAGTTTATTACCTGGTTTCGCTATTTCCTTCATGCACTTGGTCCATTTGGCTCGACCATGATAGGTAGACCTGGTACAATGTGGTAAGACGGTTAGTTCGATACGGGTCTTACACTACCTCTGGATCCATGGGCGCTTTCTGCTTGTCCTCTGCTTCCATGACGACCTCTGGTAGCGGCGCTTGTCGTGGAACCTAAAGTTCTTCCAAGGCATCTTCACCTCACCCAAGTGCTGCTCTCGACAGTAGGCCTAACCTCTCTCGGACATGTATCCTCCCATGTTGTGAGGTTGATCCTGTTCGACTTACTTTCGGACCCAGGGGCGCTCTAGTCCCATCTCTGATGGGTCTACCTCTGTATTTCCCAAGATGATCGTCCCAAGGAGGTTCTGGGGGAAGGTCAGCCTCTCTATGAGGGTCTATCGGAGGGATGACTCCCACTGGTGGACGGAAAGTAGCCTCAGTGACTGGAGGTTGAAGTCCTTGGACGAATCTTGTTAATACTCCGAGCTGCTGAGCCATGGTCTCGAATTGTTCATAGGTGACGAATGCCTCCGATGGGTGCACTTGATTTTCCGGTCTCTTCCCTCTCTCCCTCTGCGGTCTAGGTTCCGACCTATCTCCATCTTTGGGGTTGGCCGACCGTTGTTCAATTAAAGGGGGGTTGGGATTGACCATATGACTTTTTGTTCTCCTTGGGCTCATACCTCAGGATTTCCCTTTGACTTTTATCTTCCGACGTCAAATGGCTCAGGGCCCTACGGTGGGCGCCAAACTATTTCGGGCCAAATCCGTATCCTAGGTCCACCATGCTGGCTAGACCTGCAAGACAAGCAAAGACAAGAGGGAGGCAGGCCTATGGCCCTGGGTCCACTTCGATGCTTAAGTTAGGGCTCTGTGAACAGTCGATGGGCTCGGTATCCGAGCCCACAACAATATTTAAATGGGGTAGGTGAGAGATTCTCAGTCCGAGGTGTCAGAACGATAATCCCAATAATAAGTAATAAATATAAAAAGTCCCTGAAATTTCAGGATTCGTTGCATTTATAGTAAATAGTGTATCTTTGTAAATGCCATTTTTACCCTTGTTTGATGTGTGATGAACGAAGTATCCTTGCAAAACTGTAGAAATGATGCTTTTGTCCTTATCCATTGGTTGGATTTATGGGAATGTCCAGGTACTGACGTGGATGCTAGGATCCTAGCTGTCGTCATGTCATTGGTGACGTAGGAGATTTCCCTAACAGCAGCAAAATTATTATTTACTCCAATGTAATCAGCATACGCAAATATCACTTGTCCCCTCTCCGATCCTATTACTCCACCCGACCCTGATTCTTCTGGATTTCCCAAACTGCATCCATCAGTATTCAATTTGCACCAACCATATAATGGAAGTTGCCATCTCAACTCAACAATCCTCTCTTTGTTACTCACTTTTGTGACCAGCTCCAGTAATTTAGATATTCGAAGATCCTCCTACGACTTCACAACACATGGATACCTAATTGATATCTCTTTGCAACCCCTTCGTATCATTCCCCATACCATCAACTTAGATGTTGTTTTCCCTCTATAGATCACCTGGTTTCTGGCATACCATATTGATTCAAAAGAGACAAATTGGCAACTTGACGAGATGTGTCGTAGGGAATTGCTTTTAGCTTTGCGCCTCCACCATCGTAACAGGTCTGTAGCTGATTGAAACATCGTGATCTTCATGCCAAAGACACAACCAACCTCCTCCCAAATCATCGTGGCCATAAAACAATTGCAAAAAAGATGATTCAACGATTCTATTGCCCGACAACACAAGCTACAACGAGATGCAATTGGGATGCCTTTACCTTGCACTACATCATCAGTAGTAAGTTTCCTCCACACCATTTCCATACAAAACACGCTACCCTTGGATGAAGATTCTTATGCCAAATTTCTGAAGTCCAAGTTTTAGTTTCATGCCTTTTTCGAAGAGCATTCCAAGCTGATTTAACACTAAATCTACTAGATGAATCTGCTGCCCAAAGACTTCTATCTGCAGAACAAGAGCGTAACAAAATCATTTCTACTTCAAGGAAACAATTCTGTAAGATAGTAGATTGTACATTCAAGAAAACCCATCGGCCGTTAATAATAAATCTGGACAGCGGCCATTCTTTGCCCCTTAACATATCCACTCCAAGCCCAAGCTTGTCCTTCAACGTGGTTTCACCAGCCCAAATATCCATCCAAGTGTTGATACTCGCCCCATTTCCAATGAGCTATCTACTATGTTTCAAAGTCCAGTCCCAAAGCCATTTGACACTCAACCAAACAGAAGATGTACATTGGGGATGTCTAATCTGCCCATCTATAGAAACATAACGATGTCTCATAAAACCAGCATACAAGGTATTCTCTGTTTTTATTTTCCAAAGCAGCTTATCTAACAGAGCATCATTAAGCTCCCCCAATCTTCGGATACCAAGCCCACCCTCTTTTTTTAGGGGCACAAATGTTTTCCCATTTCACCACTATAGATTTTGTCTTCGTAGGATCACCTGTCCATATAAAATTCCTCATCCATCCTTGCATATCTTTAACTATGCTACAAGGCCATTTATAAACCCCAAAAGAATGAGTAAAAGAGCTGCATAAAACTGAGCGTACCAATTCAACCCTTCCAACAAAGGATAACAAGCTACCATGCCATGTTGAAAATTTCTTTCGAAATCTCTCCACAAGAGGTGTTAGAAATTCTCTTCTAATCCTTCCTTTAAATAGAGGAACTCCCAAATAAATAGTCGGAAAAAACCCTTCAAAGAAGTTCACGCAATCCAACATTTTCCTCTTTCTCCTAGCTTTCACATCAAATGAGAAAAACATTTGGCTTTTGGGAGGACTAACCTTCTGACCACCATATACATCATAGCTAGTCAAGAAACTTTTTAGCTAGCAACAGGATCCAAAGTCCAAGAAGCTAATGAGAATCAACCACGAACTTACAATAGACATCATGAAAGCTGAGGCAAGAATCACTCCATTCTGGTTTCATCCATATACTTGTAAACTGACTTTCCGATTTCCAAATCTCTCGCCCTTGTATAAATCTTAAAATAGTTATCAAAGTATACTCATTAGGCCTTACCCTATAAGAAATCATCTGGCAAAAAGCTCCTAGGCTTCAAATGGACAATCACACTGTGAACAAGACCCAATTATTATGGTCCAAGAAACCACATCTCTAAATGGCATTTCGTCGAACATAAGAAAGGCATCTTCCATTTCAATGCACTTACATACCCGTATAAAAGCTGCAGTGAGGAGCTGCAAAGGATGCATGTTCTACTCAGAATTATTGATGGAAGAATACCGTAAATTGCTAATAGATAACTCAATACAAAACGTAAATCGAAGTACCACTACCATGGTCATTGGAGCAGGAAAGAACGGAGGCCATGGGATGCGGCGAGGACTCCCTTAACTCAAAAACTCGTCTCCTCCATCTATTTTCAAAACTCAAAAACTATCCAAATGCAAGAACGATCCCTTAAATTTACCCCAAAAAAAAGAACTATCCCTTACAGCCGAGCACCTCTTTTCCAGCATTAAAGAGCCAACACAAAAGAAACTCACAAACCTTTCTCTCTCTAATTGCAAATCTTCTTCCAGCCATGATCTCTCTCATCCCTTTTCCCATGGGCATCTCTTTTCCCTCTTCCAAAAACAAATGAGAGCCCCACTTTTTCATCTAAAACCCATTTTCATCTGGTCTCTATGTATTCAAACGCTTACCTCAGCAGCTCTTTTCCCCGATTTCAAATGAAGCTATCTGCCCTCATCCTTCTCCTTAGAGCCATAACACCCTCACCCCCACTTTTGCTATCCACGAATAAGCCCTCTCCCTACTTCTTAGGGTTTTATAAAAAGCCTTTTACTTCTTCCCCAAAACACCCCTATTATTCAAAAATGTGACTTTGGAAGATATGAAGCTCAATAGTTGAAGTCTCTAGTGGGATGATTCTTTTTATTTAACAGAGCAGATTGGACTAGATTACCTATAGACATATCAACCTCGGGCCCAAACATGACAATCTACTAGATATAGCCAATAGCAAGCCGAGATAGAAGAACTTATCTAAACAAACCCCAATTGGGTGCAATTTCATCGACCTAAACAATGATCGACTGTGGGACTAAATCTCCCCTCAAGCTACCACTAGCAGGACTCATCACACCCACCTACCAATGTATGGCTGATGCATACCAAACACATCTATGCCCCAGCCCGGGTTCATTAAATCTCATAAGTGGGTTACCCCTAATGCTGATCACTCTGATGAATACCCTAGTTTGGGTCCATTATAGCTCAGTATTGGGTTACCCCTGATGGTGATCACTCTTTTATACCTCAACCCATGTTCATTAAAACTCAGCAATTAGGTTACCCCACTGTTGGGATAAACAATAACTACAAGGGATCCTCCATTATCATAGATAATTCTGGAAGAAAAATGCAACTCTTGAGAGTTTGGGATTGTCTCCGAGTCAGGGGCCTTTGATTACCTTGGATGAACGATGTGACTGTACTAAGGAGTCCAAAATTAACTCTACTAGACTATACTCAGGAGTCCTAAATTAACTCTACCAGACCATCTTAGGGGTCCAAAATTAGCTCTGCCAATCAAGGAGACACAATTGCCAAAGATGCATGGCCTGATGCTACAGCTTATTATTTTTCTGATGGCCTAGAACCTAGGATAGGACTTCGATGGAATCTGCAATGACTACTCTAGGAAGTCTCCTAAGCTAGGATTCTTCACCCAAGAAAAGAGGATATCTCCTGTCTGATTTCATCACTTAATGAAAAAAAATTTGACATTGAGCGACTCATGATAATGCCAGACTTTGGAGACTCCAGCAAAGGGGGTAATCTACTCCAAATGGAAAAGACCGCTCTCTCATAATCCCCAATTATTAGTTCTTCTTTATAACATTGGGCTCTAACTGAAAGAGACAATGGATGATGACAATATACCAAGCTCTAACAATTAAAAACAAAGAATCACAAATTTACAAGCTCTAACAAGAGAGCAACGAGTGGCCAAAATTAGGCTTTATCTAGCGGAGACAAAGAATGACAAACCTACAAAGTCTTGACTAGTGGAGATGAATAATTACAGGAATACAGACTCTGCCTAGTAAGGACAAAAAATCATAAGAAATGGGTTTCTATCTGGTAAACACAAAGAGTGACAGATGCACAGGACTCTAAACATTATGCCCTCGGCCCATAGTGGACTTATAACAACAAAATGTTTCACATCTTCATGATGGATCTACACATGAATTGGACATGATGAAACAAGCCTAGGAGTAACACAGCCTAGGGATAAATACTCTGCCAACTCTCTCACATACTCTCATTACTATCCGAACTTGGATGATTTTCTTAACAAGCTTATCAGGACAATGACAGTATGCTCTAACCTAGCAATCCTACCCTCAACAATATTTGACATTTGATCTTGCTCTCTTCCATAATTTCTATTGAATTCTTAAGAACCAGGATAGAATACTAGGTAGACTCTAAAGTGAAAGCTCTATACAGATTCTTAGAAGTGGGGTCTCTTACCCAGACGGTGGATAAGGAGGGAGGTACTCTGAAGATACTAAAGATAAAAACTAAAACACGATAAAATCCATCAAATAGAATAGGGTTGAGATCAGGAAGAAAGCCAGATGCACAATCACACTGACTCAGCAAAAAAAGTTAGCTCCTGTGCAATAACACATTGGGTTGATCCTTACCAACCCTAGAGATTCAAAATGTTCTTTGGTTGGCTTTCAACAAGAGGTATGTCTATGAAATAGACAATACCCCTAGCTAAAACTCTAGCCAAATGAGAGGATCGTAATCAGCGGATATGGGAAGAATTTATCCGGTTGAAAGGACGTATACAGGATATCAAAGAATTTTGGTTCAACCTTGAACAAATGAGTGATTGCTTCACCAGTGATCTCAATTTTGGGGTAAAAATTTTCAACTTCCTATCCAAGATTGAAGAGTTGAGTATGGAATACCGGGTCCACCAGTTTTGTGACTGGAGTATTCACGCAACTCGAGAGATCGATTTCCCAAACCAACAAAGAGCGCGATGTGAAACTAGACACCCAGCCATGGGGGCTATGGGTAAAAGCAACACTCAAGTGTTCGGGGATGAATCAACATACATGTTAGTAATATGTGATAATAGGACACGATAAGGCTACCTTGACAGTGATAAGAATGCCTATCACCGCATACGTAAGTGAATCACAAGCACCTACATCCCTTTATATACCCACAAAGCTATAAGTATTGTCACACCCCAATTTTGGTCTAACCAGAATGGTGTGATGAACCGCTAAATAACCAACGGTTCAACCAGGATCTCAAATAGACTATCCCCCCATTATCCAACTTACACACATCCGTAATCATAATCAGAGTAATACAAAATAGAAGAAATCTTATAATAAGATGAACTGAGAAACTAAATGATATTAATAATTTAATAACAAATTATTCTGTATTCAACTGAGACATAAATATTAAATATCAAATAAATGTCTGAATAAATCCAAAAAAGAAACCTATAAAATGTCTAATCAAATACACACGAGTTGCACTCGCAAGAGGAGTCGTGTGTATCCACTTCAGCTTCAACTTCCATTGCCGCTACCATCCCGTACGCAGGAGCATTTATAAAATCTTCAACCGTATAACCTGCATCATCAACTAAAAATATTCGACATCGAGGGGTGAGCACACAACACAGCTCAGTGAGTAGTCAAAACAATGCAACAATACATATGCATGTAAAAAGTCAATTTATATCTTTGGTCCGGTTTTAAAGTTTACAGTATGCAATAGAAAGGTTTAGGTAGTCAAAGGTCGCGTATATTGACTCCGCCTCTATACACGAGTGTGTGACGTTACCCGAAGATCACGTTTATCGTCAACTCACATGCACCCAACCATGAACAGTATATAACAAAGGTTAACGATTATTACTATATATTGCCATACCAACACATAAGCCCCTATTGGCGAGGGCTGCAAACTGGGCTCGCAACTAACCAATCCTAATGCCAAATAGTGTATCCAAGGCCTCACCCCAGCATCCCTCAGAATGCCCATAGAGATAGAGCTAAGGCCTCCCGGTAGAGTCAGAGACTACAAGGACCGAGACCACCTCCCCTGATACTCTACGACATAATAGTTCTGCTAAAGTAATGGCGATACGACGATGCTAATGCACAAGACTTGAGTTAGAGATAGAGCTCAAATGCTGAGACCCGCCAAAGGTTAATGTTTATTGACGTTCTCATCACACCTCCCCTGATACTCGCTCGCATCAAGCACATCAACCACACACATACAAGCACATGCCTATTCCTATCATCATCATCATCATGTTATAAACAACAAAGTAAATATGCATGAACAAGTAATAGAAATATTGGATGGCATGCTGTATGCACATTACAAATATATTCGCATAGAATCAAGCATAGCATAGGACTCAAGAAATAGAAAACAGTTAATTATTAACCCATTTAGTTTGGAGTTAAGGTTCATCATCTTAGCTTGCTAATAGATACTTTTCCAAGCTTTAGAATCACCTTTACAGTGTTATTATATTGCTAGAAGACCTAACAAAGTCGATAGAATTTAATTAGAATTTATTCGAAATTAAAAACCATGCTGTTAACTGAGGGTCGGAGGTAGGGTCGATGCTAGGTTCGATGGGTCTATCGACCCTTCCCTCTTTCTGAACTTCCTGAATGCTGAGGGTCGATGGTCAGGAATACCTAGGGTCGGATGGTCTATCGACCCTGCTTTGTGCACTTTGGTCCAATTCCCTCTTTTAATCCATTCTTCGTGTTTAGGATCCTATGGCTTGCTCCTACATTCCATTCTACATTCATTCCATGGTCTGAAACCATGTATAACCCACCTAGATAGCTTTCATGCATTCTTCTATGATTTTCCATGGAAACCTAACCATAGATTGGTGGTTTGGGTTTCTTTGAGATCACCCTCTCAACAATTACTAACCTAAGGTCTATAGAAATTCATGGAATTAGTATCCATACCTAAGAAGATTACTCCTTCTCTGAAATTCTTTTCCTTTTTGCTAAGTTCTCTTGCTTGCCCCTCTTCTTCCTATTTTCCTTCTCCTCTCTTTCTCTCAATTCAATTAGGGTTGTGAAAGGAGTGAAAGTGGCTTAGGGACGTCCTTTAAATAGACTAGGAACATCCTAAATAAGTCCCTCTGAGATTTGGAAAGAATCCCAATCGAAAAATATAGAAATTTCCTAATTTCTATATTCGACAGAAACTGAGGGTCGATGGGAAGGTCGATGATCCCGTCGACCCAAGGGTCTTAAGCTGTCCGACCCTCCCTTCAAAACTGAGGGTCTGACTTTCTGTTTTGGGAGGTCCAACCCTACTTAGCTGGGTATGCGACCCTTCCCCTATTTTAAGTGTTTTTGGGTCGATTTGATACATGGGATCTCGATCTCCTTCATGCCCTTGGTCCATTTGACTCGACCATAATGGGTAAACCTGGTTCAAGGTGGTAATACCGGGTTAGATTGACACGGGTCTCACAACTCCCCCCAACTTATAAAAATTTCATCCTCGAAATTGTACGTACCTTCTGAATCAAATAAGTAAGGGTATTGCTTTCTCATAGCATTTTCTTCTTCCCATGTAATTTCTTCCATGTCTCTACTTTTTCATGTGACCTTAACATAGTAGATATCTCTGTTGCGTAGACGTTGAACCTTTCAACTAGTGATTTCTGTTGGTGTTATTTCAAATGTCAAATCATCAGTCAATTCTGGCAAATCCACTGTCAAGACATGCGTTGGGTCCTTGACATACTTCTTCAATAGGGAAATGTGAAATACGTCATGTACACTTGACATAGATGTGGTAGTGCTAATTGATAAGCTACTTTTCCATGCTTAGCCAGAATTTCATACGGCCGACATATCTTGGACTTAGTTTCCCTTTCTGTCCGAACCTCTTCCATCCTCGCATGGGCGATACCTTCAAAAATACTTTATCACCTACTGCAAACTCCAGATCTCTTCGTCGAGTATCTGCATATTGCTTCTGATGGTTCTGAGCTGTTCTCACTCTTTCATTGATGATGTCGACCACTCGACAAGTCTCTTCAATAAATTCCGGTCCAACAATACTACATTCTCCAACTTCATTCCAAAACAAGGGAGTTCGACACTTTCGGCCATACAGTGCTTCATATGGTGACATCTGTATTGTGGCCTGATAGCTGTTATTATAAGGAACTCGATCAATGGTAACTTTTCTTCCCATGATCCTTTGAAATCAATCACACATGCTCGTAGCATATCTTCTAGAATCTGAATTGTACGTTCTGACTGTCCATTTGTCTGTGGGTGGAATGCAGTACTGAACTTCAACGTTGTACCCATAGCCTTTTGCAATCCTTCCCAAAATTTAGAAGTAAATTGTGGATCTCTATCGGACACAATGCTTTCTGGAACACCATGCAATCGAACAATGTTATCCATATACAGCTTTGCTAACCTTTCTAGTGTATACTGTGGTCGTATAGGTATAAAGCGAGCTGTTTTAGTCAGACGGTCCACAATCACCCAAACTGCGTCAACTACTCGAGGAGTCAATGGTAGTCCTGTGACGAAGTCCATAGTGATACAGTCCCATTTCCATGCTGGTTCCGGTAACGGCTGTAACAATCCTGTGGGTTTTTGTCGTTCAGCCTTTACTTTCTGACAATTTAGGCATTGAGACACGAACTTGGCTACATCTGCTTTCATTCCCCTCCACCAATATAATTTCTTTAGATCATGATACATTTTTGTACTTCCAGGATGTATCGAGTAGATGGTGGTATGGGCATCTTTCATCAGTCGATGTCTAATGTCCCTACTTTCTGTTTTAGGTACATATATTCTTCATTTGTATCTCAGTACCTTCTCGTCATCCAAGGTGAACTCAGGGTTAGTCCTACCTTTCTCAATATCTTCTTGTACTGTTCTTAGATAAGGATCTGCTTTGATAGCTGTCTTCACTTCGTCCACTATATCCGGTATAATCTTCAATGCCGCGAACATATTTGAAAGCCGATGAATAAACCCTTGGTTGGCTGATTCATCTGTTGTATCTATCACATACTGCTCGTTGCCGTGATTGAATACCATTCTGGTAGTACACATTGCTGCAGTCGTGCTGACTTCTCCTTGAGATTTGATCATTGCTTTTCTCGCTCAAGGCATCCGCTACCACGTTCGCCTTTCCCGGATGATACTGGATATCACAATCATAGTCTTTCAATAATTCCAGCCATCTTCTTTGTCTCATATTCAATTCTTTCTGATTAAATAGATAAGTAAGACTTTTATGGTCCGACTTAATCTGGAATTTCTCCCCGTATAGGTAATGTCTCCATATCTTGACAGCATGTACTACTGTCGCTAGCTCCAGATCATGAGTAGGGTAATTTTTCTCATGTACCTTTAATTGTCTTGAAGCATAAGCAATTACTTGCACTCCTTGCATAAGCACACATCCTAATCCCAGTCCCGACGCATCGGTGTATAGGGTAAACGTCTGTCTTGGAATAGGAATAGTCAAAATTGGAACGGATATCAATCTGGTCTTCAGTGTTTGGAAACTCTTCTCACATTTATCGGTCCACACAAACGTTTCACCTTTCTTAGTCAAACTGGTAAGAGGTACGGCAATCCGAGAATAGTCTTCTACGAATCTCCGATAATAATCAGCTAGACCCAGAAAACTTCTGATTTCTGAAACGCTCTTTGGCGCTTCCCACTTTACAATAGCCTCGATCTTGCTGGTATCCACTTTGATTCCTTCAGCGGATACTACATGGCCTAGGAAGGCGACTTCACTTAGCCAAAACTCACACTTTAAAAATTTGGCATATAGCTTCTCTTTCCTTAAATGCTGTAGGGCTGCGTTTAGGTTCTTGATATGAGTTTCCTTGTCCTTGGAATAAACCAACATGTCATCAATAAATACTATAACTGACATATCCAACATATCGTGGAAAACTCGGTTCATAAGTTCCATGAACGTTGCCGGTGCATTAGTTGATCCGAAAGACATAACCAAAAATTCATAATGTCCGTGTCTGGTCCTGAAAGCTGTCTTCGGAATATCACCTTCCTTAATCTTCAGCTAATGATAGCCTGATCGAAGATCGATCTTTGAAAATACTTTTGCCCCTTGTAACTGATCGAACAAGTCATCGATCCGAGGTAGTGGATATCGATTCTTGATTGTCAGTTTATTCAACTCACGATAGTCGATGCATAATCGAACACTACCATCCTTCTTCTTTACGAACAACACCGGTGCCCCCCATGGAGATATACTGGGTCGAATATAACCCTTGTCCAGTAGTTCTTGTAGTTGCACCATCAGTTCCTTCAGTTCCGTAGGAGCCATTCTATAGGGTGCTTTTGATACTGGTGCGGCTCCAAGTATCAGGTCTATTACAAACTCCGTGGCTCGGTCGGGTGGTAATCCGGGTAGTTCCTCTGGAAATACGTCAGGGTAATCCCGCACGACGTCAAGGTCTTCCATTCGTGGTGCTTCCTTGGTTAGGTCGACCACTGACACTAGATACCCGACTGCTCCCTTGTCAAGGCACTTCTTAGCCTTAAATGCTGAAAGTATGAGCTTGCGTCTCCGGGGAAGTTTGGTTCCCGAGAAACTTAATTCTGCTCCTTCTTTGTCTTTGAACGTTAGCTTCTTTTTGGCGCATAATAGATTTACAGAATTTCGAGCTAACCAGTCCATTCCCAAGATGACATCAGAGTCTGCCATCTCAAGTTGTATCACGGTTGCATCTAAAGTCTTCTCTCCAATGAGAACTGGACATGGTCCATAACCTTTCTCTAATTCCACTTCTAACCCCATCAGTGACCGTACAAGTAATTTGTAGTCTAATGTTTTGATGGGTAATTTGGTCTTCTTTCCAAATGACACAGATATAAATGAATGAGTAGCTCCGAAATCGAAGAGTACTCTGGCGGGTACGCCATTTATAGGTACAATACCTGTGATTTATCTTTACTTAATCTACGTGCTCATTCAATGTAATTACAACTTTAAAAGTTGCAGTCATATCTGTGACCACATTGGGTGATGCGGCCGCATCCTCGGACGTGACAGCATAAACACGTCCCTGATGGAATTGCTTCTTGGGCTTTGGGCACTCCCTTGCCATATGTCCGGGTTGGTTGCAGTTAAAACACCTCAGGACTTCAGAATTTGGCTTTGGCTGAGGTTGAGCTGCTGGAGTAGTCTTGGTTGCAGCATTAAAATTCTGAGGACGGAAAGGCATATACGTCCTGTTATTGCCTCCGTTGTAGGAATTTCCGGCTGGTCTCTTGATGCCTCTGTTCTGAGTAAGGTAACTCTCCTTCTGGATCGATTCAATCACTCGAGCAATCTGGACAGCTTCGTTGTAGATTCTCTTCTCTAAGCCCAGAACATTTTCTCTGATGCTTCCTCTTAGTCCCGCGACTAATCTACGGGTTTTGGTATCTTCTTCTTGCATGCTAGCCGGTGCAAAGAAAAACAGCTCTTCGTAATGCTGTTGGTATGAATCTACAGTCATCTGTCCCTGGTACAAGCTCAGGAACTCCTTCTCCATCGAATCTCTGAAGCTTCGTGGAAAATATTTCTCGAAGAATGATTCTTTATATATAGCCCAAGTCAGTAGGGCGTGCTTGGTCAGTAAATATGTCTTCGTGGATTTCCACCAATGGTGTGCGTCGCCCTTGAGCATGAAGGTGGCACATAGTACTTTCTCTTCCTCTGTGATAGTCATCATGAGGAAATTTCTCTCCATCTCATCTATCCAGTGGGCTGGCCATAATAGATCAGACGGCTTGCCGTTGAATTCTCTAGGTTTCATCTTCAAAAATCTCTCCACTAGTCGGGAGTGGTCCAGTTGATTCTGGGGGTTTGCCCCAAACATATAAGGTGGATTGTGGTAATTCCCTTGAGCAGCTTCCGGTACCTGCACTGGAATCTGTGCAGCCGGTTGTTGAGGTGTCTGATGAGCTGGGTGGTTACCCACTGGGGCTGCACTAGCTTGTCCAGTGTGCATGGGTGTGGCCTGAGTGGCTTGGAACATAATTCCCATGGCGATCTGCATCTGAGCCTGTGCGTGTTGCATCTGCTGCAGTTGGTGTGCCAGGTTCATCACCACTGTTGCTAGCTCTGGTGGTGGAGGTTGCAAATTTGTAGGGTTTGCCGGTTTTGGATTTTCTAGTGCGTAGTTATTCTCTTGACTAGTCTCCTCCACTGGTGGTGGTGGTGGGACTGCATTTCGGGTCTGTCGGGTCACTCTACGTCCAGAGTCGATGGTGAGGGTCGCTGGTATGTCCGACCCTTAGTTTCCGACCCTGGGAATGACCTGTTCTTCCCGAGAGCTGAGGGTCGATGCGAGGGTCGATGGGTATCCGACCCTCAGTTCCGACCCTTAGTTTTCTGTCAGATTCCCGAGAGCCGAGGGTCGATGGGAGGGTTGATTCGAGGGTCAATTGTGCTAGTCGAATTGTCCGACCCTCGGACCAAAATCAGATTTTTAAGATCCGATTATGGGTCATTTCTCACTATTCCTCCTCCGTTTCGACTCGTCTCTCCTCTCTGAGTTGCTACAGTGCTACTCTACTGTTTTGGATCGGTTTGACTCCGGGTTTCGACGTCCACGTCATTACTACAGGTATGTCTTCCCATTTTTACCTATTTTTAGGTTTCCATTTCTAGGTTTTCGCACGTTTAACTTGTATTTTCCAAATTAAACTTTTTCCAACCGTAAAAATTCAATTTTTATTGGGGGCTTTTGTTATTGTTGTCTCGAGGAACGAAAGCCCTCAAAATTTTTTGAGTTTCATCGGTTGGTTATCGAGAAACTTAATATCTTCTCTTTTTGCCCTAATTTGTTGAAATTTTTAATTTTTCTTGAATTTCTTCAAATTGGACATCGTCAATTAAAATTTCTTACTGCATGTGGGTCGTAGGATATGTTCAAACCTTCGTAAGTCCTTATGCCCACTTATATGGTGAGGAATGGGCTTTATGGTCAACTTACGTCGTTATTATATCATATTTTGGATTTTTATCCTATTAACTCCTTGTTTCCTTTCTCGTTCTTGTTTGCAGATACTATGGCTCGTACCAAAGTACCCAGAGTGCGTGATCCACTTCGCTTTCGTTCGAATGAAGCTGAGGCACAGTATGCTGACTATGCCCGTAAGAAAGTGGAAGGGGGTCGCATGGTGAACTTGGCTGAGCTAGCCTTGTTCAATGTAGAGGGAGCATTTGGTGATATGGGGTGGCTCCCTGTCATCACATACGACGCGTGCACATGTCCAGATTTGGTGCGCTAGTTCTATTGTAATCTCCAGGTGGTGGGGAATTACAACGACGTTGAGCATGGTTAGGAGTTGCGCATCACCGTTTACGTCAAGGGGGTGCACATTTCCTTTGATTATCGGCAGCTGGCCGATCTGTTGGGCATTCCCTATGATGGCCCCATGGTGTACTGTGCGCCGGGAGAGCCACAGTTTGTTGAGATTGAGATGAGGGCAGAGATCGACTGTTACTTGCGTCCAGCTCCACGGGTCTTCTGTAAGATTATCTAGCATAATCTGATCCCGCAGAGTGGGCACTATGAGAGGGTCTCTTAGCTGACACAGTTTCTGATTTATAGCATCTGCACTCGCCAGCCGGTCTACCTTCCTTACATCATCATGCGGACGATGATTAGTGCTACATTGTCCGGTCATAGGGGTAATCTACCCTATGGACGCATGATTATAGTGCTACTGACCCGTCTGGGGGTGGATCTGGTAGATGAGAAGATCCAGGAGAAGACCTTCTCGTCGCCTCTAGATTGGGAGGCTATCTACAAGATGGGGCTACGAGATGCTGAGGTTAGTGATGAGGAGAGGAACGCGATGGTGCGCCCTCACACTCGGGTCGAGATGGCTGATGCTGAGGCTACTGCTGCTGCTGCTAGAGCTCGTGTGGATCCGATCGACGATGAGGATCGTATGTATATGGACGTCGACTCGATACCACCGCCTTCACCTACACATGCGGCTGGAGTTGGTACTTCTTATGCGATGGCTCCTGCTCCTGAGGCTGGTCCTTCCCATTCGGCTGATCCTTCACTTCCACCTTCAGCCATGATGGAGATGCTGCAGGAGATCAAGGATGCTCAGCGCAGATCTGATCTGAGGATGGATGAGCTGTTGGCTGCTCAACACTTATCAGACGCGCGGATGGGAGAGCTCCTAGAGGTGCAGCGTGCGACTGATCAGAGGATAGCCGGTTTCACTGCTAGTCTACAGACGACCCAGACCCAGGTGGCCTGGTTGACTTAGGTCTATGCTGAGGACTATGACAGAGATCATGAGGCCCCGCCTCCGCCTTCGCCTCCAGCTTCTTGATTGTACTTTATTTTTCCTTGTACTACAGAGTAACTGTCCGGGTTGTGGACTGTACTCTACTTAAGTTATGTATATACGTTTTGTTTCTCTCACTCATTGTATGTAACTTGTTTCCCTTTTATAGATGCATTATTCTCTTTTTAAATTTGGTCTCAATCATCACTTGTGCTTACAATGTGTTCGTATTAAAGCTTTTAGTTTATCCTATCTCAGTTCACAATTGTCTCGAATGTATGTTAGTCGGCGGGCAAAGCCTGAGATGCTCTGATACCAAGTTGTCACACCCCAATTTTGGTCTAACCAGAATGGTGTGATGAACCGCTAAATAACCTGTAAGACCCGCACTCTTAAAACCCGGTCTAAACCTTGGTTTTGTGTCGTGACAGGTGTTCCGATCATCACCAAGCTAGACGGGGCAAGCGGATAACAAACAGGTACAAAATCGGACCAAAGTCAACCAATTATACCTGATTTTAGATACCGGTTGATGGTACCAGATGATAGTACCGGTCGACTGGTATGGCCTGCACAACTATGTGCGGGAATTTGGAAATTGGTCTCTGCGGGTCCCGCTTTCCTGATTTCGAATCCTAGAAGTTTTCTAATCCTAGTAGGGTTACTAAACCCTATTTCTAGCCTATAAATACACCCTTAAACCCCCTCAAATCCTTTCCATTGTCTCTCGCAAACCCTAGAGAAGAGAAAGAGGTGGAAAAGGAGAAGGAGCTAGGAGGAAGAAGAAGGATCCGCCATTACCGTTGGACGAAGCTCTCGTTACGCCTGTCAATGGTAAGTGTTTGAATCCCTCTTCTTACCCTATGATAGTTGTGTGGGTGGATCAATGCCATGCAAAGTAGGTATTGATCTAAAACCCTAAATTGGCCAATAAACCCTAAGTTGCCGTCAAACCCTAGATTCGAGTTTCGAGATGATATTCGTCGAAACGAGACTTGAATGAGTTGGGGATAACTCTAACTCAAAGCCTAGACTTAGAATGGATAGGAGAAACCCTGAAAACCCATGGAGGATGATCGACGGCAGTCGAAAAACCCATGTATGGTCTTCCTGAGACATACCGGTCGAATATACCGGTTGCACATAGTGCGAACGGTATGTTGCGACCCCTACCTCTCGGGAGGTTATCTGTGGGGACCGGCTGACCATACCGGTCGCCAGTCTTTCCCCAGAGCTGCGACCGGTATATGCCACCGGTCGGCTCCGTGAGGGTAGTTTGTGATCTCTGTTGGTTTCGACCAACATGAAACCCTAAACAATATATTCTAATGAAACCCTAATATTATGTAGGACTTTGTGACTTATCGTTTGGACCTTGCGACGTGGAGCAAGTTAACGACGGCGTCGGGTAAGGGAATCGACCTAAACCTAATAATTAATGGAATGAAATCGTTGTTAATCATTGAATATCTTTGATGTGATGTTTGTGCATATTCACATGCCATCCTTTACTTTCAGTTATTATTATTATTCATGCATTCATAGGATGTGATTGTTAGGCATGTGATTGTTTTCATTGGTGTGTGGAGTGGGGCATGGGCCTGGGATCGCTCTTCACACCGACACCTTTTTGTAGTATTCGTCTTAACATGCTTGGTACGGGTGGGGTATCGGGGAAGGTCGTGGGTACGGTGGTCTCCGATATTGATGTTGTCCCGGCCATCGTTGTGTGGTACCGAGGGATTCGAGTCGACGCCGGCTTCTCCACGATGCTTTAGCTCTATCTCTATGCCGTAGGGAGTTATGTTGGGATAGGGTCTACCGCGTATTGTTTCTATCCTAGTGGGTTAGTTGCGGATAGGGTATCGGGGGAGGTGAGGTATGGTGGTCTCCGGCCCGGCTGCACGCTCTAACTCTATCTCTATGCCGTAGACGGCTGTCTTTGGGATAGAGCATACATTGTTGACATATAGGATTGGTTAGTTGCGAGCCCAGGTTGCAAGCCCCGGCCGTGGGGGGCTTAGGTACTGGTATGGGTAGAGTATCGGGGAGGTGCGGGTATACCTTAGCTCTATTTCTATTCCATGATGGGTGCATGTGGGTTGGTGGTAGTGTGATTACTGTGCAACGCCACACACTCGTGTATAGAGGTGCGGGGGCCACCAAACCTTTCTATAGCACATTGCAAACTTAAAACCGGACCACAGGCATAAAATTGATTGTTACTCATGCATAATCTTGTGAAACGTCGATTGTCTTCTTGGGTGTGTTGTGTGCTCACCCTTTGTACGTACATTGTTTTTAGATGTTGATGCAGGTTACACTTGTGGATGACTATGTGAATGCTCCGGCGTATGGAGGTGTGGCTGCTCTAGATGTGCAAGCGGGGAGAGGACGAGCATGACGCTTCATGCGAGTGCCCTTTCGCGGTACCGTGATTTGTTTTATTTATTTATTTCAGTTATTTTGATTGGATTAAAGGGATGTAATGATATTATTTTTTATGTGTTTGATTTTGAATAATGGGATATTTATTTACATTATCAATAGATACTCGGTTCATTCTATTTAAAGTCTTCTTGTATATTTATATTCGATTGTGGTTATGTGTAATTGGTTTGTATGGGTGGACACGGCCTATTCGAGATCCTCGGTGTGAACCGTTGGTTCAATGACGATTCACTCACACCATTCCGGGTTGGATCGAATTGGGGTGTGACAACTTGGTATCGGAGACCTCGGGCTCCGGTCCAACAAAACCATCCGCACTTAACTGGGTCGATGAACTGAGTTAGGGAAATTTAAAAGTCTTAATATAAACACACCTAAGCATTGTTTGATACCTGAGACGGACTAAGAAAGAGAATAATGTACTATTCTAAATATGAAACTTAATATGTGCACATACACTAGTTAGGAAAAACCATGAACTTTCATTAAATAGAAAAGTGTATCAAATGTAATAGTGCTACGGGTCGTCCACAACCGGAAAGTTACCCTCGTTATATAAACCGTCATATGAAAAGAAAAGTAAATGGGAAATCATGGGGGTAGGAGGCCCGGGAGGAATGGGGTCCGCTATATCATAGTCCCGCTCGTATTCGACCCTAAGCCAATGCACCTGGTCCCGAGTCACCCGTAGACCACGAGCCAGGCAGATCAACCATCTGCATCCTCTGAATGGCGTCCCAGTCTATATCAGACATCATAGTGTCCTCGACGGTCACCTCGCCTCTCATGCTCACACCCAGACGGCGAAGAAGAAAAGTAACGAGACGACCGTAGGGAAGGTTACTGGCCTGATCGGCCAGGGTCGCCCTGATGCATAGTCCTAATAATGAGGTATGGGAGAGAGACCCGCTCTCCAAGGTGCGGATGCGATAAGTGATGTACCGAGTGAGCTGGGATAACTCACCATAATGGCCGCTCCGGGGGGACGATGTTGTGCTTGGACGATGCGACTGTAGACCCGTGGTACAGGTCTCAAGCTAGCCGCTTTCATAGGAGCTCCAGGGTTCAGTATCTGATGAGCTATCTCCCGGCGCAGGTCCTCAGTCAAGTAGCCCTTCACTTTGGGAGGGCAATACACTAGGTCTCCATCATTAGGAACCCCTAGAAGGTCGGCCAGCTGGTGGGTGTTGAATGAGATGTGTACACCCTTGACATAACTGGAGATACGTAAATCCCTACCTTGGTTGGGATCGTTCACATTTCCATGCAGCTCCAGGTTAGCAAAGAAATGCTTAACCAGATTGGGACGAGTGGTGTAGCTGTAAGAGATGACGGGCAACCAACCAAGCCTGTCGAACGCCGCTCGCACGTCGAACCGGTCTAACTGTTCCACGTTGACCCGACGCCCAGATTCTATATTCTTGTTATCGAACCATGGAAATCGAGCTTGTGCTTCCAAAGAACGGAACCATTGCTCATCCAATTGGGGAACTGGTGGTTGTGGGGTACGTGAACTCGAGTCATGGGGACGCTTGCCAAGAGCACGTC
The DNA here is from genome assembly GCA_028583415.1 of Protea cynaroides. NCBI lineage: Eukaryota > Viridiplantae > Streptophyta > Magnoliopsida > Proteales > Proteaceae > Protea > Protea cynaroides. The sequence goes on along the minus strand of CM053265.1, from coordinate 27,836,836 downwards.
TAGGAGCCATTTAAACTGCAAAACAAGTGAAAAACAAGTGAAAGTTAGAAATTTGTCGAAATTTCGACAGCATAACGGCTATAATTCAAGAAAAAGCCTCGAACTCACCCAAAAACATGGGGAGGAGGACTTACGTAACCCCCACACTCTTTAATAAACCGATCACAAGCAATTATAACAAGAAATTGCAAGAAATTTCAAGAACTAAGAAAAAAAACTAGAAAATTTCGAAATTTCATGAAAACCTAGGTCAAAAGATGAAAAATTCGATTTTTATGAAAATCGTTCGGTGGAACCCCAAATTAGTTGAGGGCTTTTGCTCTTGGGGGTCCCTAAACCCTTTCTAAGCCGAAGGAAAAGAGTTCCTATGGTTAAAACATCTCGAACAAAGAAAAACCTAAAATTCTACATATAGACGATATGGAAAATTTCTAAAAATATGAGAGAGAGAGAAGAGACCTACCTGGAGACGATATGCTAGGTCTTGAATGGAAGGAATCGGCTTCAAATAGCATCGGTCGGACTGTAGCAACTTGGAACCCAGGGGAGAATCGCCACCGGAGAGAAAGAAGGAAAAGAAAAAGTGAGAAAAATCTCACTTTTCGCGATTTTTAAGTCAATTCTGGGCATACCGGTCGACGGTTTTGCCTACACCTATCGACCGGTATCACCCCAGGTATGCGACCGCTATGTCTCGGTCGGAAAAAAATTTCTGACCGGTCGACTATACCGGTCGCAACACTGTATACAGAGTGTCGACCGGTATCTCATAGACATGCGACCGCTATGTCTAGGCCAGAATTTTAATTCTGACCGGTCGACTATACCGGTCGTAGCATATTTCCACAGGTGTGCGACCGGTATGTTGCGACTGGTACCCCTCAAAGAAAAAAATTTCTAAAATTTTGTAATTGAAATGTTACTTCTCGACTATTTTTCCCTGTATTATTCAAGACTAACACTACTATTATTGATGTTCTCACGTGTTATGTCTTCTTCTCAGATCCAAATAAATAGTCTGAGATGGCAGGTGGAAACGGTCGAAGGGGTCGGAGCGCCATCGAGGCCGGGATGCGCCTAGAAGAAGAGCAAGCCGAGCAAGACCAGGTTAGAGAGAAACCAGCCCCGAGGTGGAGGGAGGAACAGGTCCCGAAGTACCGACGTAATTACGGGACCACCCCACAGGAATTCCGAGACCATAGTTACAAACTTGGTCTATCAGATGCAAGCTCAACAGAAGGAATTTCTGAGCGAAGTACTAAAGATGCTCAGGAAAGCAGGTTCTATTTCCGCTGGAAAGACGCCCGAGTCAGGAGGAATTAACACTACCCAACCGGTGCAGAGTAGCCCGAGGCCGAGGGGCCAAGCACAGAATGTACCACCACCGCATCGGTTTCCGTCGCCTTGCGTATCCGGGGCGATCCGTATCCACCACCATGGTACGGGTAGACACACAGGGACGGCATGATCCGAAGCGGTCGGTGGACGGATTCTTGAAGTTGAAACCTTCATCGTTCCGCGGGAAGGAAACCATTGTGGCCAGCACAATGGGTTTCCGAAATGGAAAAAGAACTTTCGATTGATGACTTGCACTGAGGAGGAGAAGGTCCTGTTTGCCACTCATATGCTGAGAGAGGACGCAAATGCTTGGTGGAATTCCACACGGGCATATCTGGAGAACAAGTACACACTAGTTGATTGGGAAGTGTTTAAGGTGGCTTTCTTCGACAAATACTTCCCAAAGAGCTTTAGAGATCAAATGGAGAGAGAGTTTCTCAACCTGCAGCAGGGTCAGTCGACCGTAGATGCATATCGAGAGGTACGAAGAGCTGTTCTTCTTCGCACCGGCCGGGTATGCGGGAAGAGGAGACAAAGATACGTAGGTTCACCATGGGACTACGTGGGAGCATCGAGAACACCTTTTGGGTCCGGACAAGAAGACTTACAACGAGGCGGTGCAGGTTGCGAGGGTGATAGAGTCCGGTCGGAGGGACAGCTTCTTCGCCGAACGGGGAGTGAAGAGATCCGTTGGAGAGAGCTCGGGTGGCGGTAATACTAGACCATTCCGCCCATCGGGGGTAGACCGCTACAGCACCGCGAGAAACAACCCGGCACCACCGTGACACGGTTAGCCGACCCAACCCAAATATTAAATGTTATAACTGTCGAGCTGGGACATGTTGCAAGGAACTGCACGCTACCTAAGAAGCAAGCTCCCCAAGTAAGCGGAGTTTATGCGCCACCACGAAGAGGCAGCCGCATCACCCGATGTGGTAACCGGTACGACTTTATTCCTTACTATTTGGTTTATTCTTTCGGGTTGCATGAGCATATAGGACTAAGGGGCAATATATTCCGGGAATTGTAAATGTAGTCGGGTTTACCCGCCAGAGTATTATTTGACTCGGGGCCACACACTCCTTTGTTTCGTTTCTTTTGGGAAGCGAATGGAGTTACCAATCAAGCGATTGAACCCAAGCTTGATAGTTCTCTCTCCACTAGGAGTCGAAGTGGCTTTGACCAAGTATTATGGATCATGTACTGTAAGTATCGAGGGCCGAGACTTAGAGGCAAGTCTAGTAATACTTGAGATGGCAGATTTTGATGTCATTTTAGGGACAGATTGGCTAGGCCATCATTCGGCCGTCCTTTTATGTGGTGAAAGGAAGCTTATGCTTACTGACAAAGAGGAAAAGGAATATAGTTTCGTTGGGATTAAGCTATCTAGGAAGCGGAAGTTGATCCTCTCCGCCCTAAAGACTAAGAGATGCTTGGAGAAAGGGGGAGTGGGTTATCTCGTATCCGTAGTCGACCTCACACGAGAGTCACTCAAGATGGAAGATATAGATGTGGTTCGAGAGTTTCCGGATGTATTTCCGGAAGATCTTCCGAGGCTTACCACCGCAGGGGCTACGAATTTGTGATAGATCTTATACCAGGTTCGGCTCCGGTGTCTAAAGCACCATACAGGATGGCCCCGACCGAGTTAAAGGAGTTGAATACCCAATTACAAGAATTGCTGGATAAGGGCTTCATACGACCTCGTATATCGCCTTGGGGAGCACCTGTGTTATTCGTCAAGAAGAAAGATGGAAGTGTACAACTATGTATTGACTACCGTGAGCTAAACAAGTTGACGATCAAGAATCGGTATCCTTTGCCTAGGATCGATGATCTGTTCGATCAGCGCAGGGTGCAAAGGTTTTCTCGAAGATCGATCTCCGATCGGGGTATCACCAATTGAAGATCAAGGCTGGAGATATTCAAGACAGATTTTGAGCGAGGTATGGGCATTATGAGTTTCTGGTAATGTCTTTCGGGTTGACCAACGCTCCAGCGTCGTTTATGGAACTGATGAATCGAGTGTTCCATGACATGCTGGACACTTCGGTCATCGTATTCATCGATGACATATTGATTTACTCTAAGGACATGGAGACTCATACAGCGCATTTGAGGGCAGCCCTACAACGGCTGAGGGATGTGAGGCTTTATGCAAAATTCAAGAAGTGCGAGTTTTGGCTGAAGGAAGTGGCTTTCTTGGGCCATGTTGTATCTGAAGAGGGTATCAAGGTTGATCCAAGTAAGATAGCTGCTATAGTAGGATGGGAAGCACCAAAATCTGTTGCAGAGATTCGTAGTTTCCTTGGGTTGGCTGGTTATTATAGAAGATTCGTGGAAGATTACTCCGGGATCGCGGTTCCACTCACCAGATTGACCAAGAAGGGAGAGAAATTTATATGGACAGATGAGTATGAGAAGTGCTTCCAGACCTTGAAGTCAAGACTTGTCTCTGCACCTATCCTGACCATCCCCGAACTAAGCATACCGTTTACTCTATATACGGATGCTTCAGGGTTGGGAATTGGATGTGTTCTGATGCAAGGGGAACAAGTGATTGCTTACGCATCAAGACAGTTAAAGGAGCATGAGAAGAACTATCCTACGCATGACTTGGAGCTAGCAGCGATTATTCACGCAATCAAGACTTGGAGACACTACTTGTACGATGAGAAGTTTCAGATCAAGTCAGATCACAAGAGCTTAACTTACCTTTTCACTCAGAAGGACCTGAATATGAGACAGAGGAGATGGTTGGAATTGTTAAAAGATTATGATTGCGACATCCAGTACCATCTGGGTAAAGCAAATGTGGTGGCTAACGCCTTAAGCGAAAGTGGGCATCGAGGCCCGAGGCGGGACCAAGTACAAATGCCGCATTGTGTGCGGCAGCCTCGAGTTCAATGGAAATTGATGAAGAACATATTATCGAAACTACAGAAGATCCAGTCGAGCAAGGCTTGATTCATAAGTTCACTATGATGTTCGCCGCATTGAAGATCTCACCGAGTCTAATTGATGAAGTCAAGGTAGCGATCCTACAGGATCCATATCTCAGGACAGTAGAAGCTGGCCAAGTTATATGTTGATAATATAGTCGGACTTCATGGCGTCCCGAGAGTATAGTATCCGACGGAGATCCCCGTTTTACATCGGTTCGGGGAAGGATTACGAAAGCTATGGGAACCAAGTTGAAGTTCAAGACAGTTTTTCATCCTTAGACGGACGGACGTGAGCAAACTATTCAAATTTTGGAAGATATGCTCCGAGCTTGTGCATTAGATTTCAAAGGAGCTTGGGATGAGAAGCTATCACTTATCGAGTTTGCTTACAACAACGGCTATCGGGCTACAATTCAGATGGCCCCATATGAAGCTCTCTATGGAAAGAAGTGTCGTACACCTCGTTATGGAACGAAGTGGGGGAAAGAAGAATTATAGGACCGGAGTTTGTTGAAGAAACTTGCCGAGTGATTGATCAGATCAAAGAGAGAGTAAAGACAGCTCAAGTTCGACGAAGCACTATGCGGATAATCGACGCCGAGATCCGGAGTTTGCATGGGTGACAAAGTATTCTTGAAGGTATCACCGGTGCGAGGTCCGAAACAGTTTGGTAAGAAGGGGAAGCTATGCCCGTATGTGGGACCATATGAGATATTGAATCGACGTGGTAATGTAGCATATCAATTGGCTCTACCACCATCTATGTCCAGCGTCCATAATGTGTTCCATGTATCATTCCCAAGAAGTATGTCGAGATCCATCGCATATCTTGAGCGCTGATCCTCCGGACTTGATCGAAGACTTAACTTTCAGTGGTGCCCGTAATGCTCTCGAGTCGAAAAAGTTCAGCAACTTCGAACCAAGGATATCCACTATGTGAAGGTGCATTGGAGAAGCCAAAATGTGGAGGAAATTACTTGGGAAGAAGAGAGCGCGATGAGGAAAGAGTACCCTAACCTTTTTGACGATCAAGGTACGTTCAAATTTCGAGGCCGAAATTTCTTTTAAGGGTGGGGGAGTTGTAGTACCTACATGCAAATTTCGGGACGAAATTTCTTTTAAGGGTGGTGGAGTTGTAAGACCCGCACTCTTAAAACCCGGTCTAAACCTTGGTTTTGTGTCGTGACAGGTCTTCCGATCATCACCGAGCCAGACGGGGCAAGCGGATAACAAACAGGTACAAAATTGGACCAAAGTCGACCAAGTATACCTGATTTTAGATACCGGTTGATGGTACCGGTTGATGGTACCGGTCGACCGGTATGGCTTGCACAGCTATGTGCGGGAATTTGGAAATTGGTCTCTGCGGGTCCCGCTTTCCTGATTTTGAATCCTAGAAGTTTTCTAATCCTAGTAGGGTTACTAAACCCTATTTCTAGCCTATAAATACACCCTTAAACCCCCTCAAATCCTTTCCATTTTCTCTCGCAAACCCTAGAGAAGAGAAAGAGGTGGAAAAGGAGAAGGAGCTAGGAGGAAGAAGAAGGAGCCGCCATTACCGTTGGACGAAGCTCTCGTTATGCCTGTCAATGGTAAGTGTTTGAATCCCTCTTCTTACCCTATAATAGTTGTGTGGGTGGATCAATGCCATGCAAAGTAGGTATTGATCTAAAACCCTAAATTGGCCAATAAACCCTAAGTTGCCGTCAAACCCTAGATTCAAGTTTCGAGATGATATTCGCCGAAACGAGACTTGAATGAGTTGGGGATAACTCTAACTCAAAGCCTAGACTTAGAATGGATAGGAGAAACCCTGAAAACCCATAGAGGATGATCGACGGCAGTCGAAAAACCCATGTATGGTCTTCCGGAGACATACCGGTCGAATATACCGGTTGCACATAGTGTGTCACACCCCAATTCTGATCCAACCAGAACGGTGTGAGTGAACCGTCATTGAACCAACGGTTCACACCAGGATCTCGAATAGGCCGTGTCCACCCATACAAACCAATTACACATAACCACAATCAGAATATAAATATACAGCGGAAGACTTTAAATAGAATGAACTGAGTATCTATTGATAATTTAAATAAATATCCCATTATTCAAATTCAAACATAAAATAATAATCTTTTACATCTCTTAATAACAAACAAAAATAACTGAAATAAATAAATAAAATCCATCACAGGTACACGCAGAAAGGGCATTCGCATGAAGCGTCATGCTCGTCCTCTCCTGCTTGCACATCCAAAGCAGCTACACCACCGTACGCCGGAGCGTTCACATAATCGTCCACAGTGTATCCTGCATCAACATCTAAAAACAATGTATATACAAAGGGTGAGCACACAACACAGCTCGTAAGACAATCAGACAGTTTCACAAGATTATGCATGAGTAACAATCAATTTTATGCTGTGGTCCGGTTTTAAGTTTGCAATGTGCTATAGAAAGGTTTGGTGGCCCCCGCACCTCTATACACGAGTGTGTGGCGTCGCACAGTAATCACACTACCACCAACCCACATGCACCCATCATGGAATAGAGATAGAGCTAAGGTATACCCGCACCTCCCCTGATACTCTACCCATACCGGTACCTAAGCCCCCCCGGACCACGATCTTCCCTGATACCCCACCCGTACCAAGCATGTTAAGACAGAATACTACAAAAGGTGTTAGTGTGAAGAGCGATCCCAGGCCCATGCCCCACTCCACACACCAACGAAAACAATCACATGCCTAACAATCACATCCTATGAATGCATGAACAATAATAATAGCTGAAAGTAAAGGATGGCATGTGAACATGCACAAACATCACATCATAGATATTCAATGATTAACAACGATTTCCTGTCCATTAATTATTAGGTTTAGGTCGATTCCCTTACCGAGCCGTTTAATAACTTGCTTCACGTCGCAAGGTCCAAACGATAAGTCACAAAGTCCTACATAATATTAGGGTTTCATTAGAATATATTGTTTAGGAATTTCATGTTGGTCGGAAACCAACAGAGATCACAAATACCCTCACAGAGCTGACCGGTGGCATGTACCGGTCGCAGCTCTGTGGGAAAGACTGGCGACCGGTATGGTCACCGGTCCCCCACGGAATAACCTCCCGAGAGGTAGCGGTCGCAACATACCGGTCGCACTATGTGCAACCGGTATAGTCGACCGGTATGTCTCTAGAAGACCATACATGGGTTCTTCGACTGCCGTCGATCATCCTCCATGGATTTTCAGGGTTTCTCCTATCCATTCTAAGTTTAGGCTTTGAGTTAGAGCTATCCCCAACTCATTCAAGTCTCGTTTCAATGAATATCATCTCGAAACTCGAATCTAGGGTTTGACGGCAACTTAGGGTTTATTGGCCAATTTAGGGTTTTAGATCAATACCCACTTTGCATGGTATTGATCCACCCACACAACTAACATAGGGTAAGAAGATGTATTCAAACACTTACCGTTGACAGGCGTAGCGAGAGCTTCGTCAAACGGTAATGGCGGCACCTCCTTCTTCTTCCTCCCGCTCCCTCCTTTCCAAGCTCTTTCTCTTCTCTAGGTTTGTGAGAGACAATGGAAAGGATTTGAGGGGTTTAAGGGTGTATTTATAGGCTAGAAATAGGGTTTAGTAACCCTACTAGGATTAGGAAACTTCTAGGATTCGAAATCAGGAAAGCGGGACCCGCAGAGACTAATTTCCAAATTCCCGCACATAGCTGTGCAGGCCATGCCGGTCGACCGGTACCATCATCCGGTACCATCGACCGGTATACCTAAAATCAGGTATAATTGGTCGACTTCGGTCCGATTTCGTACCTGTTTGTTATCCGGTTGCCCCGTCTAGCTCGGTGATGATCGAAAGACCTGTCACGATACAAAACCAAGGTTAGACCGGGTTTTCAGAGTGCGGGACTTACATAATGCGACCGGTATGTTGCGACCGCTACCTCTCGGGAGGTTATCTGTGGGGACCGGCTGACCATACCGGTCGCCAGTCTTTCCCACAGAGCTGCGATCGGTATATGCCACCGGTCCTCGTGAGGGTAGTTTGTGATCTTTGTTGGTTTTCGACCAACATGAAACCCTAAATAATATATTCTAATGAAACCCTAATATTATGTAGGACTTTGTGACTTATCGTTTGGACCTTGCGACGTGGAGCAAGTTAACGAACGAGCGTCAGGTAAGGGAATCGACCTAAACCTAATAATTAATGGACAAGAAATCGTTGTTAATCATTGAATATCTATGATGTGATGTTTGTGCATAGTCACATGCCATCCTTTACTTTGGGATCGCTCTTCACACTGACACCTTTTTGTAGTATTCTGTCTTAACATGCTTGGTACGGGTGGGGTATCAAGGTAAGGTCGTGGTACGGTGGTCTTCGATATTGATGTTGTCCCGGCCATCGTTGTGTGGTACTGAGGATTCCGAGTCGACGTGTGATTTGTTTTATTTATTTATTTCAGTTATTTTGATTGGATTAAAGGGATGTAATGATATTATTTTTATGTGTTTGATTTTGAATAATGGGATATTTATTTACATTATCAATAGATACTCAGTTCATTCTATTTAAAGTTTTCCGCTGTATATTTATATTCTGATTGTGGTTATGTGTAATTGGTTTGTAAGGGTGAACACGGCCTATTCGAGATCCTGGTGTGAACCGTTGGTTCAATGACGGTTCACTCACACTATTCTGGTTGGATCAGAATTGGGGTGTGACATAACCAACGGTTCAACCAGGATCTCAAATAGGCTATCCCCGTGTTATCCAACTTACACACATCCGTAATCATAATCAGAGTAATACACAATAGCAGAAATCTTATAATAAGATGAACTGAGAAACTAAATGATATTAATAATTTAATAGCAAATTATTCTGTATTCAACTGAGACATAAATGTTAACTATCAAATACATGTCTGAATAAATCCAATAAAAAAACCTATAAAATGTCTAATCAAATACACACGAGTTGCACTCGCAAGAGGAGTCGTGTGTATCCACTTCAGCTTCAACTTCCATTGCCCCTACCGTCCCGTACGCAGGAGCATTTATAAAATCTTCAACCGTATAACCTGCATCATCAACTAAAAATATTCGACGTCGAGGGGTGAGCACACAACACGGCTCAGTGAGTAGCCAAAACAATGCAACAATACATATGCATGCAAAAAGTCAATTTATATCTTTGGTCCAGTTTTAAAGTTTGCAGTATGCAATAGAAAGGTTTAGGTAGTCAAAGGTCACGTTTATTGACTCCGCCTCTATACACGAGTGTGTGACGTTACCCGAAGATCACGTTTATCGTCAACTCACATGCACCCAACTATGAACAGTATATAACAAAGGTTAACGATTATTGCTATATATTGCCATACCAACACGTAAGCCCATATTGGCGAGGGCTATAAACTGGGCTCGCAACTAACCAATCCTAATGCCAAACAGTGTATCTAAGGCCTCACCCCAGCATCCCTCAGAATACCCATAGAGATAGAGCTAAGGCCCCCCGGTAGAGTCAGAGACTACAAGGACCGAGACCACCTCCCCTGATACTCTACGACATAATAGTTCTGCTAAAGTAATGGCGATACGACGATGCTAATGCACAAGACTTGAGTTAGAGATAGAGCTAAAATGCTGAGACCCGCCAAAGGTTAACGTTTATTGACGTTCTCATCACACCTCCCCTGATACTCGCTCGCATCAAGCACATCAACCACACACATACAAGCACATGCCTATTCCTATCATCATCATCATCATGTTATAAACAAACAAAGTAAATATGCATGAACAAGTAATAGAAATATTGGATGGCATGCTGTATGCACATTACAAACATATTCGCATAGAATCAAGCATAGCATAGGACTCAAGAAATAGAAAACAGTTTATTATTAACCCATTTAGTTTGGAGTTAAGGTTCCTCACCTTAGCTTGCTAATAGATACTTTTCCAAGCTTTAGAATCACCTTTACAGTGTTATTATATTGCTAGAAGACCTAACAAAGTCGATAAAATTTAATTAGAATTTATTTGGAATTAAAAACCATGCTGTTAACTGAGGGTTGGAGGTAGGGTCGATGCTAGGGTCGATGGGTCTATCGACCCTTCCCTCTTTCTGAACTTCCCGAATGCTGAGGGTCGATGGTCAGGAATACCTAGGGCGGATGGTCTATCGACCCTGGGTGCGACCCTTGGTGCACTTTGGTCCAATTCCCTCTTTTAATCCATTCTTCGTATTTGGGATCCTATGGCTTGCTCCTACATTCCATTCTACATTCATTCCATGGTCTGAAACCATGTATAACCCACCTAAATAGCTTTCATGCATTCTTCTATGGTTTTCCATGAAAACCTAACCATAGATTGGTGGTTTGGGTTTCTTCGAGATCACCCTCTCAACAATTACTAACCTAAGGTCTGTAGAAATTCATGGAATTAGTATCCATACCTGAGAAGATTACTCCTTCTCTGAAATTCTTCTCCTTTTTGCTAAGTTCTCTTGCTTGCCTCTCTTCTTCCTCTTTTCCTTCTCCTCTCTTTCTCTCAATTCAATTAGGGTTGTGAAAGGAGTGAAAGTGGCTTAGGGACGTCCTTTAAATAGACTAGGAACATCCTAAATAAGTCCCTCTGAGATTTGGAAAGAATCCCAATCGAAAAATATAGAAATTTCCTAATTTCAATATTCGGCAGAAACCGAGGGTCGATAGGAGGGTCGATGATCCCGTCGACCCTAGGGTCTTAAGCTGTCTGACCCTCCCTTCAAAACTGAGGGTCTGACTTTCTGTTTTGGGAGGTCCGACCCTGCTTAGCTGGGTATGCAACCCTTCCCCTATTTTAAGTGTTTTTGGGTCGATTTGATACCTGGGATCTCGATCTCCTTCACGCCCTTGGTCCATTTGACTCGACCATAATGGGTAAACCTGGTTCAAGGTGGTAATACCGGGTTAGATTGACACGGGTCTCACAGGTATAGGCCAAGGTTGTGGCTTCGCTTAGCGGGTTGCCCGATCTCCATCAGGGCCCATTGCAGCTAACCACAGGGTTTGTGACATGTAACACCCCAAGTGTTGGATGGTAGTTTTTGCCTTACCTTGACTATATTGTGACAGGTAGAGAAGACTGAGGACTTAAACTTGACATTTTTGGAAGCCTTGTTGTTCGAAGATATTTAAAGAGGGTAGGAATTAAGTAAATTTATTAAATTCTTTATAGTGTTTAAATTTGAGAATTCATGTCATAGTAAATAATAATTATACATATGTTTATCCATGATTATGCATGTGTATTTATTAATAGATATGGTCATATGGTGTGAAAATGATAATGTAGGTTTAAATGTATAATATTTATATGTAAATGAATATTTAAAGTGGGGATGACTAAAGTCAAAATGAAAGTTTATGAGGACAAAACAGTCTATTTAATTTTAGAAGGGTACCTAAGTGGATGGAAATCTAGTCCATGCACTTGAGGACTATTGAGGGAAAAATTGAAAAGATATAAACTAATTGTGAGAGTAATAAAAATTAAATGAGGAAAGATATATATACCAAAGAATAATTCATTTGATCATTTTGCTAGAAATTAAATTCGTTGAAGGGAGAAGAAGAGCTCTAGAGGTGAGTTTGAGAAGAAATTTCTGATTTCTACTCTTGGAAGGTGTATTGTGTGTGTGTGACATTGGGTTTGGAGAAGATTGAAAGATTCTTAGAGTCATAGAATCAACTCTCAGCAAGAAAATCAACTGCTGGAAGATGAGGAAAGTTCAATAGTTGCAGCAAAGGGGTATTGAGAATGCAAGTAAGGAAATGTTGTAGAAATTTGATGTTTCAGCTGTATTGATCAAACAATAATTTTCTCAAGTAAGTTCTAAACTCATTTCTTAGTCTAAGAAATTAATTGCATGTTGAATCAATGTGAGGGAAAGGAATTTTTTTAGAGTTGTTTGTGTTTCTAATTGTTAGAGACGATGAACAGTAACACTGTTCATCAAAACTCCAACAAAGTATATGTAAAAGTGATGCATGCATGTGTAATATGGGGGAAAATGATTTTTTGTTAATGGTGAACACCTGCAAAGACTATATCTGAGGCTAATTGATGAGTTAGGAGTGATAAATGGTGGTAATTTCTTATGGAAACAAGAAAAAGAAAAATGCAAAAATTTCCGTTTTGTTATAAAAAAAATCTATTAACAATGGAAATGTGAGTTTGTGGTTACTAGAAAATGACTTTGGAATGATCCAAATGGTTTTAAAATTAGGTATGCATCTTTATTAAGAAGTTAAAAACCTTGTAAAATCCATTAATGGAGGTTTGAACCAAGGTTGAAGATGACATAAGATGATCCAACCCGTTTTGTGTTAACCCGTCATAGACTAGCAGCATGACCCCTGCTCAATCCGAAGGCCATAACATCCTACATATAGATCAAAATTCGATGATTCTTGATGCGTTGAAAAGGTATCTGAAATGAGAATGTATTGTGCTGGAATAGGTACCCAAATTCAGACTCTATCATGTCCAAAAATCTATGTAAAGTCAGTACAAATGTAAAGAAAAAAAAAATCTGATGATCATTAGTTTTAATAGGTTAACTATTTAGCCCTTTGTGCCTTGGATTTTTGGGGAGTTTCTCCTCAGGAACCAAGTATGTCATGTTGAAAGTGTACATATTAAGTTTGAGAAATTTTCATGGTGCCCTTTGGTGTTCATGTGCAACACAATAGGATACTAGGTGCAAATTTTAGTAAAACTGAAATTTAAGCTTTTTGCCTAAGTTGGCTGAGCCTAAAATGATGGTTAGAGATAGGATTTTTGAGACATTTATTCTCAGGGACATAGAATATAGTATGGAGAATATGTGTGTCAAGTTTGGTGGTATTCTATGCGGTTCTTGGGCTTCATGTGCAACCCTTTAGGACCCTAGGCAAAAATTTCAGTGAAGCTGAAATTTGAACTCTTTCAATGCATATGAGTGAGGCCTCTCATGGTAAGTTGTATTTTGGACATGAGAGCATGCCCAGGGGACTTAAGAGCTCACCCTAGACCTAATGAGGAGCTAAATAGAATGATTGGTTGCTTACCCAAACACTAATGCAAGAGTATGTAAATGAATAGCTTAAGAAAAGTGAAGGATTTTTCATGCATAAGTGTCCGGAAGGGAGGTCATTTTTGCAAATAGGACTTAGGTATCTGGAAGAGGTTTAGTTCTGATCCTTATATGAAATTTTGGGTTTGCTGTCATAGGTAAAAATTCATTTCATGAACTTTTGGTGCAGGTGTCTGGTAAAACTGCTACATCGTTGTAGTTTTCAGTCTAAAGCTTGCTTTTGAGGAATTTTTTGTAGGAATGGCGAGTGGGTATCTGAATGTAGTAGGCCCACACCTTGGATGTAATTGAAGTAATTAAGTTTGTTTATGTAAAAAGTAGTATTTTTACCAATTTAATAGAATGTATGGTTTAAGACTTCCGCTGTATGTTTTAAAGTAAGGAAAATGGATCAAAGTTGTTTAAGGTATCGAAAATGGATCAAGGTTGATGGCCGATGAAATAGCAGGTATTATAAGATGAGATGATATATGTTTGGACATGTATAAAAAAAAATTATAGGTTTTACCAATCTTTCTATTGTATTTAATTTGACCAGTGATTCATTTTTCTTGTCTGGAAAGGGGATGTCACATGACAATAGTATCAAAGATCCGATCCTGGTATCATTATTGTCACACCCCAATTTTGGATTAACCAGTGGTGTGATGAACCGTCATAAGAACCCACGGTCAAACCATGATCTCGCATAGGCTGTGCCAACCATGTTAAACCAAAATACATTCCACAGTAATAATCAGAGATAATAATTAAATAGCGGAAGTCTTATTAATAATGAACTGGGGTCTACATGATAAATGAGTTAATAGTCCAGTTATCTTTAAGTAATCCAAACATAATTAATACCTATTACATGTATCAAAATACAAAAGTTAACCACCAAGCGTAAACAAAGTTGAAACACTCGCTTGACGAGTCATATTCGTCCTCCACAGCTTGCACATCCATAGCCGCCACATGTCCATACATTGGCGCATCGATATAATCTTCGATAGCAATACTTGCAACATCAGAAACTAAAAAGAATTGCACATGTGAGGGTCATCTCCCTAACATGAGCTCAGTGAGTGAACAAAACAATGCGTAAACATATGCATGCATTCAATTCATATCTTTGGTCTGGTTTTAAAGTTTGCAATGTGCTATAGAAAGGATTGGCAGCCACTACACCTCTATACACGAGTGTGTAAGCCCACCCAATGGATCAAACACCATTGTCGTCCACATCCACCCCACTATGGAATAGAGATAGAGCTAAAGTGTTCGGATCACACACCACCAACACTTCCTCCGATGCCCTACCCATACCAACACGTAAGCCTCTATTGGCGAGGACTTGCGAACTGGACTCGTAACTAACCAATCCTAATGTCATCCAGTGTATCCAAGGCCTCATCCCAACATCCCTTAATACGTCTATAGAGATAAAGCTAAGGCCCCCCAACAGAGTCAAAGATCACACGGTCCGAGACCACCTCCCCTGATGCCCTACGACGTAGTAGTTTTGCTAAGATAATGGTGAAACGATGATGTTAGTGGGCAAGACTTGAGTAGAGATAGAACTAGAGTCTGGTGATTAGGCTGAACTACAATGTCACGTCCTCTCCCTGATGCCCCACTCACATCCAACACACTAACCACACACACAATCACATTCCTATTCCTAGCATCATCATCATCATGTTATAAATAGACAATAATAAATATGCATGAGTAGAAATAGCAGTAATATTGGATGACATGTAAGATGCACATTACAAGCATACAAGCATAGAATTAATCATGGCATTCGACTCAATAAAATAAATAGTTTATTATTATATAATTAATTTAGGTCTTGTTTCCTCACCTTTGATTGATGTTTGTTCCTCTCCCAAGCTTTGAAAGTCACTTTGAATCTATTGAGAATCTAAACAATTAATGTATTTAAGTTAGGGTTCAAGTTTATCAAGTTACGATAGTCAAAAACCATATATGGTCTCAAAATATACTTGTTGTTATCGTATGGTCGCTACCCTATGGTTGATCCTATGGTCGCAATATATGCCACCGTTCGACGTACGGCCGATACCCTATGGTCACAGTATATGCGACCGTACCTACGACCATACGTTTCTTGAATTCTTTCCAAATGGCTATGGTCGATACTCTGGTCATCCTATGGTCGACCATAACTGCAACCATACGTAGTCAGGTTAATTTTTACTTCTCATACGAGTTCCTTCTCTTGGCTCATCAATGGGATTCATCCTAAAATCATTTTATGGCCTTTAATCACAGTTTATCCTTATCAATTATCCCTACCCTACTCTCTATGATTTCCCATATAACCGAATCATTGTATTAGGTTCCATATATCCATTTGAAAAGAACCTATTCTATCTGATCTACCCTACAGAGTCAAGTCCATACCTTAAGCTTGCTGTAGAGAGATAAAACTCTTCTCTGTAAAAACCTTCCTCTCAGCCTTCTTCTCTAAATCTCCTTCTCCTTCTCTTCCTCTCTCTCTTTCTCTCTTAGGTTTAGAGTTTTAATTTTGGTTCCAAAAGAGTGAGAGAGGCTAAGGGACGTCCTTTATATAAAGGGAAAAGCTCCATATAGAGTCCCACATCAATTAAGAAAGAGTCCCCCTCAAATCAAGAAAGTTTCCTAAACACGGAGTCGGTTTTGGGTTCTTACGGTCGATCGTGCTGTCTTAATATGGTCAACCATACGTGCTACTGTACCCCTAAAAAATGCTATCGTACATCTAAAATTTATTGGTTTTTAGTTTTTGACTAATTGCTTCCTTACAAACTTAAATAGTCAACCACACCCACTAAATTTGACTTGTTGCGTACCTCATCTTGTGGTTTCTTCATATAATTGGTTCACTTGAGCCGATTATGATGGAAAGACCGGTCACGACACGAGAACGTAAGGTTAGACCAGGTTCATGGCGTGCGGGTCTTACAACTCCACTACCCTTAAAAGAAATTTCGTCTTTAAAATTTACACTTACGGATCTTACAATTCCCCCATCCTCAAAAGAAATTTTGTCCTCAAAATTGACATGTACCTTCCGAGTCAAATAGGTGGAAATACTATTTCCGCATTGCATTTTTTTCTCTTCCCATGTAATCTCTTTCACGTCTTGACTTTGCCAGGTGACCTTTATATAATAAATATCCCAGCTCTAGAGATGTTGTACCTTCCAACTGGTGATCTAAGCTGGTACCACTTCAAAAGTTAAGTCTTCTATCAAATTCGATGGATTTATCATTAACACACATGTTGGATCTCCAACATACTTATTCAATAGAGACACATAAAATACGCCATGCACACTAGAAATAAATGACGATAACGCTAGTTGATATACTAATCTTCTAAGTCTTTCCAAAATTTTATAAGGTTCAAAACATATATAGGGCACAACTTTCCCTTATTATCGAACCACTTCAAACCACCATAAGTGATATCTTCAAGAACACTTTGTTACTTATGGCAAACTCGAGGTCTTGGCATCTCTTCTGACAATCTCGAGCTATCTTGGCCCTTTTTCTTTGATCTTGTCTGCTACTTGATAGGTTTCTGTGACAAACTCAGGTCTTACAATCCCTCATTCTCCAACTTCATTCCAAAATAGAGGAGTTCAACATTTCTACAATATAATGCTTCATAGGTGACATCTATATGGTAGTATGATAGCAATGTCGATCAATGGCAACTTCTCATTTCAAGTTGCCTTGAAATCAATTTCAAACTCGGTGAATACCTTTTAGGATCTATATAGTCTACTGGGACTATCTGTCGGTTTGAGGGTGAAATGCAGTACTAAACTTCAACTTTGTTCCCATCGCTTTCTATAGTCCCTCCCAAAACTTTGAGATAAAGCATGAGCCTCTATCTAATACTATGCTCTCAGGCATAACATTTAATCTGACAATGTTATCCACATATAGCTTAGCTAGCCGCTCCAAAGCATACTGAGGTCGTATAGCAATGAAGCAAGCCGTCTTTATAAGGCGATCAACAATCACCCAACTGCATCAACCGATCTGGGAGTCAGTGGTAAACCAATGACAATGCAGTTTCACTTCTAAACTGGCTCCGATAGTGGTTGTAGTAAGCCTGCTTGTCTTTGTCTTTCAGCCTTTACTTCCTGACAATTCAGACACTGAATCACACACTAAGCCACATCTGTTATCATTCCTCTTTACTGGTACAACCCCTTTAGGTCATGATACATATCGGTATGTTTTTGTACCACCGAGATGTACCAAATACGGTGTAGAATGGACTTCTAGCATTATTCTCTATCGAAGGTCCAAATCTTCGTTTTAGGTATACATAACCGGCCCTCATATCTTAGGATCTTATCTGCAACCAACATAAAATCAAGATTTGACTTATCCTTCTCTAGATCTTCTTGTACTATCCTTAGTTACAGATCTAATAGGATTGCTGCCTTTACTTCGTCCATCAAATCAGAGATGATCTTTAACGATACAAACGCAAGTGAGGAACTATTGCTCCATAAGTTCTTCCATAAGTTCTTGCTTAATTGGATCACCATGAGTTTCTATTATATGTTGCTCTTCTTCTAAATCTGAATATATTACTACGGAACACAAGACAACGTTTATACTAGGTCCTCCTTTTGGCTTCGTTATTCCCTTCTTTGCTCAAAGCTTCAGCTACTACATTAGCCTTGCTAGAGCGACACTGAATATCACAATCTTAATCCTTCAGGAGTTCCAACCATCTTCTTTACTTCACGTTCAACTCTTTCTAGGTGAAGCGATAAATAAAACTCTTGTAATCCGATTTAATCTAAAATTCTTCTCCGTATAGATAATGTCTCCAAGTCTCGATTTCATGAATTACCACCGTTAACTCTAAGTCATGAGTAAGATAACTCTCCTGATGCTCCTTTAGTTATCTTGAAGCATATGCAATCGCTTATTTACCTTACATCAACCTGCATCCTAGACCCAATCTGGAACCATCAGTGTGTAGGGTAAAAGGTTTCCCTAGTGTTGGAACGATCAAGATGGGAGCTGAAATCACCCTTGTTCTTAGAGTCTGGAAACATTCTTCACACTTGTCAATCCAAATAAACTTTTCTCCCTTCCTGGTTAGCTTGGTAAGAGGTATTGCGATCCTAGAGTAGTCCTCCATGAATCATCTGTAATAACCAACTAAACCCAAGAAACTTCTGATCTTTGCAATGTTCTTAGGCATTTTTCACCATACGATTGCTTCTATCTTACTGGGGTCCACTTTTATCCCTTCTGATGACACTATGTGACTCCGAGAATGCAATCTCGTTTAACCAGAACTCACACTTCATGAACTTGGCCTAAAACTTCTCCATTCTTAGCCATTGTAAGGCTGCTCTAAGGTCCGTTACAAGAATTTCTTCATCTTTGGAATAAACCAATATAAAGTCTACAAAAACCATGACCAATGTATCTAACATGTCATGAAACACCTAGTTCATCAGCTCCATAAAAGATGTAAAGGCATTGGTCAAACCAAAAGACATGACCAGGAACTCATAATGTCCGTACCTGGTTCCGAAAGCTGTCTTCAAAATATTGCTGTCCAAATTCTTCAGTTGATGATATCTTGATCAAAGGTCAATCTTAGAAAATACCTTTGCTCCTTGTAGCTGATTAAACAAGTCATCGATCTGAGGTAATGGGTATTAATTCTTGATCGTGAGCTTGCTCAATTCCTGGTAGTCTATACATAGCCGAACACTACCGTCTTTTTTTCTTCACGAATAGCACTGGCACTCCCCGTGATGAAATACTTGGCCGATTATAACCTTTGTCTAATAACTCCTGTAGTTGAGTCTTTAATTCCTTTAACTCTATAAGAGCTATTCTATAGGGTGTCTTTGACACAGGTGCCCTCTCTGGTAATAAGTCGATAACGAACTCGGTCGCATGATCAGGTGGCACCCTGGGTAAGTCTCCTGGAAACACATCAGGAAATTTATGCATCACATCAATATCTTCCATCTGTGGTGCTTCTTTGGTAACGTCTACCACAGATACCATATATCCAACTCCTTTCTTTTCAAAACATCTCTTCGCCTTTAGTGTAGAGAAGATGAGCTTCCGCTTCCTAATCAATATGCTTCTAATAAAACCAAATTATGTGTCATCTTTATTCTTAAATGATAACCTCTTCTATGCAGATAATCACTTGTAGAGTGTTGAGACAACCAGTCCATTCCCAAGATGGCATCAAAGTCTGCCATCTCAAGTCAAATTAGGTTGCATCCAAATTTCATCCATCCATATGATTCGAACATTGTTCATAACACTCATCCAATACAACATCTAATCCAAAAGGGCTTGAACTAGCAAAATCTAGTTTAAAGGTGTTAAGAGCATGTTTAGTCCCCTTTTACCTCTTAGTTTTTCAAAGACTATCGTCAATAATCTCATATCCTAAAAAGCGCATTAACTTACACCAATAATCTTATATTATACTCATTTACGTACATCTCTTTTATCACTGCTGTTTTATCCTGATCTCTTTATCATATACCTCGAAAAGTATCTTGTGATTGTTACTCACTTCATATCCCAAGTTTACCTATAAGTATTAGGGTATGTGCTTATAATTTTGTTAATTATGCCAAACTCTCTTGGTCTTTACTTAATCATCTCACTTGACATTGGGCATAACTCAGTGTTACTTGTACTAATCCGTATACTATCAATGCCATGATTTTTGACTTCATCCTTAAATCCACTCTTAGATATGCTTTTAAAAATCTTCTCCCTTGTCAAAATTCATACCAATATAGCCATCTGTAACTCTACTTGAGTGCTATCTACTCTTTACTAGCTACTTTTAGTAGTTCACACTTCTTGCTCATGTACTTTTTTATAGACATGACTCATATCCATCCAGCAATTTTAAAACATATTCTTCACTACTTCAACTGAGGTTTCTGGGCTATAGAGATTATTCTGAATTCAATCGTCTTTCATCTAAAATTCCCTTATTAATTAGGTATCTTATCAATGGAGGTCAGAGAATGTAAGAATCAAAATGGTTATCCAAAAGTAATTCATTTCTTTAATTCGAATTCAATATGATGACGAACACTTGTTTTATCTAGAGAATTTAGGTTTAAAGGATCAAGAGTAAATTTAGATAATCGAACCAACAATCAAGGACCATTAGGTTGCAAAGTGGTCAAAATACATGGAAATAGATGTTCTATAGCTCTTAGCCTCATGGTTACAGGTTCTATCAAGTATATAATGACATTGGTTAAGGCACTACGCAAATAAATCTGGAGAAAGTTTTGGTACATAAATAAATCAAGTATAAAATCGAAAAGATATACATTCGAAATGAACAAACCTTTAGCTGTTCGTCAGTTCATATCTCTATTCATGTTGTCGATCATAAGAGTGGCTTAGATTGGTATAATCAGGACTAATTCTAAGGAAATAATATCCATATCCTCAATTAACAGGTTGAATCGAGAAAGTATCCTGTCAAGGCATGAGAATCTAAAATCAGGTATATGCATCCTCTATAATCATAAGAGTAAGTCAATGATGCACCGCATCCTATATAAACATGTCTTGTTATATGGCCACAATAGATTTGATCCCTTGATAAAAATGTTCGAGGCTTCATAATAAGGAAATATTCTTCTACTCTTATCGGATCATTCTGCCATGGTACAGCTATCCCATCTATCGGTAGCTAATAAGGGTATCCACCTTGATACATTACTTATTGTGCACCAAGCTTCTGCACTGGGGTATGTGTTATTGGGACCTGCTGTATGATAGGCACTGTGTTATGGCTAACGAGTGCTGGAGATACAGTGTTGCTACTAATCGATACTCTACTTGGTTTGACCTAGAGGTGTTGGTAGCATTGGCAACTTGGGTAGCAATTTTCATGGTAATTTGCATAGCCGATATCATCTGTTGTTGCACTTGCATTTTGCCAGACTAAATTTTTTACAACTATGGCCAAGGCATTTCATGGTCAAGGTAGATTGGCTGGAGTGGCCTAGTTGTTCACTCCTTTGACTTGCTGTAGTATGATTATCTTTACTTGGCATCTGCTCTGATGGTTTTCATTACCCGTTCTCGACCCAGATAGTGGTGGGGTCAGGATACAACCTCTTCTTAATGCTCAACGGAGATGGATCAATGTGTGGCGGATCTCACTCTGAGTCTTCACATCACCCAAGAGTATAGCTTTATCTTCATTTATAGTTACTCTTATTTTTAGCATATGGCCCTGGTTCTCCTATCTCTGTTGAATTTAGCCCGAGATCTTTTCCTTTACCTTTGCAATGATCTAGGCGTTACTAGCCATTTTTCTTCTTCCTCTGTCATACATCGAGTTTCACATCTTGTGAGTACCAACTTAGTATTCAATTTTCTGCTTTACAGATGCTCCCTTCTTGTTATTGTACTATATCATTTGTATACTCAAGCAACTGTTCGATTTGTAGATCGTACCACATGTTATTTGTTTATCAGGATATATTTGGATTTTCTTTTTCTTTTATCTGTATATACATATGGTTCCACCTTTTATACATACATTATTGTCTTATTTAAGTTCTGTCTCTACCAACACAAGTGCTTATGGTGTGTTTGTATTAAAGCTTTTAAGTTTATCCTAACTCAGTTCATGACTCTTGTGGAAGTATTCAGGTTTGATGGGCAAGGCCTGAAAGCTCTGATACAAGCTATAACACCCCAATTTTGGACTAACCAGTGGTGTGATTAACTGTCATAAGAACCAACAGTTCAAACCAAGATCTTGCATAGGCTGTGCCAACCATGTTAAACCAAAACACATTCCACAGTAATAATCAGAGATAATAATTAAATAGCAAAAGTCTTATTAATAATGAACTAGGGTCTACATGATAAATGATTTAATAGTCCAGTTATCTCCAAGTAACTAAAACATAATTAATACTTATTACATGTGACAAAATATGAAAGTTAACCACCAAGCGTAAACAAAGTTGAAACACTCGCATGAAGAGTCATATTCGTCCTCCATAGCTTGTACATCCATAGCCGCCACATGTCCATACGTTGGCGCATCGATATAATCTTCGACAATAATACCTGCAACATCAGAAACTAAAAAGAATTACATATGCGAGGGATAGTTCTCCAACTTGAGCTCAGTGAGTGAACAAAACAGTGCACAAATATATGCTTGCATTCAATTCATATCTTTGGTCTGGTTTTAAAGTTTACAATGTGTTATAGAAAGGATTGACAGCCACCGCACCTCTATACATGGGTGTGTAAGCCCACCCAATGGATCAAACACCATTGTCATCCACATCCACCCCCCCATGGAATAGAGATAGAGCTAAAGTGTTCGGATCACACATCGCCAACACTTCCCTTGATGCCCTACCCATACCAACACTAAAGCCCCTATTGGTGAGGCTTGCAAACTGGGCTTGCAACTAACCAATCCTAATGCCATCTAGTGTATCCAAGGCCTCACCCTAGCATCCCTCAATCATCCGTGAAGAGAAAACTGAGGCCCCCCGATAGAGTCAAAGACCACACGGTCCGAGACCACCTCCCTTGATGTCCTACGACGTAATAGTTCTACTAAGGTAATGACGATAGGATGATGTCAGTGGGCAAGACTTGAGTAGAGATAGAGCTAGAGTCTGGTGACCAGGCTGAACCACAATGTCACGTCATCCCCCTGATGCCCCACTTGCATCCAACACACTAACCACACACACAATCACATGCATATTCCTAGCATCATCATCATCATCATGTTATAAATAGACAATAATAAATATGCATAAGCAGAAATAGCAGTAATATTGGATGACATGTGAGATGCACATTACAAACATACAAGTATAGAATCAATCATGGCATTCGACTCAGTAAAATAAATAGTTTATTATTATACAATTAGTTTAGGTCTTGTTCCTTCACCTTTGATCGATGTTTGTTCCTCTCCCAAGCTTTGAAAGTCACTTTGAATCTATTGAGAACCTAAACAATTAATGTATTTAAGTTAGGATTCAAGTTTACCAAGTTACGATAGTCAAAAACCATATCTGGTCTCAAAATATACTTGTTGTTATCGTATGGTCGATACCCTATGGTCGATCCTATGGTTGCAATATATGCCACAGTACGACATACGGTCGATACCCTATGGTCGCAATATATGCGATCGTACCTGCGACCATACGTTTCCTGAATTCTTTTTGGATGGCTATGGTCGATACTCTGGTCATCCTATGGTCAACCATAGCTGCGATCATACTTAGTCAGGTTAGTTTTTACTTCTCATACGAGTTTTTCCTCTTGGCTCATCAATGAGATTCATCCTAAAATCATTCTATGGCCTTTAATTACAACTTATCCTGATCAATTATCCCTACCCTACTCTCTATGTTTTCCCATAAAAAACCTATAACCGAATCATTGTATTAGATTCCATATATCAATTTGAAAAGAACCTATTCTATCTGATCTACCCTACAGAGTCAAGTCCATACCTTAAGCTTGTTGTAGAGAGATAAAACTCTTCTATGCAAAAACCTTCCTCTCAGTCTTCTTCTCCAAATCTCCTTCTCCTTCTCTTCCTCTCTCTCTTTCTCTCTTAGGTTTAGAGTTTCAATTTAGGTTCTAAAAGAGTGAAAAAGGCTAAGGGACGTCCTTTATATAGAGGGAAAATCCCTATATAGAGTCCCACTTTAATTAGGAAAGAGTCCCCCTCAAATCAGAAAAGTTTCCTAAACAGGGAGTCGGTTTTGGGTTCGTATGGTCGATCATGCAGTCACATAATCCGTTGACCATAATTTTTCAAAATAGTTGACCATACGTTGTACGGTTTTCAATATGGTCAACCATACGTGCGACCGTACCCCTAAAAAATACCACCATACGTCCAAAATTTATTGGTTTTTAGTTTTTTACTAGTTGCTTCCATACAAACTTAAACAGTCAACCATACCCACTATATTTGACTTGTTTCTTACCTCATCTTGTGGTTTCTTCATACAATTAGTTCACTTGACCCGATTATGATGGGAAGACCGATTACGACCCGAGAACGTAAGGTTAAACTGGGTTCGTGGCTTGCGGGTCTTACAATTATACCATAAAATAATCAATGAAATATGTACATCCACCTAATTACTCAAGGGTACAAACAAGGTTTGCTACATCTTACGCCTAACTACAACCATAGCCCCAAAGATAAATTTTATGCTTTTGAAAGGGAAAGGATAACACTAAAAAATCAGGAGTCTAGCGTAAATCCCCAGCGGGGTTACCACTGTGAGGACGATGACGAGAAATTTAGGAAAATTCCCCTTTTAAAGAAAACTATCCTCATTATTAAATTTATCAAAATGTTCATGTTTTCTACACTTAATCACAGAATGGATATCGAAAGATTCCCACCTTAAGACCTCATTCACCCATGCTGATGGAGGATAAAATCTGGAGTCGCCATCTAGATAAGGTCTATGTACTATAAATGTTATCCCTCTCTTGGAGGTACTCTAATGACTCTTTTACTCAATGGATTGGCTCACTAATCTCATCAAAGGCAAGTAAGCGCTAATTTACAAGTTGGGAAGGTGTTAGGTACCTAACTCGCTCGGTTTAACCCATCTCCCTATATCCTATCCTTTCCTACAATTTATGTGTGCTTTGGGACTATCTACTTAGGCTACATTATGCACAAGGGGATCCTAATTGGGTCTTTAATTTTTATTAAACTAATTACAGATTATACTAATGAGTTAACAATTCTACAATTAACAGTATGTATACAAAAAAAATGAAATATACAAAATTAAAAGACAAAAGAATAATCAATAACAAGGAATGATATACAAAAAAAATCAAAATACAAAACAAAGAACAAAAATATCCACAAAATTATGACCGGGTTTGAGAAAAATCCCAAACTGCCTACGTATCCCTATGCGACGAGAATCAGGCCAAATGTAGTTTGGATGGGTGTCAATAACTAGGTGTTTGCAAAGGTGATGCTCCCAAAGTATTGAAACACATCCCAAGGTGAGATGCTCCCACATTGGTGGAACACATCTCATGTGAGGTATTTCCTATCACAAAGAAGTCCCCTCGGTGAGGTAATCCTATAATTCATGGAACCTACCTCAATTTGATAGTTCAAAGAGCGGACAAACTCCCCCCTAGCTACGGATCTCTTAAGACCTCTGTCTCTCAAGAATCAAGTCAAACGTAGTTCCTATGGATTAATGAGCTGTGGACACGCATGGTCAACACCCAAGAGGCCACTACCTTAACTCCCCACACACAGGGTTTAACTAAACCTTAATTACATCTCAATCTTTGTGTAACAAAGTGGCACCCCACAGGGCCATAAAATCCTACACATTCATCTATCCATCGCATATTTCATTAATATATTTTTGTACATTCCCCCACTTAGGGATCCAATCCTAAGGTTGGGTGGGCCTTAATTTAAATGGAATGCCATGGGATCTCTCCATCTTATTAGGGCACAAGAAATCCCCTTCTAGGATCGCATGTCACGGTACACCACATATCAGCCCCCAAAAGACACTATTACAAAATTTATCAGTCATATATAACACTCCAACTTTCAATCCTAATTAAAGCATTATCATAAAATTAAGAGAATCATTATGTAGCAGAAGTCTTATAGATTAAAACGAAATATTCTATTGAAAAACTAAAAGTTTAAAGTTTTAATTATTCAAGGTTTTACAAATGTCCAAAAGAAATAAAATAAACACTGTTTAAAGTTTATTCTCAAATACGAATCCAAAATAATTAAAATCCCATATTCCAAAGAAAGTAAAATCATAAGCACATCCTAAGCCCATGAACAACTATACGAATCATCCTAAGGATCACGAATCTCCTCCTCAGGCTCGCTGTCCTCATCCTCCATACTGGATGACAGGCTACCTGAAGCAATGAACAAAGGACCTGCAAGATCTAAAAATATTTGTGCATACAAGGGTAAGCTCAACCACCTAGCTTAGCAAGAAAACTAAATGTGCAACAAATAAATGCATGCAACTATCAACTATGGTCAGGTATGATAACTGTAAGTGCCAACTTAAGATAACCTATGCACAGAGTCTTTGGACTACACGGGTCTTCTCTCCAAAATGATGCTGACTCACATATAATAAAACATCCTCATGTATGGGTCCGTCGTTTTGGTCCGCTTGACCACAACTCATCCCTAGTCCACATAACGCCAGACACTTAAGGAAATGATAATCCCACTAGTCGATTTACCTGCCCATCCACACTATGTCGGGTATGGGAAGCATCACAGCTATGTTTATATCACATTTTTATTGAACCCATGCCATTACATAACCCCCTAATGGCTAAGGGTACAGCTATATGGGTGATTAGTGTTCAACTAACCATGTCCACCTAATTACTCATATTACTAGATCATAACATCACCAAGCTTCCAACCCTATCCGGTCCCTACTTAGGACATCGTGACTTGGCTAAGTTACATATGGTCAATGCAAAGTAGCGACAGTAAGAAGTGGTACAAGCATCCCATTCCACCTACCTTCCTCCTTACTAACTTAACCAGACATCATGAATCAATCACGAATAAGTTGTATTCATGGGGTCATGAGCATCCCATTTCACTCATTTCCCCACTACATGGTACTGCTGATCCCAAACACAATGATGTATATGCATGATCATACAAAATAGTATATTGGATAGCATGTTATCACACAAGAGCGTGTTATCAATCTCACGCCATCAATCAACATAATAAATAAAGGAAACATACACATCTAAAGGTTTAATTCCCTTACCAAAATATAGAAGAGTATACTACAATAATCCCGATTGAGTAATTTCCTATTGAAGTCTTTGTATCTCTATCATTGCCAAATACATGTTATGCATCAATTCATTATCCAATAGAATTGTTCGGGTTTCTCTTTATGCTTATTATTTGGGTGTTCATAGTACTATCTACTTGTCTGATATCTCATGCCTATTGTCTACTATCTATTTATCATAGCATAGCATTAGTTATTTATTCCATTCATAGACTAAGGTACTTCTAACCAGGTGAACCTATTGCCCTTAATAAGTGAAGTGTGAATTGTCCTGTATAGAACAGCATGCTCACTATATAGAATCTACCTTCTAATTACCTTAATATTAAGAAAGAATTCTTCTAACAAGGTCAGGGGTATTCTAGCACCTTAATAGGGGACCTAAGGTTGAGTAGCGACTACTGGCTTTGCTTCCGACCGAAATGACAGTCACAAACTTCGCAGGAGAAGTTACAAAGGCAAGAGGCATACTCCCGATCGAACTTACGGTGGGTAAGAAGACTACGATGACCGCCTTCTTTGTTGTTGACACTTTGGCCTCTTACAACGCACTTTTGGGTCGGGATTGGATCCACCCCAATCTATGTATCCCTTCCACCCTCAACCAGGTTCTTGTATTCTGGAATGGTGATGAGGTCGAAGTTGTGCCTGCGAATGATAAGCCTTTTGTGGCCGATGTCCACAATGCAGATGCCATGCTATATCATGAGGATGTGGGCCCAATCAAGTTCTTTGGTATTGACAAGTACGGCAGGCCGAAGAGGGCCTTCGCCCAGAGCAACATGAATGTTGTTGACTGGAGGAAGATCTATGCTGAGTTATCGCGCCTGAACACCATGAGGCCGATGACAGACTTCGCTGATACAATCCTGTCTTCATGATTGGGTTAATCATAGAGAGCAAAGGAATGCGGGCGGTTCGAGCCTGTGTAGCTAGAGTAGTAGCATACATCACCGAGCAAAGAACCCTATATTCGACTTGGCCTACTTGGCCGATTTCGGTATTAGTGAAGATGATCAGGTCGAAGTCAGCACCGAAGAAGTAATTCGGATGGAAGAGTTGGAGGCAGCTCCGGCCAAATTGGATGACCCGAAGGCCGATGTCCAAGATCCGCTCGAAGAAGTCAATCCGGGAACAGATGAGGGGCCTACCTTCGTAGGCCTACCTTCGTCAGTCGGCTGCTCGAAGTTGATTTTAAAAGAAAAATCATTGAATTACTTCGAGAATTTAAAGACTGTTTTGCATGGAGCTACACCGAAATGCCGGGTCTTGATCGAGAGCTGGTCGAACATCGGATTCCCATGTTGTAAGCGGGAATTCAAGCCATACAAGCAACCACCAAGGGGAATGGCGACCGAAGTCATCTTGAGAGTAAAGGAAGAGATCGAAAGGCTTCTGGCAGCAGGATGCATTCGAGCGGCAAGGTATGTTGAGTGGCTTTCGAACGTAGTACCCGTGAAAAAGAAAAATGGAAAGATTCGAGTTTGTGTGGACTTCCGCAACCTTAATACAGCCTCTCCCAAAGATGAATATGTCATGCCCGTAGCAGATCAGTTGGTAGATGCCGCAGCCAGACATAAAGTACTCGGTTTTGTGGATGGGAAGGCCGACGTCTACTTAAGATTTACATAGCCGAGGAAGATATCCCAAAAACAGCATTTCGGGGCCCAGGAGCTGAAAGCCTTCGAATGGGTTGTTATGCCCTTCGGTCTCAAAAACGCGGGAGCCACATATCGGCGGGAAATGAACGCAATCTTTCATGACATGATTGGGAGGTTCGTCGAAGTATACATTGATGATATTGTGATCAAGTCTCAGACCGAAGAAGAACATTTGTCCGATCTCAGGCGCACCTTCGAACGGATGAGAAAATATAAGCTGAAAATGAATCCTTTGAAGTGTGCATTCGGGGTTTCGGCCGGAAACTTTTTGGGCTTTCTCATCCACCAGAGAGGGATCGAAGTGGATAAAAATAAGGCCAGAGCCATCATCGAAGCAAAACCGCCGCAGAACAAGAAGGAGCTTCAACAATTGCTCGGGCAGGTTAACTTTCTTCGGCGTTTCATTGCTAATTGTGCGGGAAAACCCAGGGATGTCTTGCAGACCCTTGCTCAAACTCAAGCCCGAAGGGGAATTTCAGTGGGAAGAAGTTCACCAGGAGGCATTCGAAGAAAGAAAAAGGTATCTCTCGAGTCCCCGTGTTATCATGCCACCGATCAAGGGCAGGCCACTGAAGTTATTTCGGCCGCTCGGAATTCGATCGGTAGCTTGTTGCCTCAGAACAACGACCAAGGGGCCGAATAGGCTGTCTATTACTTGAGCAGGGTGCTTACCCCGGTCGAACAGAGATATACACCAATTGAGAAGTTGTGCTTGACTTTGTATTTTTCTTCTCAAAAGTGGAGGGTGTACATGCTTCCTGTAATGGTTTTTGTTATATGTCAAACTGATATAATTAAGTATCTGCTATCTCGACCAATTATGAGTGGTAGGCTTGGAAAATGGGCATTTGCCCTTATGGAGTTCACATTCCAATATCGGCCACAGAGGGCCGTCAAGGGTCAGGCTTTGGCTTCTTTTTTGGCCAGCCACCCTTGTTTGGATATTGACCCCGAAATACTAAGAAGGACTTCTTCTAACAAGGTCAGGGGTATTCTAGCACCTTAATAGGGGACCTAAGGTTGAGTAGCGACTACTGGCTGAGCATGGGAAGGTGCAACAGCCAAAATGGCATCCGGCTGGCAACTGGTGGTTGTGGCCTCACCTCACCAAGTGCTAAGCATTCAATTGATGGCTGTGGCCACATGCTTTTGCATGGCCATTTGATTGTGCCAGCACCTCAAAGGTGCTACCTAGTCCATGTAGGTTTGGTTTAAGGTCTCAAACAGTAGAGGCAGTCAGTGGTTGGTCATTCTAGGGTGTAAACCAAACCCTACCTCTAACATACATGAAGCGTAAGGGGGTTTCACTTTATAGAAATGTGATTACAGGGTTCCAAGCCCTTAAACAAATCAAAATAAATTATAAGGACCTTCTAGCCAAGTTTTGTCACACCCCAATTCTGGTCTAACCAGAATGGTGTAATGAACCGCCAATAAATCAACGGTTCACCCAGGATCTCGCATAAGTCGTACCCCCATATCAAACGACACACACATTCCACATTAATAATCGGAGATAATAAACAAATAAGCGGAAGTCTTATAGATAATGAAGTGAGAATCTAACAGTGATAAATAAGTATTTAATCCAATTATCTCCAAACCACAAGACATAAAAATAAATAATCAATTACATATCTGATGTTCAATTTATAACTAAACTTAAGCAAAAATACATTAGTTGCACTCGCATGATGAATCATGCGCATCTTTTTCAGCTTCTACGTCCATCGTAACAACGTGTCCATACGTCGACGCATTCATATATTCTTCAACGGTAGGACCTGCATCATCAACTAAAAATATTCAACGTCGAAAGGATGAGCACACATCACTACTCAGTGAGCAAACAAAACAATACAACAAACATATGCATGCATTCAATTCATATTTTTGGTCTGATTTTTAAGTTTGCAATGTGCTATAGAAAGGTTTGGTGGCCGCCGCACCTCTATACACGAGTGTTTGAATCTACCCAATGGATCAAACACCATTTACGTCCCACATGCACCCATCATGGAATAGAGATAGAGCTAAAGTGTCTGGATCAAACACCGTCAACACTTCTCCTGATGCCCTATCCATACCAACACGTAAGCCCCTATTGGTGAGGGCTTGCAAACTGGGCTCGCAACTAACCAATCCTAATGCCAAACAGTGTATCCATGGCCTCACCCCAGCATCCCTCAATAGGTCCATAGAGATAGAGCTAAGGCCCCTCGGCAGAGTCAGAGACCACACGGTTCGAGACCACCTCCCCTGATGTCCTACGATGTAATAGTTCTGCTAAGGTAATGGCGATACGATGATGTTAGTGGGCAAGACTTGAGTAGAGATAGAGCTAGAGTTTGGTGACGAGGTCGAAGACCACCATGCCACGTCCTCCCCTTGATGCTTGACTCGCATCCAACACACCAACCACACACATACATTCACATGCCTATTCCTAGCATCATCATTATCATCATGTTATAAATAAATGGAATTAAATATGCATGAACAGTAATAGAAAGAATATTGGATGACATGTGAGATGCACATTATAAGCGTACAAGCATAGAATCAATCATGGCACTGGACTCAATAAAAATAAATAGTTTGTTATTAACCAATTAGTTTAGGTCTTGTTTCCTCATCTGTTAGCAATACTTGAGTGCGAAAAGAGGCCAAGAAGAAAGATAGCCAAGGGTCTGAAAGAGGCATTGAAACACACAAACTTTGGACCAACACGACGATCTTTACTCGCCGGGGCCGAAAAGACATTCGTGCCAAGGCCAGAAACAACCCATGCAAAAGAAAGTTAATAATTCCATATCGCTGAAATTATGACAGCTTGCACATTGAGAGGGAAGCGATCAGTTGCAGAAGACAAATCATAACTAAATAAACAACATGTCTTCCGAAGACGGAAATTCTCTTAGAATTGATTTAACAACCTAAAAGTTATATGAATTTTAGTTAGGGTTCATATGTGACATGTTACAGTAGTCAAAAATCAAAATAGAGCACTGATAGGTGACTGATTGATCCTTTGGTCTCATGCTGTATCGACCTTACTATCTACGGTCGATACCCTATGGTCACACATGGTGCAACTGTAGCTGTGACCATATGATTTTTGAAATCTTCTCGAATGTCTATGGTCGATCCTCTGGTCATACTGGTCATGCTATGATCGATCGTAGCTACAACCTTGAGACTTATGGTCACAGTCTACATGAAATTTGAGTTCTTCCTAGGTCAATTCTTCTGTTCTTAAATGGGGTTTATTCTAAAGTCATCCTATGGCCATCATTAATAATTTCTTATCAACCTTAATCATCAAATTCACTCCTCATGGTTCTCCTTGGAATTTTCTTAAGGAAATCACATAGATCATAATAGGTTGATATTGCCTATCCTTCATAGAAGTCTTATACTTAGAGTTTACATCTCCAGAGATTCGTTTCATACCTTGGCCTATGATAGAGAGCCAATATCTTCTCAGCACATTCTTCTCCTTAGCTTTTTCTTCTTCTCCTTCTCTTCCTTTTCTTCTTTCTCTTTCTCTAGGGTTTACTAATGTTCTAAAAGAGTGAAAAAAGGCTGAGGGACGACCTTTATATAGAGGAAAACTCTCCATATAGAATCCTCTTTCAATTAGGAAAGCAATCCCTTAATTTAGGAAAGTTTCCAAAACTCGGAGTCTAATCTGGGTTCTCACGGTCAATCATACGGTCGCATAAACAGTTCATCATCGACCGTGGGATTCTGGATTTGAGATTTTTGGTTCCCTTCCTTATGGTTAACCATACCTACCCAAGCATGCGACCTTAGGTATATTTTTAGTATTTTTAACTCGATTCTCATACCTAGTTCGTGATCTATTTTCACATGCTCGGTACACTTGGTCCAGGAATGATGGGAAGACCTAGCATGACACGGTTAGACCAAGTTAGTGGAGTGTGGGTCTTACAAGTTTGGCCAAGATCCGACATCGAAATCACGTACGAGTAATGGCATCGACCCCACGTCATGATTGGCAGGTCGTGAAGCTAGTCCCATTGAAGGCACAACCAAACGTGGTCCAATGGCTACCAACTTTCTCCAACATGTTTCTCATATTTTTCTAAGTAGGAATAAGGAGTTTGATCTCCTGCATCCATGTTTACACTATATTTTGTATGTCAATTCGATTCAATAATTAACCGAAATATCAGATCTGATTTTTAACACTAGATCTGATTTCCAAACCTTCAGATCCACTATTGTTCATGGATTCTGGTCTCCATTGGTCATTCTAAGGTCTCCAAAAACAACAACCATAGTTATTTTTCTTAGTCCATTCGAGTCATTACCATTCTTTTTCCATTACCTCATGTACTATTGTTCACGATCTGATACTGTGGACAGTAGTTCTTGTGGTTCAAAACTCAGCATTGGTGAATGGTATTTTCCTCCATGGATTTAGTCATGGCTTACTCTTACATCATGGACAATTCCTCAATATGCACAATATCATTTCCTTTACACCATTTATGGAGTCTTTCCATTCAGATTTTGAATTAATCGATTAATTACTTCAAGTGTTTATTATCTGATTTATAGCTGAGGTGAAGGAGTACTTACAATGGTGTGTCTCCTTTAATCTCTCCAATGAACTTGTGCTTGCATAGGCGAGTTCCTCTCCTTCTTCTTTTCTTTTCCTTTTTCTCTGTGTTTCCTCTTTCTTCTTCTCTCTTTGGTCGGTAGTCAAAGTAAACTCTTCCTCTCTTCCTCTCGTTTCTCTCCTTCTAAATTTTGTGCATCAGAGTTTCTTATCCGATTTGGCTTTGGCTAACCGAATGGGAGAGTAGAGAGGATAGAGATCCTTCTCCTTACAAAATCGGTAAGCATGAAATCTCAAGGAAATAAAAATGGAAACAAAGAAGATTTCCTCCTTCTTTTCCATGCTCAGACTGTGGGTGATAGACCTTCTTAGTTTGGAGAAGATCAAAATTCAAATCGGCGAGACCCGTGATCAATTGGTAACCAACCTGGTAAGCACCTAGAGGTGCGGCGGCACAGCATGCGGCTGGTGCGTGATCGCACCACCTCTGTGTCTAGTCGGACCTCCTTTTTGGTCGGCTAGCTTAGGTATGTGCGTGCTAGGAACTTGGGGGTCACATAGGTTGGGTCCAAGACTTCTCAGAGTGTACTTTCGTGTGCTTTGATGACATGAGTGGTTCAAGATAGTGGTTTTGTGTCACCTTTTAGGTATGTCATCGTCTTCGGTTATGTTAGTCTGATAAGTTCACACGTGGGAAGACCCGACACATGCCAAAATGGTCAAACCATAATGGGGTTTGGGCATGGGTCTTACATCTGTCTCAGCCATTAATAACACTCATTGGACTCCTAGGATTGCGACAAGCAGATCGCCTCCCAGTTGTGAGATCATCATCCAGTGGTTGGAGATTGTAGCTGACTAAAGCCCTCAAGTGGCAGTTAACTATGCTGACTCCACTACATCAATGGAGTACCCAACCCCAATAGGACACTCTGTAAGTCTATATAAACACTTTATGGTCACAGGTAATGGACACTTCTTTACATACTTTGAGAATACTCAATCCTTACTACACTCTAAGGAGATTAAGATCTCTCGTAATCTCCATACTGCTTGCTCTGTTAATGACTTGATTATCGGTGTGGCTGCTGGACTACCTAGTCCAACCCCTAGTGATCCTTCTTTGCTTTTAAGTTATGGGCCACATCAGCATTACTGGTTTCAATAGCAACATTGCCACCTCAGCCCTAATGACAACACTCCTTATCACCCAGGATAACTCTACCTCTCTCAACGACTTTCTAAATTTACTAACCTCTAATGAGGTGTATACGTGGCTGTTGCCTTGCCGACGTATACACAACAGTTCTAAGAAGCGAAGATCTTTCGCTTGGTAGCATTAAAGAATGGCTTTCCTTTGTAAAACTTGTATGGTATAATTGACTGTTTGTGAAATGTTCTGCAACATAAAATAGCCTATGACTCCAACAGTAGTTGTGCACTTGCCTAGTCCACCTCCTAAAAAAACTTAGAGTGGTGTTCAAACAACGAGATTGATTGGATGTAAGAAGAATTAATTAAAAAGGAAGTAAAATTTTTAACCTTAAAAAAAAAACTTTTGTAATCATCGCACACATGCTATCACATGACAATGTAACTCACCCTAAATCATTATGTATTTAGTTATTAACTTATGCTTCACTTTGCATCCAAATTTTTTCATTTGAAAAGTAAAATAAATTTTACATCAAAAAAGTGTCATTACTAAATATGGTACTAAATTTAGGTAATTTACAATCATGTTGTGTTATAGCTATAAGAATTTCCTTATTAAGTAAAAAAAATTTCACTTCCTTTTTCTTTAATTTCCATTGCAATTAAGCTGCAATTGAAGGAAAACTTTGAAATAGTAACTACCATAGCAAACCCTTAAAACTCATAAGACTAAACAAGGGAGGAAGGACTTGAGTATAATTTGCTCAAACTTCAACCTAAGAAAGAGGATGAGTAAGAGGGTAGCACTCACTCTATTGGGATACTAGATGCTAGAGCTATTGGCTAACGTACCTGTCACTCCCCAATTCTGGACTAACCAGTGGTGTGATGAACCGTCATGAGAACCAATGGTTCAAACTAGGATCTCATAAAGGCTATGCCAACCATGTTAAACCAAAACACATTCCACCGTAACAATCATAGATAATTAAGTAAATTGCAAAAGTCTTTATTAATAATGAACTAAGAGTCTACAATGATAATTAAATATTTAACAAGTTATCTTCAAGTAACCAAAACATAAGTAATACTTATTACAAGTATCACAAAACTAAAGTTAACCACTAAGTGTAAACATAGTTGAAACACTAGCTTGACGAGCCATATTCGTCCTTCACAGCTTGCACATCCATAGCCGCTGCATGCCCACACGTTGGCGTATTCATATAATCTTCAACCATAACACCTGCAACAACAGAAACTAAAAAGAATTGTGTGCGCGAGGGTCAGCTCACCAACTTGAGCACAGTGAGTAAACAAAACAATGCAACAAACATATGCATGCATTTAATTCATATCTTTGGTCTGGTTTATAAGTTTGCAATGTGCTATAGAAAGGTTTGGTTGCCCCCACACCTCTATACACGAATATGTGAATCCGCCCAATGGATCAAATACCATTATCATTCCACATGCACCCACCATGGAATAGAGATAGGGCTAAAGTGTCTGGATCAAACGCCACCAACACTTCCCCTGATGCCCTGCCCATACCAACACGTAAACCCCTATTGGCAAGGGCTTGCAAACTGGGCTCACAACCATCCAATCATAATTCCAAATAGTATATCCAAGGCCTCACCCTAGCAACCCTTAATATATCCATAGAGATAGAGCTAAGGCCCCCCGACAGAGTCAAAGACCACATGGTCCAAGACCACCTCCCCTGATGCCCTATAATTTAATAGTTCTGCTAGGGTAATGGCGATACGACGATGTCAATGGGCAAGACGTGAGTAGAGATAGAGCTAGAGTCTGGTGATGAGGTTTAAGACCACCATGCCACGTCCTCCTCCTGATGCTCCACTCACATCCAACACACCTACCACACACATACAATCACATGTCTATTCCTAGAATCATCATCATCATCATGTTATAAATAAATAGAATTAAATATGCATGAGCAGTAATAGCAAGAATATTGGATGACATGTGAGATGAACATTACAACCATACACGCATAGAATCAATCATGGCATTAGACTCAATAAAAGTAAACAGTTTGTTATTATCCAATTAGTTTAGGACTTGTTCCCTCACCTTTGATCGATGGTTGGTCCTCTTCCAAGCTTTGTAAATTACTTTTGGACCACTTGAAAACCTAATAAATTTATGGATTCTAAGTTAGAGTTCATATTCATTAATTGTAGTGTTTAAATGTCCCATCTGGAACCAATCAGACCTCCAGAAGTTGAGTGGTCGCAGGTGTGGCTGCATTTGTGGTCTCAGTTTCTGCGACCACAGGGTGTGGGGTTGATATGTGATGTCGCATATCATGCGACCACACACATGCGACCACACCCTCCCTAGAACCTTCCCGAGGGTGTGTGGTCGAACATATGTGCCTCATGTGGTCGATCAAACTGTGACCCCACGAGTGCTGGTTGACTTTTCACTCTTAATCCAATACTTTCGTATCTTGATTCCTTGGCCTATCATTATGATCCTTCCTATGATTGTTCTATGGCTTAAAATTCATATTTTTACATAATTCTTCACTTTAATCCATTCTCCAAGGATCCTTTAGAGTTTTGTCTATGGTCTTAGGATTTAGATCTTACTTTGAATCACTATCTCCTTCATGATCTATTCTAGGCACTCAACTGATGAAGGGGATATTTTCATACCTTAAACTTGTTGAAGAATCAGAGCTCTCTCTAAAATTCTTTCTCTTAGTCTTCCTCTTCAATTCTCCTTCTCTTCCACCTCCTCTCTTTCTCTCTCTTTTAGTTTGAGTTCTAAAAGAATGAAAGAGGCTAAGGGACGTCATATATATAGAGGGAAACCGTCCATATAGAGTCCTACTTTGATTAAGAAAGAACCCCCTTCAGATTAGGAAGGTTTTCTAATCACGGAGTCGGTTATAACATTGTGTGGTCGTACGTGGGGTCGCAGAACCCGTCGACCACACGTCTAAAAACTATAACCATACGTCCCAGACTCTAGTGGTCTCATTATTCTGAGGTGTGGTCGACCCCACCTATTTAGGTATGCGACCACACGCTATTAATTAAATGATTTTGGGTTCAATTTCATACCTAGCCTTGTGGTTTCTTCACACACCAGGTCTGCTTGGTCCGACGATGATAGGAAGACCTGATACAAGGTGGTAAGACCGGGTTAATACGATACGGGTCTTACAACTCTCCCCCTCTTATATAAATTTCATCGTCAAAATTTACACATATCTTTCGAGTAGAAAAGATGAGGATATTGCTTTTGCATAGCGTTCTCTTCTTCCCATATGATCTCTTCCACATCTTGGCTCCTCCAAGTAACTTTAACATAGTAAATGTCACGTTTGTGTAGACGTTGAACCTTTCGACTGGTAATTTTGTTTGGTGCTACTTCGAAGGTCAAATTATCAGTTAGACCCGATGGATCCACTGTTAAGACGTGTGTTGGATCTTGGATGTACATTTTCAGTAATGAGATATGAAATACATCATGCACACTTGACATGGATGGGGGTAGTGCTAACTGATACGCCACCTTCCCATGTTTAGCTAGAATCTCATATGACCCGACGTACCTCGGACTTAGCTTTCCTTTCTGTCCGAACCATTTTAAGCCTCGCATAGGTGATATTTTCAAGAATACCTTATCTAAGACCCGTGTCGAACTAACTGGTTTTACCACCTTGTATCAGGTCTTCCTATCATGGTTGGGCCAAGTGGACCAAGTGCATGAAGAAACCACAAGACCAGGTATGAGAATTAACCCAAAAAACAGTCAATTATGAGTGTGTGGTCGCATACCTAAACAGGTGTGATCGACCACACCTCAAAATAATGCAACCACAGGAATTTAGGTCGTGTGGTCGCATGTTTCAGAGGGTGTGGTCAACGGATTCTGTGACCCTACCTCCGATCACATAGTTTAGGGGGTTCTTTCCTAAACTCAGTAGGGCATATTATGGAGGGTTTTCCACTATAAATAGGACGTCCCTTAGCCTCTTTCACCCTTTTAAAACTCAAACTGAAAGTGAGAGAAAGAGAAGAAAAGGAAGAGAAGGAGAATTTAAGAGGAAGACTAAGGAGGAAGAAAATTCAAGAAAACTTTGAATATTCAACAAGCTTAAGGTATGAAAACATTCTCCATGTTAAATTGAGAGCCTAGAATAGTTCATGAAAGAGGATTTAGGTGAAACCCAAATCATCAATCCATGGATAAATTCCAAGAGAATCCATGGGAAAAAATTGTGTGGACAATAGATTGTGTATAAAATAATAGTTCTGAGCCATAGAACAATCATTGGAAGGACCATGATGTTAAGCCAAGGGATCCAAACATGAAGGAATGGAGTTGAGGATGAAAAAGTCGATCATCACACGTGTGGTCGCACGTGTGGTTGCATGATGTACGACAATAGGAGACACACATATCCGAACACATGCCCTCGGGAAGTTTCCAGGGAGGGTGTGGTTGCATGTGTGGTCACAGGATATGCGACCACACCCTACGGCCACACCCCCTGTGATTGCAAAAACTGAGACCACAGGTGCTGCCACACCTGCGACCTCTCAGTTTCTGTTAGTCTAAATTCATGGGAATAAATTCTAATTTAAAATTTATAAATTTGTTAGGTTTCCAAGTGGTTTAAAAGAGATTTATAAAGCTTGAACGAGGATCTACTATCAACCAAAGGTGAGGGAACAAGACCTAAATTAATTGGTTAATAATAAACTATTTTTATTTATTGAGTCCAATGCCATTAATGATTCTATGCTTGTATGCATGTATTGTGCAGTTCACATGTCATCCAATATTTCTGTTATTACTGCTCATGCATATTTAATTCAGTTTATTTATAACATGATGATAATGATGATGCTAGGAATAGACATTTGAATGAATGTGTGTGGTTAGTGTGCTTGATGCGAGTGGAGCATCAGGGGGAGGACGTGACACTGTGGTTCATCCTGGTCACCAAACTCTAGCTCTATCTCTACTCAAGTCTTGTCCACTGACATCGTCGTATCGTCATTACCTTACTATTACATCGTAGGGCATCAGGAGAGATAGTCTCAGACCGTGTAGTCTCTGACTCTGTCGGGGGGCCTTAGCTCTATCTCTATGGACGTATTGAGGGATGCTGGGGTGAGGCCTTGGATACACTGTTTGACATTAGGATTGGTTAGTTGCGAGTCCAGTTTGTAAGCCCTTGCCAATAGGGGCTTACGTGTTGGTATGGGTAGGGCATCAGGGTAAGTGTTATGTAGTGTTTAATCCGGGAACTTTAGCTCTATCTCTATTCCATGATGGATGCATGTGGGACGGCAATGGTGTTAATCCATTGGGCGGCTTCACACACTCGTGTATAGAGGTGCGGCGGCCACTTATCCTTTCTATTGTACATTGCGAACTTATGAACCAGACCAAAGATATGAATTGAATGCATGCATATATTTGTTGCATTGTTTTGTTCGCTCACTGAGCCATGATGTGTGCTCACTCTTTCAACGTCAAATATTTTTAGTTGATGATGCAGGTCCTACTGTAGAAGATTATGTGAATGCTCCAGTGTATGGACATGTTGCAGCAATGGATATGGAAGCTATGATGGAATCGCATGATTCGTCATGCGAGTGCAACTCATGCATCTTTGATTAGATATATTTGATGGATTATTCATTATATGTAATTGATTAAATTATTTTATTTTATTGTCTTCAGTTATTTAAGATAATTGGATACTTTATTTATGATATCACGGTTAGATACTCAGTTCATTAATATTAAAGACTTCCGCTATTGTTTATTAACTCTAATTATGGTTGTGGATGTGCATGGTTTAAGAAAAAAGGACACAGCCTATTCGAGATCTTAGTTGATCCATTGGATCATCGACAGTTCATCACACCATTCTGGTTGGTGCAGAATTGGAGTGTGACAACTTGGTATCAGAGCTCTCGGGCCCTATCTTTTAAACCTGTATACTTCCACAAAAGTTTGTGAACTGAGTTAGGATAAAATTTAAAAGCTTTAATAAGAACACACTATAAGCACTTGTGTTGTATGAGACAAAAATTATGAAAGAGAATAATGCAGTATTAAGATGAGAAACAAGTTTTATATATAGATCGAATAAAAATAATATATATATATATATATATATATATATATATATATATATATATATATATATATATATATATATATATATATATATATATATATCCAAATCAGAGTACGGTCCATAATCCGGACAGTTACTCTGTAGTACAAGGAAAAAGAAAATTAATGCATCATGGAACTGGGGGTGCTGGAGGAGGAGGTGCCTTACGATCTCGATCATAATCCTCAGCATATGTCACACCCCAATTCTGCACTACTCAAAATGGTGTGATGAACCGCTAATAAACCAACGGTTCAACCAGGATCTCTAATAGGCTATGTCCATAAAAAATAAAACCATACACATCCAAAACCATAATCAGAATAAATACACAATAGCAGAAGTCTTATAGTAAATGAACTGAGAAATCTAACTATGATAACCATAATAAAATAACAAGTTATTATTGTATCAACTGGGACGTAAATAAATAAAGTATCAATTACATTCCCTTAATAATTATAACAAAAATCTAATCGAATACGAATGAGTTGCACTCACATGAGGGATCATGCGTATCTAAGTCTTCGGCTTCCATTGCAGCAACACGTCCGTACACTGGAGTACTCATATAATCTTCGATAGTGGTACCTGCATCATCAACTAAAAATATTCAACGTCGAAAGGGTGAGCATACATCATGGCTCAGTGAGCAAACAAAACAATGCAACAAACATATGCATGCATTCAATTCATATCTTTGGTCTGGTAAATAAGTTTGTAATGCGATATAGAAAGGTTCGGTGGCCGCCTCGCCTCTATGCACAGGGTGTGGAAGCCCGCCCAACGGTTAACGTTTATTGTCGTCCCCATCCTTCCTACCATGGAATAGAGATAGAGCTAAAGTGCTGAGGCCCGGCCTATGACACTTCCCCTAATACTCTACCCATACCAACATGTAAACCCCAGCTGGTGAGGGCTTGCAAACTGGGCTCGCAACTAACCAATCCTAATGCCAATCAATGTATCCAAGGCCTCACCCCAGCATCCCTCAATACGTCCATAAAGATAAGGCTAAGGCCCCCCCGACAGAGTCAAAGGCTACACGGTCCGAGACCACCTCCCCTCATACACTACGACGTAATAGTTCTGCTAAGGTAATGGCGATACGACGATGTCAATGACAAGACTTGAGTTAGAGATAGAGCTAGAGTACTGAGGCCCGGCCTATGACACCCCCTGATAATTGCTCGCATCAAGCACACCAACCATACACATACATTCACATGCCTATTTCATCATCATCATCATCATGTAATAAATAATAATTTAAGAAAAAATTTCATCTACACCCCATTAAAGATTGTTAACATCATCTACACCCACAAGTTTGTAAAAACATCACCTAGGTCCCAAAACTTTGGCTGTGGTAATCAAAGAAGTCCACTCCGTCAGTTAATTCCCGTTAGATGCTGACGTCAACTGAAATAAAATTTTCCATGGACAATACTGCCCTTAGAGTAAAGATAAAATACCATTTTACCCTTCTTCTTCTTCTTCTTCGTTTCCTCTTCTTCTTTCCTCTTCTGCTCTTCTCCATAGTCAGATTCATATGGCAGGAGCTGGTTTGAGGGAAAATTAGGGGAGTTGGCATGGCTCCAACAGTGTTGGATGGAAGTATTGGATGGAAGTGTATGTCGTCTTGGTCGTGAATCGTGAATCGTGAATTGTGATTCGTGAACGCACGCTTTTCCTTCCAACCAATAATCAAGTACCATCTTGCATTTACCGTCGTTGCGGGCTCCGGCGTTGAATCCAATGGATCTCTTCTCTTCAAAATCAATTTAGTTTGCTTCTGCTTCAAATCCTTGTTGGCTGCTTGGCTTCTTCGTCTCCGTCCCTTTCTTGCTACGAAACCTTAACGTATAGCCACCATGGGAGACGATGATTTGGCTCGTCAATCGTCTGTTTCATCACAATCTCATCGGAAATTGGTACATCAAGCTCTTGGCGGTGGCGCAAGTACACGTATTTCTTTCTTTGCATTTCCGGTCCCTTCTTAACTGTTGTTGCTATATCGTGCATTTCTTCTTCATGCTTGGGAAATTTGTGTTTTGGATCTTCTGAGTCTTCTTTTTATTCCTCTTCATCATGTCACGAATTCTTGTTGGATTCGATATTGATACTATAATGGGTTCTGCAGTTGCCGACGCGATATTATGGAAACGATGGAGTGCAGGGGCTTGGCCGCTAGTAACAGCAATTGCCTTTTGGTTCCTGTTCGAACGGGATGGATACAATCCGTTGTCTCTTGTCGCTCATGTGCTATTTCTTCTGGTTGTTATCTTATTCTTGTGGGCAAAGTTCGCATCTCTCCTCAATAGGCATCTCACCTATGGGTTCCAACTTCCAACTTACCAAGATTTGGAGCGAAGCATATCCAGATTTTGTCTCATGCTCACATTACCGGAAAAATCTTCACTTAGCCGGAGAAGAAGGCTGTTTGGAATAAATCTTTTAAGTTTTTTAAAATTAAAAGGATAAAATATAAAAATGAATGGTAAAACTGTATTTCAACAATTTTAGTGATTTCTGTCAGTTAAGTGGATCTAGGTGATGTTTCTGCATTCTTATGGGTGTAGATGATGTTAACAATCTTTGATGGGGTGTAGATGAAATTTTTTCATAATTTAAATATGCATGAACAGTAATAATAGAAATATTGGATGACATGTTGAATGCACGTAACAACCATACACGCA
This sequence comes from Protea cynaroides, assembly GCA_028583415.1. Taxonomy (NCBI): domain Eukaryota; kingdom Viridiplantae; phylum Streptophyta; class Magnoliopsida; order Proteales; family Proteaceae; genus Protea; species Protea cynaroides. The sequence goes on along the minus strand of CM053265.1, from coordinate 27,793,216 downwards.
TAGAATCAATCATGGCATTGGACTCAAGAATAAAATAGTTTATTATTAATCAATTAGTTTAAGTCTTGTTCCCTTACCTTTGCTTGATTGTAGATCTTCTCTCAAGCTTTAAGAATCAACTAAATATCAATATTATATCACTAGAAGACCTAATCAAGTCGATAAAAATTAATTAGAATTAATTCTGATTTTAAAAAGCTTACTGTTAACTGGGGGTCGATGCCAGGGTCGGAGGTTCCATCGACCTTGGGTGCTACCACCCACATTCTGGACTTCCCGAACACTGGGGCTCGATGTTAGGGTCTGGTAGGGTCGATTGTCCATCGACCCCCCGTGGGTTTAGTCAAAATTTCCATCCTACAGTCCATTCCTTCGTGTTTGGGTCCTATGGCTTGCTTCTACAATCCATTCCATACATGTTCTATGGTTTAGAACCATAGTTTATTTACCTACATGGTTTTTATGATCTCCCCCATGGTTTTTCATGAAAACCTAACCATGGGTGGATGATTTGGGTTTCTCCTAGATCATACCCTCTTCACTATCTATTCTAAGGTCTTTATGAATAAAATGGAGATAGTATCCATACCTGAGAAGAATTAGGCTTGTTTCTCTGAAGCATTCTCTTCGATCTTCTTGTCCACTTTCCTTCTCTTCTCTTTCTCTTCTCCTTCTCTTCTCTTTCTCTCAATCCAATTAGGGTTCTAAAAGGAGTGAAAGAGGCTTAGGGACGTCCTATTTATAGAGTAGAAACTCCCAAAATAAGTCCCATTGAGATTAGGAAAGAATCCCATTGAAATTTAGAAAGTTCCCAATTCACGGTTTTTGTTAGCAGACTGGGGGTCGATGAAGGAGTCGGAGATCCCATCGACCCCTAGTTCTAAATTGTCCGACCCCCGGTTAGAAACTTAGGGTCTGACTTTTTATCTTGGGGGGGTCTGACCCTGCCTTGCTGGGTATGCGACCCTCCCCCTTATTTTTGTGTTTTTGGGTCAGTTTAATACCTGGGATCGTTATCTCCTTCCCGCACTTAATCCATTTGGCTCGACCATGATGGGTAGACCTGGTTCAAGGTGGTAAGACCGGGTTAGTTTGATACGGGTCTTATAGATACACCCTCGTAAGCTAGGCTACATGAGTCTGGGTCACCTGGAGACTAGCTGCCAGATCTGCCACCCGCTGATCAGTCGCACACTAGGCCACCCGAATCTCACATAGCAGCCCCATCACGTCCTCAGGTGGTGGGTGCGAAGGACCAGCTGAGTGGGAAGGAGCCCGAGAAGGGCCAGCACCAGTAGAATGCTATGGTGAGGGAGGAGGTATGGCGTCTACATCCATAAACATACGATCATCATCCTCAGCATCACCCCCATGGACCTCTGCTACTGTTGTTGTTGCTGCCTCAGCGTCTGCTATCTCTACCCGAGTACGGGGATGCACCATAGCGTTCCTCTCCTCGTCACTGACCTGCACATCACGCATCCCTATCTTACAAATGGCCTCCCAGTCAAGGTCAGTCGAGAAGGTGTCCTCATGAATCCTCTCATCAACTAAATCGACATGCAGGCGAGTGAGTAGGATAATGATCAAACTCCCATAGGGCAGGTTGCCCATCTGATCAGGCATCGTAGCACGGCGCATCATCCTGATGATAATGTATGGAAGGCAGACGGGTTGCCTAGTGCAGGTGTAGTATAGAAGATACTGGGTCAACTGGGAAACCTTTTCATAGTGCCCACTTTGAGGAATGAGGTTGTGCTAAATAATCTTGCAGTACACCTGAGGTTCTGCCGTAGATTGATTGCCTTCATCTCCCAGCGATCATCCGTAAGAAGCTGGTAGTCAATCTCTGCACGCATCATAACAGATAGGAACTGGGGTTCCTTGGGTGCATAGTATACTAAGGGGCCATCGTTTGGTATCCCCAGGATATCAGCCAACTCCTAGCAGTTAAAGGAGATCTCCACCCCTTTAACATAACTAGTAATCCTGAGCTCTCTACCCCTGTCTATATCATTTGGATCACCCACTACTTGAAGATTGCAATAAAACTGCTTCACCATTGCAGGACAGGTGCAACCCTCATACAAGATCATAGGGATCCAACCCATATCACCAAAGGCACCCTCCACATTAAACAAGGCTAAATTAGCCAGGTTTACACAATGACCCCCTTCCACATTTTTATGCTCATAACGAGTATACTGAATCTCTGCTTCATTAGACCGAAAGTGAACAGGATCATGAACTCTATGGACCTTGGTGCGAGCCATGTCATCTGCAAAGACACAGACCAACAAGCAAGATATTAGTTATAGAGAAAAACTCAAAATTTTGGCATTATAACGGCATGATTTGGCCAAAAGTGTCATTTTTCACCCAAACCGTTGGACACGAGGACTTACATATGTTCCAAACCATCCTGCAAGGCTCATACAGTTGCAAATTTAAACTAGGAAGATCGAATTTGAAGAAATTTCGACAATTTGGAAAAAAAATCCCAAAAATTAGGTCAAAAATGGAAAATTTCAAGTTTCTCAAAAACTAACTGATGAAGCACAAATTTGCTTGAGGGCTTTCATCCATTGGGTGGCCAATAGCAAAAGCCCCCAATAAAAATCAAATTTTTACGATTAGAAAAAATTTTAATTTGAAGAAAATGCTATAAATGAAAAAACAAACCTAGTTTTGAAAGCTTAAAAATGAGAACCAGTAGAGAACATACCTAAAGGAACGGAGGGGAGGTCGTGAATGGAAGAAAGAATCGCCAAACATGAGTGGTCGACACTGTAGCAACTCAGTGGAAGTGAGTTGAGTTGAAAGCAAAAGAGAAAGTGGGAATGACTCCGAAAATCAGGTTTAAAAACCTGATTTGGGGTCGTGTGGTCACAGAATTCGACCAAATATGTGACCACACGATCGACCCCACGATCAACCATAGGCTCCCGGTGAGCTGACAGACTTCGTGTGGTCGGACCCTGTGGCCACACATATTGTGACCACACGATCGACCACAGGCTCTCGGTGAGCTGACAGGGTTTTGTGAGGTTGCATACCCTGTGGTCGCATATATTGCGACCCCACCATCTACCACACGATGAAAAATGTTGTATATTGATTGAATGACTTGGATATTTGAAATTTTACAATGATTAATTAGATTTTGACATGGGAATGATGTATATTATGATTACCTCACATGTTATATGATTTTTTAGACACTACCACCACCAAAAACAGGAAATGGCTGGTCGAAGAGTAACCAGGCGAGGACGTAACCCAATTCCACCACCACCACTTGTGGAGGAAAATAGCCATGAAAACCCTGAAGGACAAGAGAATCAGAATGTGGCACCACCAGGAGCCAATGACCAGGCTAATCCTATAAACTTGCCAGCCCCACCTATAGATTTGGCTACAGCAGTAATGAACCTAGCACAACAGCTACAGCAAATACAGTAAGTGCAAGCCAATATGCAAGCTGCTATGGGAATGGTTTTCGCAGCTACACATACTACACCTATACCAACCAGACAAGCTAGCACTGTACCAGGGGGCAGCAACACGGTACCTCAAGCACCTCAAACGCTAGTTGTACAAGCTTTAGTACAAAACCCTGAAGTAGCCCAAGGCAGTTACCAGTATCAATCACCTATATATGGGGCCTATGCTCAGTATCAGTTGGACCATTATCGACTGATCAAGCGTTTTCTAAAAATAAAGCCTAAGGAATATAATGGCAAGCCAATGGATCCTTTGTGGCCAGCTCATTGGATCGACGAGATGGAAAGGAATTTCATGATGATGACTGTTAATGAGGAAGAAAAAGTATTGTGTGCCACATTTATGCTGAAAGGTAATGCACACCACTGGTGGAAGTCTACTCGGACTTATCTGTTAACCAAGCATGCCCAATTGACCTGGACTATCTATAAAGAGGCATTTTTCGAGAAATATTTTCCCAGAAGTTTCAGAGACGCTATGGAAAGAGAGTTCCTGAGTTTGTATCAGGGACAGATGACTGTGGATGCATATCAACAGCGTTATGAAGAGATGTTTTTCTTTGCTCCCTCTAGCATGCAAGAGGAAAATACTAATACCCGATGGTTCATCATGGGACTTAGAGAAAGCATTCGGGAGCATATTTTGGGGCTAGAAAAGAAAGTTTATAATGAAGTCGTACAGATTGCTCGAGTGCTAGAATCTAGCTAGAGAGAGAGCTACTTTGCTCAGAATAGAGGTATCAAAAGGCCAAATGGAAATTCATATAACGGGGGAAACACAAAGACATTTAAATCCTTCCGTACTCAATGCTTTAATGCTGCAGCTAAGACTACTCCAACAGCCCAACCTCAATAGAAGCAAAATAATGAAGGAGTAAAATACTATAACTGTAATCAAATGGGACATTATTCAAGGGAGTGTCCTAAGCCCAGGAAGCAGCTACAACAAGGAAAGGTTTATGCAGTTACATCTGAGGATGTTGCCGCATCTATTGATGTGGTCACAGGTATGACCTGAACCATTCATTTTGTATTACCCTGTGTGAGCATGTAGACTAAATTAAAACAAATCACAGGTATCGTACCTATTAATGGTACCCGCCAGAGTACTCTTTGATTCTGGAGCTACTCATTCTTTTATATCTGTGTCATTTCGAAAGAAGCTAAATTTACCCCTCAGATCTTTAGACTACAAATTTCTTGTACAATCGCCTATGGGATTAGAAGTGGAACTAGAAAAAGGTTATGGACCATGTCCAATTCTTATCGACGAGAAGATTTTGGATGCAACCTTAATTCAACTTGAGATGACAGACTTTGACGTTATCTTGGGAATGGATTGGTTAGCTCGGCATTCTGCAAACCTATTATGTGCAGAAAAGAAACTGACATTTAAAGACAAGGAAGGAGTAGAGTTTAGTTTTGCGGGAACCAAACTACCCCGTAGACGAAAACTCATATTCTCTGCATTAAAGGCTAGAAAATGCCTCGAGAAAAAAGGAGTTGGGTATCTAGTATCTGTGGTTGATCTCACCAAAGAAGTACCACGAATGGAAGATATTGATGTTGTGCGTGACTTTCTAAATGTATTTCCTAAGGAACTACCAGGACTACCACCCAATCGAGCGACAGAGTTCGTTATAGATCTTATACCCAGAGCCGCACCAGTATCTAAAGCACCCTATCGAATGGCTCCTACTGAACTGAAGGAACTAAGGGTACAGTTACAGGAATTACTGGACAAGGGTTGTATCAGACCCAGCATATCACCATGGGGAGCGCCGGTAATGTTTGTGAAGAAGAAGGACGGTAGCATTTGACTGTGTATAGACTATCGGGAGTTGAATAAGCTTACAATCAAGAATCAGTACCCATTGCCTCGGATCGATGACTTGTTCGATCAGTTGCAAGGTGCTAAGGTGTTCTCCAAGATTGATCTTCGGTCAGGATACCATCAGTTGAAGATTAAGGAAGGTGATATTCCAAAGACATCATTCAGAACAAGATATGGACATTATGAATTTTTAGTCATGTCTTTTGGATTGACTAACGTACCCGCAACTTTTATGGAACTCATGAATCGGGTATTCCATGATATGTTGGATACGTCAGTCATTGTGTTTATTGATGATATATTGGTCTACTCCAAGGACAATGAAACTCATGTCATGAATCTAAGAGCCACTCTGCAGCGACTAAGAAAAGAGAAGCATTACGCTAAATTTACAAAGTGTGAGTTTTGGCTAAATGAGGTCATTTTCTTAGGCCATGTTTTATCCGCTGAAGGAATTAAAGTAGATCCTAGCAAGATTGAAGCCATTATGAAATGGAAAGCACTTAAGAGTGTTGCAGAAATTAGAAGTTTCCTAGGTCTAGCTGGGTATTACCGACGATTCGTGGAAGATTACTCTAGAATCGCCCTACCTCTCACCAGTTTGACTAAGAAAGGTGAAAAATTTGTTTGGATCGACAAATATGAAGAAGGTTTTCAAACATTGAAAGCTAGATTGATATTTGCTCCCATCTTGACTATTCATATTCCAGGACAACATTTACCTTGTACACTGATGAGTCTGGGTTGGGTTTAGGATGTGTGCTTATGCAAGGAAAACAAGTAGTTGCGTATGCCTTAAGACAACTGAAAACACATGAGAAGAACTATCCCACTCATGACTTAGAATTAGCAGTGGTAGTACATGCTGTCAAGATATGGAGACATTATTTGTATGAAAAAAAATTTCAGATTAAATCAGATCATAAGAGTCTCACTTACCTTTTTAATCAGAAGGAGTTGAACATGAGACAAAGAAGATGGCTAGAACTATTAAAGGACTATGATTGCGATATCCAGCATCATCCAGGGAAGGCTAATGTAGTTGCTGATGCGCTAAGCAGAAAAGCAACAATAAAATCCCAAGAATAGGTTAACACGACTGTGGAAATGTGTGTTACAGGTAAAGTATTCAAACATGGTAATGAGCAGTTCGTGATAGATGCACCAGGTGGATCAACCAACCAAGGGTTTATTCATCGGTTTTCAAATATGTTTACAACATTGAAGATTATACCTGATATATTAGATGAAGTGAAGGCCGCTATTAAATCAGACCCTTATCTAAGAACGGTGCAAGAAGATATCGAAAAAGGTAGGACTATTCCTGAGTTCACCTTGGACGTTGAAAAGGTACTAAAATATAAAGGAAGAGTATGTGTTCCTGAAAATGAAGACTTGGATATTAGACACAGACTAATGAAGGAAGCTCACACCACCACTTATTCGGTACATCCTAGAAGTACGAAGATGTATCATGATCTAAAGAAATTATATTGGTGGAGAGGAATGAAAGCGGATGTAGCTAAATTTGTGTCTCAATGCCTAAATTGTTAGAGGGTAAAGGCTGAATGGAAAAGACCTGCAGGATTGTTGCAGCCACTGCCAGAACCAGCCTAAAAATGGGACTGCATCTCTATGGACTTCGTCACCGGGTTACCATTAACTCCCCGAGTAGTTGACGCGGTCTGGGTGATTGTAGATCGTCTGACTAAGACAGCTCGCTTCATAGCTATACGACCTCAGTATACCCTAGAGAGGTTAGCCAAGCTATATATGGATAATATTGTCAGATTACATGGTGTTCCTGAAAGCATTGTGTCCGATAGAGACCCACGCTTTACTTTAATGTTTTGGGAAGGATTACAGAAGGCTATGGGTACAACGTTGAAGTTTAGTACTGCATTCCATCCTCAGACGGATGGACAATGGGATGAGAAACTACCATTGATCGAGTTCGCCTATAACAACAGCTATCAGGCTACCATACAGATGTCACCCTATGAAGCATTGTATGGTAGGAAGTGTCAAACTCCTTTGTTTTGGAATGAAGTTGGTGAATGGAGTATTGTTGGACTAGAATTTATTGAAGAGACTTGTCGAGTAGTCGACATTATCAAGGAAAGAGTTAGAACAACTTAGAATCGTCAGAAACAGTATGCAGATTCTCGAGATCGAGACCTTGAATTTATCATAGGTGATGAGGTATTCTTGAAATTATCACCTATGCAAGGCTTAAAACGATTCAGATAGAAAGGGAAACTAAGTCCAAGATATGTCGGGCCATATGAGATTCTCGCTAAACATGGAAAAGTGGCATATCAGTTAGCACTACCCCCATCTATGTCAAGTATGCATGATGTATTTCATATCTCATTTTTGAAGAAGTACGTCAGAGATCCAACACACGTTATAACAGCGGACCACCGGGTCTAACTAATGATTTGACATTCGAAGTAGCACTAACTAAAATCACCAGCCGAAAGGTTCAACGTCTATGCAACCGTGATATTTATTATGTTAAGGTTACTTGGAGGAGCCAAGATATAGAAAAGATCACATGGGAAGAAGAGAATGTTATGCGAAAGCAATATCCTCACCTTTTTTACTCGGAAGGTATGTGTAAATTTCGAGGACAAAATTTTTAATAAGAGGGGGGAGTTGTAAGACCCGTATCGATCTAACTGGTTTTACCACCTTGTATTAGGTCTTCCTATCATGGTCGGGCCAAGTGGACCAAGTGCATGAAGAAACCACAAGACCAGGTATGAGAATTAACCAAAAACAGTCAATTATGAGTGTGTGGTTACATACCTAAACAGGTGTGATCGACCACACCTCAAAATAATACAACCACAGGAATTTAGGTCGTGTGGTCGCACGTTTTAGAGGTATGGTCGACGGATTCTGTGACCCCACCTCCGACGATACGGATTCCAGACAGAACCGAGTTTAGGAAACCTTCCTAATCCGAAGGGGGTTCTTTCCTAAACTCAGTAGGGCTTATTATGGAGGGTTTTTCTCTATAAATAGGACGTCCCTTAGCCTCTTTCACCATTTTAGAACTCAAACTAAAAGTGAGAGAAAGAGAAGAGAAGGAAGAGAAGGAGAATTTAAGAGGAAGACTAAGGAGGAAGAAAATTCAGAGAAAACTCTGAATCTTCAACAAGCTTAAGGTATGAAAACATTCCCCATGTTAAATTGAGAGCCTAGAATAGTTCATGAAAGAGATAGGTTTTAGGTGAAACCCAAATCATAAATCATGGATTAAATTCCAAGAGAATCCATGGGAGGAAATTGTGTGGACAATAGATTGTGTATAAAATAATAGTTATGAGCCATAGAACAATCATAGGAAGGACCATGATGATAAGCCAAGGGATCCAAACATGAAGGAATGGAGTTGAGGATGAAAAAATCGATCATCACACCTGTGGTCGCACATGTGGTTGCATGATGTGTGGCCACACGAGACACACATATCCAACCACATGCCCTCGGGAAGTTTCCAAGGAAGGTGTGGTCGCATGTGTGGTTGTAGGATATGTGACCACACCCTGCGACTACACACCCTGTGGTCGCAGAAACTGAGATCACAGGTGTTGCCACACCTATGACCCCTCAGTTTCTGTTAGTCAAAATTCATGAAAATTAATTTTAATTTAAAATCTATAAATTTGTTAGGTTTTCAAGTGGTTTAAAAGAGATTTACAAAGCTTGAACGAGGATCTACTATCAACCAAAGGTGAGGGAACAAGACCTAAATTAATTGGCTAATAATAAACTATTTTTATTTATTGAGTCCAATGCCATGAATGATTCTATGCTTGTATGTGTGTATTGTACATTTCACATGTCATCCAATATTCTTATTATTACTGCTCATGCATATTTAATTCAGTTTATTTATAACATAATGATGATGATGATGCTAGGAATAGGCATGTAAATGTATGTGTACAGTTAGTATGCTTGATGCAAGTGGAGCATCAGGGGGAGGACGTGACACTGTGGTTCATCCTGGTCACCAGACTCTAGCTCTATCTCTACTCAAGTCTTGTCCACTGACATCATCGTATCGCCATTACCTTAGTAGAACTATTATGTCGTAGGGCATCAGGGGAGGTGGTCTCGGACCATGTAGTCTCTGACTCTACCGGGAGGCCTTAGCTCTATCTCTATGGATGTATTGAGGGATGCTGGGGTAAAGCCTTGGATACACTGTTTGACATTAGGATTGGTTAGTTGTGAGCCCAGTTTGCAAGCCCTCACCAATAGGGGCTTACGTGTTGGTATGGGTAGGGCATTAGGGGAAGTGTTATGCGGTGTTTGATCCAGGCACTTTAGCTCTATCTCTATTCCACGATGGGTGCATGTGGGAGGCAATGGTGTTTGATCCATTGGGAGGCTTCACACATTCGTGTATAGAGGTGTGGCGGCCACCTATCCTTTCTATTGCACATTGTAAACTTATGAACCAGACCAAAGATATGAATTGAATGCTTGTATATGTTTGTTGCATTGTTTTGTTTGCTCATTGAGCCATGATGTGTGCTCACCCTTTCGACGTCGAATATTTTTAGTTGATGATGCAGGTCCTACTGTAGAAGATTATGTAAATGCTTCAGTATACGAACATGTTGTGGCAATGGATATGGAAGCTATGATGGAGTCGCATGAATCATCGTGCGAGTGCAACTCATGCGTCTTTGATTAGATATATTTGTTGGATTATTCAGAATATATAATTGAATAAATTATTTTATTTTATGTTTTCAGTTATTTGAGATAATCGGATACTTTATTTATGATATCACGATTATATACTCAGTTCATTAATATTGAAACTTCCACTATTATTTATTTACTCTGATTATGGTTGTGGATGTGTATGATTTAAGCAAAAAGGACACAGCCTAATCGAGATCTTGGTTGAATCGTTGGATCATAAACGGTTCATCTCACCATTCTGGTTGGTGCAGAATTGGGGTGTGACACCTTATCACCTATAACGAACTCAAGGTCTCAACATCGATTATCTACATACTGTTTCTGATGATTCTGAGCTGTTCTAACTATTTCCCTAATTATGTCGACTACTTTACAAGTTTCTTCCATAAATTCAGGGCCCATAATTCATCGCTTTCCGACTTCGTTCCAAAATAAAGTAGTTCAACACCTCCTACCATACAGTGCTTCATAAGGTGACCTCTGTATAGTAGCCTGATAGTTGTTGTTATAGGCGAACTCGATTAATAATAGCTTCCCATCCCATGATCCTTTGAAATCAATAACACAAGCTCGAAGCATGTCTTCTAGAATCTGAATAGTACGCTCTGACTGTCCATCAGTCTGAAGGTTTAATATCATGCTAAACTTCAATGTAGTTCCCATAGCCTTTTGCAATCCTTCCTAGAACCTTGAGGTAAAGCGTCGGTCTCTATCGGACACGATGCTTTCAGGTACACCATGTAATCTGACAATATTATCCACATATAGCTTAGCTAACCTCTCTAGGATATACTGAGGTCTTATAGCTATGAAACGAGTTGTCTTAGTCAAATGATCCACAATCACCCAGACCGCGTCAACTACTCAGGGAGTCAATGGTAACCCAGTGACGAAGTCCATAGTGATGCAATCCCATTTTCATGCCGGTTTTGGCAGTAGCTGCAACAATCCTGTAGGCCTTTGCCTTTTAGCCTTTACCCATTGACAATTCAGGCATTGAGACACAATTTAGCTACATCCGCTTTCATTCCTCTCCACTAATAGAGTTTCTTTAAATCATGGTACATCTTCGTGCTTCCAGGGTGTACCGAATACACAGTGGTGTGGGCTTCTTTCATAGTTTTTGTCTAATATCCAAGTCTTCACTTTCGGGAACACATACTCTCCCTTTATATCTTAACACCTTTTCAAGGTCCAAGGTGAAGTCAGGGTTGGTCCTACCTTTTTCAAGGTCTTCTTGCACTGTTCTTAGATAGGGGTCTGATTTAGTAGCTGCTTTCACTTCGTCTAATAGATCAGGTACAATCTTCAATATAGAAAACATGTTTAAGAATAGATGAATAAACCCTTGGTCAGTTGATTCATCTGGAATATCAATCACGAACTGCTCTTTACCGTAACTAAATACTCTTCCTGTGACACACACTACAACATTTGTATTAGCTTCTTCTTGGGATTTTGTCATAGCTTTCCTGCTTAATACGTCAGCAACTACATTAGCTTTTCCTGGATGATACTGGGTATCGCAATCATAATCCTTTAGTAATTTCAGCCATCTTTTATGTCTCATGTTCAACTCCTTCTGATTAAAAAGATGAGTGAGACTTTATGATCTGATTTAATCTGAAATTTTACTCCATATAAATAATGTCTCTATATCTTGACAGCATGTACCACCGCCGCTAACTCCAAGTCATGAGTCGAGTAACTCTCGTCATGCTCCTTCAGTTGTCTTGAATCATATGCAATCATGGGTTCACCTTGCATTAATTAGCATCCTAAACCCAATCCGAAAGCATTGATGTATAGGGTAAAAGGTTTCCCTGGTGCCAGAATGATCAAGATGGGAGCTGATATCAACCTTGCTTTTAAAGTATGGAAACATTCTTCACACTTGTCAGTCCAAATAAATTTCTCTCCCTTCTTGATTAGCTTGGTAAGAGGTATTGTGATCCTAGAGTAGTCCTCCATGAATTGTCTGTAATAACCAGCTAAATCCAATAAACTTATGATCTCTGCAATGTTCTTAGGCATTTCTCACCGTACGATTACTTCTATTTTAATAGGGTCTACCTTTATTACTTTTGATGATACTATGTGACCCAAGAAAATCAATTACTTTAACCAAATCTTACACTTCTTAGACATAGCATAAAGCGCTCCCTTCTCAACTATTGTGAGGCTGCTCTAAAATTTGTTATAAGGCTTTCTTTGTCTTTGGAATAAACCAATATATAGTCTATAAAACTATGATCGACGTGTCCAACATATCATGAAACACTAGGTTTATAAGCTCCATAAAATATGCTAGTGCATTGGTTGATCCCAAGGATATACCCAGGAACTCATAGTGCCCGTACTTTGTTCTAAAAGTCGTCTTCAAATTGTCACTATCTTTAAATTTTCAATTGATGATACTCCATCCAAGATCAAGTTTGGAGAATACCTTTGCACTTTGCAACTGATCGACAAGTCATTAATCCGTAGCAATGGATATCAATTCTTTATGGTGAGCTTGTTCAATTTTGGCTAGTCTATACATAGGCGAACACTACCGTCCTTCTCCTTCACGAATAGCATTGGCGCTCCCCGTGATGAAATACTTGGCTAATTATAACCTTTGTCTAATAAATCCTATAGCATTGGCGCTCACCCTCATCATCATCCCCTGCCTCTTCCGCATAAGCCGCATTGGCTGTTGCCGCTGCTGCTGCCGTGACTGCTACCCTCCTGAGTGGACGAGGACGAGCCTCTAACTCCTCATCACTGATCGACAGGTTGTCCATCCTCATCCGGAGAATGGCATCCCAGTCAATGTCAGAGGTCATGGTGTCCTCAACTGCAGTCTCACCCCTCATGTCCACCTGTAAGCACTGCAGAAGAGTAGTGATGAGTTGGCCATATGGAAGGTTACTGGCCTGATCGGGCAGAGTAGCCTGACGCATGATCCTGATAATTATGTAGGGGAGACAGACCCGCTCCCCAGTGCAGACGCAGTAGGTCAAATACTGTGTGAGCTAAGACAACTCACTGTAGTGGCCGCTCTGAGGGATGATATTGTGTTGGATGATGCGACAGTATACCCGAGGCACAGGTCTCAAGCTAGCAGCTTTCATAGGTGCTTCAAGGTTAAGTATCTGCTCTGAAATCTCCTGGCACAGATCATCAGTGAGAAAGCCCTTCATCTTAGGGGCGCAGTAGACCAAGTCCCCATTATTTGGAATCCCCAAAAGATCAGTAAGCTGGTGTGTGTTGAAAGATATAGGGACACCCTTAACGAAACTGGTAAGGTGCAATTCCTTGCAAAGTCATTGACATTTCCCTCTATCTCCAAGTTGGCGTAGAAATGTTTGACTAGGTTGGGGCGAGTGGTCACAGTGTATGTAATGACTAGCAACCACCCAAGTCTACCAAAAGCTGCTTCAACGACAAACCGCTGCAGCTGCTCCAGGTTCACCTGTCGCCTTGACTCAATGTTCTTCTCGTCAAACCAAGGAAAAAGGGTTTGTGCCTCCTCCGAACGAAACCACCGTCCATCAAGCTGTGGAACCGAAGGATGCGGATGGTTCATGCCATGACCAAATGAACGTTTACCCACACCTCTGCGTTGAGACATTTGGAGCTGCAAACAAAGACAAAACAAGGAGAAATTGGTTAGAAATTTTCAAAATTTCGACACCATAACGGCAGTAATTTAAGCAAAAGCCTCGAACTCACCCAAAACCTGGGGAGGAGGACTTACGTCATCACCCAACACCACCTGGAAACCAATCATACATCAATCAAACAAGAAATTTAGGAATTTTCAAAAAAAAATTGATTTTTTTGTAAAAACCTAGGTTAAAAACCTAAAAATTTGATTTTTTTGAAAACCATTCGGTGGAACCTCAAATTGGTTGAAGGCTTTTGCTCATAGAGGTCCCTAAACCCTTTCTAAGCCGAAGAAAAAGAGTTCCTATGGTTAGAATCTTCCAAACTAAGAAAAACCTAGTTTTTGGGCATGAAACCATGAAGAAACGATGTAAAAAGTAAGAATGGAGGGATGGAACTTACTTGGAGGCGATATTCTAGGCCTTGATCGGAAGAAAATAGCTTCTTAGACCACCGATCGGACTGTAGCAACTCAGCAAGCCAGAGAGGAATCGCCACCGGAGAGGAAGAAGAAAGGAAAAGTGAGAAAAAATCTCACTTTTCCCAATTTTAAAAAGGAATCTGGGCATACCGGTCAATGGTTTTGCCCACACCGGTCAACTGGTACCCCCCAGGGTATATCGACCGGTACCCCTCGATCAGGAGAAAATTATGACCGGTCGACTATAACGGTCGCTCCATTTCCCACAAGGTTGCGATCGGTACATCGACCGGTACCCCTCGGGAACTCTGAGGGTTTGTCCGCTTGGACATACCGGTCGCACTACTTTATACAGTGCCGCAACCGGTATGTTGCGACCGGACAACTATATGAAGCCATAAAATTTTGGGAAAAATTTTAAAAATTTCCAATTTAAGTTTTCTTTACAATTTTCCACCTTTCATTTGTTAAAGACTAACACTATTATGACTATTCGATTGTACCTCATGTGTTATGTCTTCTTCTCAGATCCAAATAGACTAATCTAAGATAGTAGGTGGAAATGGTCGTAGAGGGTCACGAAAGTGTCACCACTCCAGGGTGCGCCCAGACGAGGATAATGTGGAAACAGGAACTGTTGATGAGCAAAACCTGAACTCTGAAGGTGGAGAAGGGCAGATCCCCATAGCACCAACAAATTTGCCAAGCCCACCTCACACTAACTCGAAGACAATTGTAACGAACTTGGTCTATCAGATGGAAGCTCAGCAGAAGGAAGATGCTGAAGATGTTCAGCCCACCAGGATATGTCCCTATAGAAGGTACACCCGAGTCTGGAAGGATTGACACCACACTGCCAATGGATGGTAGTACTGAGCCGATAGGCCAAGGACAGAATCTACAACCACCACACCAATTTCCATCATCATCTGCCTATCAAGGAATCTATCCGTACCCACCACCATGGTATGGAATGAATGCACAGGGGCAGAATGACCTAAGCCGAGCAGTGGATAGGTTCTTAAAATTGAAACCCCCTACTTTCACAGGGAAACCAGGGAAACCACTATGGCTTGCACAGTGGGTTGCTGAAATAGAGAAGAACTTCCGTCTGATGACTTGTACAGAGGATGAGAAGGTGTTGTTTGCCACGCACATGCTCAAGGAAGATGCAAATGCCTGGTGGAATTCTACCCGGTCATACTTAGAGGTAAAGTACACTCAGATCAATTGGGAAATATTTAAGGGAGCCTTCTTTGATAACTACTTTCCAAAGAGCTTCCGTGATCAAATGGAGAAGGAATTCTTAAACCTGCAACAATCCCAGTCGACTGTTGATGCTTACCAGCAGAGATATGAAGAGATGTTCTTCTTCGCTCCGACAAGCATGAAAGAAGAAGAAACCAAGACCCGTAGGTTCACCATGGGATTGTAAAGAAGTATCCGAGAGCACGTCTTGGTTTGGAGAAGAAAATATATAATGAGGCTGTACAGATTGCTAGGGTAATTGAATCCAGCCAAAGAAACAACTTCTTTGCTCAAAACAGGGGACTGAAGAGGCCTGCTACTGAGACTTCAGGTGGAGGCAATACCAGACTATTTTGGCCTTACAAGGCTCAATCTGTTGTGGTGCCTGCAAGGAACACTACTGCACCACCACCATCACAATTAGCTGGACAGAACCCAAATGTCAAATGCTTCAACTGTCAGCAAATTGGGTCATTATGCAAAGACCTGTACTCTACCCAAGAAGCAACTGCCACAGCAAGGAAAGGTATTTGCAGTCACCACTGAGGAGGCAGCCGCATCACCTGATGTGGTTACGGATATGATTACATTCTTTACTTTTTGGCTTACTATTTGTTGTGTGTGAGCATGTATAACTAAGGGATAATTAAAATTTCAGGGACTGTGAATATAGCTGGTGTACCTGCCAGAGTACTCTTTTACTCTGGGGCCACGCACTCCTTCGTTTCTATTTCTTTTGGGAAGCGAATGGAATTACATGTCAAGTATTTAAACCCAAGCTTGATAGTTCGCTCTCCATTACTATGGGCCGTGTACAGTTAGTATTGAGGGCCGAAATCTAAAAGCAAATCTGGTTCAACTTGAGATGGCAGACTTTGACGTCATCTTGGAAATAGATTGGCTAGGCCATCATTCAGCTAGCTTATTATGTGGTAAAAGAAAACTTGTGCTTAAAGATGAGAAGGAAAAGAGTTTAGCTTCACTAGGACCAAGTTACCTAGGAAGCTGAAGCTGATCTTCTCCGCCCTAAAAGCTAAGAGATAGTTAGAGAAGGGAGGAGTGGGGTACTTAGTGTCTGTGGTCGACATAACTGCTGAGGTGCTAAAGATGGAAGATCTAGATGTGGTACGAGAGTTTTCAGATGTATTTCCAGAAGATCTACCAGGTCTACCTCCAGACAGGGCTACAGAGTTCGTGATAGACCTTATGCCAGCCGATGTCTAAGGCACCATATAGGATGACCCCTACCGAATTAAAAGAGTTGAAGACCCAATACAAGAATTACTAGATAAGGATTTCATACGACCAAGCATATCGCCATGGGGAGCACCTGTAATGTTCGTCAAGAAGAAGGACGGTAGCGTACGACTATGTATCGACTACCGAGAGTTGAACAAGTTAACTATTAAGAACCAATACCCTTTGCCTAGGATCGATGATCTGTTTGACCAGTTACAGGGTGCAAAGGTTTTCTCAAAGATTGATCTTTGATCAGGGTATCACCAATTGAAGATCAAGGCAACGGATATTCCGAAGACTGCTTTCAGGACAAGCTATGGACATTATGAGTTCCTTGTAATGTCATTCGGGTTGACTAACGCTCCAGCGTCGTTCATGCAACTGATGAACCAAGTGTTTTATGACATGTTGGACACTTCGGTCATCATATTCATTGACGACATATTGGTCTACTCACAATATAGGGAGACTCATGCAACACATTTGAGAGAAGCCCTACAACCGATGAGAAGAGAGAAACTTTAGGCCAAGTCCAAGAAGTGTAAATTTTGGCTGAAAGAAGTGGCCTTCTTGGGTCACGTAGTATCTGCAAACGGATCAAGGTAGATCCAAGCAAGATCACAGCTATAGTAGGATGGGATGCACCGAAATCAGTTGCGGAGATTCGTAGTTTCATTGGATTGGCTGGTTACTATAGAAGATTTGTGGAAGACTACTCAAGGATCGTCGTTCCACTTACTAGACTAACAAAGAAAGGGGAAAAGTTCATATGGACAGATGAGTGTGAGAAGTGCTTTCAGACTTTGAAGTCAAGACTAGTCTCTGCACCTATCTTGACCATCCCAGCACCAGGCTTGCCGTTTACCCTATATACGGATGCCTCAGGGTTGGGTCTTGGATGTGTGTTGATGCCAGGAGAACAGGTGATTGCCTACGCATCAAGACAGTTGAAAGAGCACGAGAAGAACTATCCTACGCATGATCTGGAGTTAGCAGCGGTTATTCACACAATCAAGACTTGGAGATACTACCTTTACGGTGAAAAGTTTCAGATTAAGTCGGATCACAAGAGCTTAACTTACCTTTTCACTCAGAAGGACCTAAATATGAGACAGAGGAGATGGATGGAACTATTAAAAGATTATGATTGTGAAATCCAGTACCATCCGGGTAAGGCAAACGTTGTGACTGATGCCTTAAGCAGAAAGTGGGCATTGAAGCCTGAGGTAGGACCTAGTACAAATGCTACATTGTGTGCTACAGCCTCAAGCTCAATAGAGAATGATGAAGAGTATATATTAGAAACTACAGGAGATCCAGTGGAACAGGGCTTACTTCATAAGTTCACGTTGATGTTCGTAGCCTTGAAAATCTCATCCGATCTAATAGATGCGGTCAAAGTAGAAATCCTACAGGATCCACACCTTAAGACTGTTCAAGAAGATCTAGAGAAGGGTAAAAGCAATCCTGACTTTACCTTGGATTCAGACAAGGTACTCAGGTATCATAGACAATTATGTATACCTGAAAGTGAGAACTCAAATATCGAAGATCGAGTTATGACAGAAGGTCATTACACCCCATATTCGGTACATCCACCCCATATTCGGTACATCTAGGAAGCACCAAGATGTACCATATTTTAAGAAGATTATATTGGTGGAGGGGTATGAAAGAGGATGTAGCTCAATTCGTATTCCAATGTTTGAATTGCCAGCAAGTTAAAGCAGAAAGGCAGAGACCCACAGGTTTGTTACAACCACTACCGGAGTCAGCATGGAAGTGGGATTGTATCACAATGGATTTCGTCACTGGCCTACCCTTGACACCAAGGTCAGTGGATGCAGTATGGGTTATAGTCGATCGACTTACTAAGACAGCTCGATTCATCGCTGTCAGAGCTCAGTATACCATGGAGAAGCTGGCCAAGCTATATGTGGATAATATAGTCAGACTTCATGGCGTCCCAGAAAGTATAGTATCTGACAGAGATCCCCATTTTACATCAAAGTTCTGGGAAGGATTACAGAAAGTTATGGGAACCAAGTTGAAGTTTAGTACAGATTTTCACCCTCAGACGGACGGACAGTCAGAAGAACTATTCAAATTTTAGAAGATATGCTCCGAGCGTGTGCTCTAGATTTCAAAGGAGCTTGGGACGAGAAGCTATCACTCATCGAGTTTGCTTATAACAACAGTTACCAGGCTACGATCCAAATGGCTCCATATGAGGCACTCTATGGGAAGAAATGTCGTACACCTCTGTTATGGAATGAGGTGGGAAAGACAAGGATTGTAGGATCGAAGTTCGTCGGAGAAACTTGTCGAGTGATTGATCAAATCAAGGAAAGAGTGAAGACAGCTCAAGTTCGACAAAAGCACTATGCAGATAACCAACATCACATGGTATTCTTGAAGATATCACCTGTGCGAGGTTTGACACAGTTTGGTAAGAAGGGTAAGCTATGCCCCAGATACGTGGGACCATATGAGATTTTGACCAGACGTGGCAATGTGGCATATCAACTGGCTCTAGCACCATCCATGTCAAGCGTTCATGATGTGTTCCATATTTCTTTATTGAAGAAGTATGTCAGGGATCCATCGCACATCTTGACAGCAGACCCACCAGACTTGACAGAGGACTTGACTTTTGAAATAGTACCTGTGATGCTCACAAGCCGAAAGGTACAACATCTCCGAAGCAAGGATATCCATTATGTAAAAGTGCATTGGAAGAGCCAATATGTAGAAGAAATTATTTGGGCGAGGCGAAAGGAATACCCTAACCTTTTTTACGACCAAGGTACGTTCAAATTTTGAGGCCGAAATTTCTTTTAAGGGTGGGGGAGCTGTGAAACCTACATGCAAATTTCGGGGACAAAATTTCTTTTAAGGGTGGGGGAGTTGTAAGACCCGCACTCCATGAACCCGATCTAAACCATTAATTCATGCCGTAATAGGTCTTCCAATCATCATCGGACTAGACGGGACGAGCGAATGACAACCAGGTATGAAATCAGACCAATCGGACCAATTCAGGTATGAAAAGTTAGATATCGGTCGATGGTACCAGTCTTGGTACCGATCGATGGTCGACCGGTATAGCCTGTGCAGCATGGATCCGAAATGGATCTCTGTGGGTCCCACTTTCTAAATTTCAAATCGAAGGATTTTTCTAATGTTAGGAGAATTCCTAAACCTAACTCTAGCCTATATAACGACCCTTAAACCTCCTAAAACCTCTTCCATTGATTCTCACAAACCCTAGAGAGGAGAAAAAGTCTGAAGAAGGAGAAGAAGCTAGGAAGGAGACGGAAGAGCCACCATTGCCCGAGCCACCATTGCCGTTCGACGAAGAACACATTATCGCAAGTCAACGGTAAGTGCCTAAACCTTCCTCTACATTAAGTATTCTAGGATGGTTAGTTATGATTGGATCAATACCATGCAAAGTAGGTATTGATCTAAACCCTATTTTGTCAACAAACCCTAATCTAGTCGTAAACCCTAGATTCAAGTTCTAGGTTGAAAATCATTGAAACTAGGACTTGAATCGAGTTGGAAATAACTCTAACTTAGTATTCAGACCTAGAATGTGTAGGAGAAACCCTAGGATCAATAGGGGATGACCGACGGAATGCGATAACCAAGCGTATGGTTTTCCGGAGACATACCGATCGACCATACCGGTTGCACTCTATGCGGCCGGTACTGCAACCGGTACCTCCTGGGGACTAGTCTGTGGGGACCGGTCGACCATACCGGTCGTAGATTTCCCCACAGTGCCACGATCGGTACTACGATCGGTATACTCTGTGAGGAGTGTTTGTAATCCCGTTGGTTTTTCGACCAACGTAAACCCTAAGAGAACTATTCTAACTAAACCCTAATATCGTGTAGGACCTTGTGATAGCAAGTTTGAACCTTGTGTTACGGAGCAAGATATCAATTAAGCGTCAGGTAAGGGAATCGGACCTAAACCCTAATAATTTAATAAATAGTAAATCGTTGCTAATAACCATGATTCTATGGTATGATGTTTGTGCATACTCGTATGTCATCTTTTACTTTCAGTTATTATTATTGTTTATGGATACTCGCTATGCTAGGATGTGACATTTAGGCATGTGATTATTTTCGTTGTTGTGTGGAATGGGAAGGATTGGAGGTCTGGGATCATTCCTCCCACTAGCACCGTTCGTATCGTTCTGTCTTAGCATGCTTGGTGCGAGTAGGGTATCAGGGGGAGGAAGTAGCACTGTGGTCTCCAGCCTGGCCACTAGACTCTAGCTCTATCTCTATGCCATAGGGAGCTGTGCTGGGACAGGGCCTACTGTGATGACATATAGGATTGGTTAGTTGCGAGCCCAATTTGCAAGCCCTCGCCAATAGGGGCTTATGTGTTGGTATGGGTAGAGTATCAGGGGAGGTGTTGGCAATGTTTGATCTGGACGCCTTAGCTCTATCTCTATTCCACGGTGGGTGCATGTGGGACGACAGTGGTGTTTGATCCATTGGGCGGCTTCACACACTTGTGTATAAAGGTGCGGTGGTCGCCAATCCTTTCTATAGCACATTGCAAACTTAAAACCAGACCATGATGTGAATGTTACTCATGCATATGTTTGTTGCATTGTCTGATTGTCTTACTGAGCTAAGTTGTGAGCTCACCCTTGTGTATACACTATTTTTAGATGTTGATGCAGGTTATATGGTGGATGATTACATGAATGCTCCAGCGTACAGAGGCGTGGCTACTTTAGACGTGCAAGCAGGAGAGGACGAGCATGACGCTTCATGCGAATGCCCTTTCTACGTGTACCTCTAAGGTGTTGAATTGATTTATTTTATTTCTTTTATTTTTGGTTGGATACATTGATGTAAGGATATTTAATTATGTCTCGGTATTTGAATAATTAGATATTTTATTTAAATTTATCAATAAATTACTCAGTTCAATTAATTTAAGACTTTCGTTATATTTATTATATTTTGATTGTGGTTATGTGAAATGATTTGTATGAGTGGACACTGTAATACCCGCACGCCACGAACCCGGTCTAACCTTATATTTCGTGTCGTGACCAGTCTACATATCATGGTGAAGCCAAGTGGACCAAGTGTGTGGAGAAAACCAAGACCCAATATGAAATTGTACTAAAAAAACAGTCAATATGAGGGTGGGGTCGCATGCCCAAACAGGCGGGGTCGACCCCCACCTCAAAAGAAGTCCAACCCTAACTTTTGGTCAGGGGGGGTCACAGGGGTCTCGGATTGTCCGACCCCCCCATCGACCCCCGGAAAATAGCAAAAAACAGCACGAACCGAAAATTAGGAAACTTTCCTAATTTCGAATGGAACCTTTCCTAAACTGAATGGGACATATTTTGGGAGGTTTTTATCTATAAATAGGACGTCCCTAAGCCTCTTTCACTCCTTTTAGAACCCTAATTGAAATTGAGAGAAAGAGAAGAGAAGGAAGAGAAGAAGAGAAGGAAAACTTGAAGAAAAGGCTAAGGAAGAAGAAGAAGTTCAGAGATATCTTTGAAACTCAGACTATAAAAGGTATGAACCTCAATCCCTATCTGAATTGAAAGCTTAGAATAGATTATGATGAAGTTAGGTTAGGAGAAACCCTAATACCATCCATCCATGGATGAATTCCAATGGAAATCATGGAAAACTATGAAAAGTGAGTAATTTGGAGTTTTGAGCCATAGAACAATCATCGAATGGACTATAAAAGTAAGCCAAAGGACCCAAACATGAAAGAATGAACTGTAGAATAAAAATCTCGACTCAACCCACGGGGGGTCGCACGTGGGGTCGATTGGAAATCGACCCTACCAGACCATAGGATCGACCCCCAGTATTCGGGAATTCCAGAATAGGGGTGGTCCCACCCAGGGTCGATGGAACATCCGACCCTGGCATCGACCCTACCCTGGGGGTCGATGTAGACTGCTACCCTACCTGCGACCCGTGCTTAAAAACAAGCCTAAAATTGTTGGAATGACTTCTAACTAAAATTTATCGACTTGTTAGGTTTTCCTATTGATATAAAAGTGATTCTTAAAGCTTGAAAGAGGATCTACACTCAAGCAAAGGTGAGGGAACAAGACCTAAACTAATTGGCTAATAATAAATTATTTTTATTTCTTGAGTCCAATGCCATGACTGATTCTATGCGTGTATGCTTGTATGTGCATTCAATATGTCATCCAATATTCCTTCTATTATTGTTCATGCATATTTAATTCTATTTATTTATAACATGATGATGATGATGATGCTAGGAATAGGCATGTGAATGTATGTGTGTGGTTAGTGTATATGGTGCGGGTAGGGGATGGTATCAATCGGTACAGCCATGCCGTTTTCATGGGGTGTATATTGTGCCATGGTTATACTAAAGTCATGTCCACTGACATCGTCGTATCGCCATTACCTTAGCAGAACTATTACGTCGTAGGGTATCACGGGAGGTGGTCTCGGACCATGTAGTCTTCAACTCTGCCGGGGGCCTTAGCTCTATCTCTATGGATGTATTGAGGGATGCTGGGGTGAGGCCTTGGATACACTATTTGACATTAGGATTGGTTAGTTGCGAGCCCAGTTTGTAATCCCTCGCCAGCAGGGGCTTACGTGTTGGTATGGGCAACCTGTACAGCCATGCCATTTTCATGGGGTGTATATTGTCCATGGTGGGTGCATGTGGGACGACAGTGCTGATACTCATTGGGCGGATTCACACACTCGTGTATCGAGGTGAGGCAGCCACCGAACCTTTCTATAGCACATTGCAAACTTATATATCAGACCACAGATATGAATTGAATGCATGCATATGTTTGTTGCATTGTTTTATTTTTCTCACTGAGCTCAAGTTGGAGAGCTGACCCTCGTGCACGAAATTCTTTTTAGATTCTGATGTTGCAGGTATTACGGTTGAAGATTATGTTGACACGCCGACATATGAACATGTGGCGGCTATGATGAGCAAGCTATGGAGGACTGTTGTGATTCGTCAAGCTAGCGTTTCAACTATGGATACGCTTAGCGTTTAATTTTTGTATTTGGATATTGTAATATGTATTAAATTATGTTTTGGTTACTTGGAGATAACTAGAATATTAATTATTTATTATGACTAGACCTCAGTTCATTATCTGTAAGACTTCCGCTATTTACTTTATTACCTCTGATTAATGTGGAATGTGTTTTGGTTTAACAACGTGGGCATAGCCTATTCGAGATCCTGGTTAAACCGTTGGTATATTGACGGCTCATCACACCATTTTGGTTAGTCCAGAATTGGGGTGTGACAGACACGGTCTTATTGAGATCCTGGTGTGAACCATTGGTTCAGTGACGGTTCACTCACACTTTTGGTTCAGCCGGAGTTGGGGTGTGACAGAACCACTGGTATTTTATTTTACGAACAACAAATTTAGTGTAATTTATTACCACTAAAATTATACCTTCAGCACCGTTAATTTAGAATTTGGAGGCTATAAAACTACAATGGTTATTTATCTCACTCTAGGTTTTGACCATTTTTGTTTTGTTCCTATTTTTGGTAGTAAATTATAGTTGCTAACAATATATATGGATAAAAATCCTCTCATGCCCCTCATACTGGCATGAGGAAATCTAGTCGTTGTAGTTTATTGTGCACACATACCAATGTATTGGTATACACATAGTGGATGATGGCCACTGGATTCCCTCATGTCGGCCTAAGGATCATGAGAGGACTTGTATCCAATATATATTAGGGAAAATTACACATACTGTCACACCCCGATTTTTGGTCTAACAAAAGGTGCAGTCGAACCGTCAATGAACCAGCTCAACCTTCCCCAAATTTACAAAAAAAAAAACATGCTAATAATAACCAACCACCACATCCCAAATAACAAACCAAAAAATCAGAGTATTAATAAAATAGCAAAAGACTTTATTAAATGAAACTGAGTGTATCTAATGATAATTAAAATAATAACAACCTTGTTCAAACCATGGTATTAAAACATAACTAGTATAAATCCCATCATCCACAATCATTAGTATATAACTTCAGTGTTCCAAATAAAGAAAATAGAACAAGGTAATAGAACTATGGAGATCAGCAACACTCCGTCTAGCCAAAAACACAATTGTCACACTCGCATAGTTCACCATGTTCTTCGTCACCAGCTATCTAAGCCTCCAAGAGGACAAAATTGGACCATGGTATTAAGACATAACTGGTATAAATCCCACCATCCACAATCATCAGTATATAACTTCAGTGTTCCAAATAAAGAAAATAAAACAAGCTAATAAAACTATGGAGACCAGCAATACTTCGTCTAGCCGAAGGCACAATCGTCACACTCGCATAGTTTATCATGTCCTTCGTCACTAGCTACCTGAGCCTCCAAGCGGGAAAAATTGGAGATCACCAGAGCACTGCATGCCGTCTCTCGGAGGAAGTTGTAGGTCTGAATCACCTCTACTCTATTTCTGTTCTCCAATGAGAAGTAAATGACGAGGGTTTGGGTTGAGGGTTTAGGAAATCCATTTGGAATGAGGAGTAAAATTGAAACTTCAAGTTCCATTAAGGGTACAGATGGGATTTACTTAAAGGGTAGTTTTGTCTTTAAAATTTTTATTGTTACTTACATTAACATCTAACGGATTTGGTCTAATGGATTGGGTCTGTTTGTTACATCTTTTTGAAATTGGGGGTAGTACATGTAATTGTCAAATATTATTGGGTGGTACATGAAATGGGGTATACAAGTAATTTTTCCAATATATTTTTATACTATGGCATCTTTTTATACTATGGTTTAATTATATATACATATTAATATTATTATTTTGGTAAGGAGGGATGCCTCTACATATTTAAATACGTAGAGATGTATCTAATACCTTTTGGTATACAAACAAGTGCGTACCTACTCAAAGGATACATATAATATTACATATAATACCTTTCTGTATACAAAAGGTACCTCTATATAGAAAGGGGGTGATCCTAGCTAGTAATCCGTGAGACTTTTGGGAGATCACATCCAATCCATTTAATGGATACATCCTTTGATCATACCCCCATGGATAGGCACCATTTTTTCTATAAATAGGAAGGGTCTGCATTGCTTCAAGACACACTAAATTCAGATTGAACTCTCTCCCTCTCTCTCTCTCTCTCTCTCTCTCTCTCTCTCTCTCTCTCTCTCTCTCTCTCTCTCTCTCTCTCTCTCTCTCTCTCTCTCTCTCTCTCGTTGTCCCTTGTTTTTAAGAGTGTTAATTGCAACCGTCAGTTTTTTGACAAAGACCAGTTTTTTGAGTGTACATAACTCCAGGATCTGCTTTGGGACTGTTTGATCTTGGAGGTTGATTCACGGAGACTATTGCACTATAAGGGGTGAATACAACCTTAAGGATAGTGACCGGTGGCATTAATTAGCCCCATCGTTAATTATGTTTTGGTTCTTCAAATCCATAAGTAAATTTACGTTACATGTTTAAGAGTTTCTGTTATGTTTTAATGTTAGCATATCACATGTTTAGTATTTTTTTTTTCTTAAAATTATATCAAATTATATTTGACTACAGTAGTTTAATAAAAAGAATTTCAGGTTCGATCTGGTTTCAATTTTAGATTCAGTCCAATTCAGTTTCAGGAATTTATCGTATTGGTTTAATGTTCTCTTATCGGTCCATTATTGGTTCAATTTCGGTTTGCTATGTATATGTGGTAACAAATAGGCTTAATGGGTTATATTGAGCCCATTATTAAGATGGTTCAGTTGCAGGGTTAATTTCTTACATGTATATATATATATATATATATATATATATATATATATATATATATATATATATATATATATATATATATATATTTTGCTAATAGGTCAAGCAAATTGCATTAAAAAGAATAAAACTAATGAAAAATACAAACCACAAAATGGTCTATCCCACCTTCGGCATGGCAATCAGCAGGATCCGTTTTTGGTCTCTCAAAATAACAAATCTGTCTACATTCATTAGCAATTAAAAGATCAGGTTGCAGATACAAATCTGTAATGCTGACACTCAAAATCATCCCAAACTACATCACTAGCAACAAAGTTAGGATAGGTAATCCAAGTGCAAGAATTCAACTCCGTCGCTGCCCATTTGGCAAGTCCGTCTGCTATTACATTTGATTCTCTAAAGCAATGATTAATTCTAAGGGCTGAAAATTTATAATGAACTGCTTCCCATTCCTGCTGCCAATACCATGGTAACTTATTTCCCATCAAACATCCTCTGACAGATGCCGAGTCACATTCAACCCATAACCTGCAAATATTTTTTTGCACAGCTAGCTTTAGCCCTTTAATAGCTACCATAAACTCCACTTGATAATTAGATGCTTCCCCAATGAATTCAAAGAATGCAAACACAACTTTGCCAGTACAATCATGAAACACCCCTCTTGATCCTACATCACCTAGATTGCCTAAGGATCATCCATCTATGTTTAATTTCCACCTCCCTACAGGCGACTTCTTCCATAGCATAGGGAGTATCCTTGCCATCTTTACAGACATGGAAAGGAGAGAGTAGTGCAGCTTAATACGCAAATCAGCCAAAGATTTAACCACACAAGGCCTGGACAAGGTAACAAAATGAACACCTTTCCCAATTCTATACAGGACTAAACTTAAGCATGTCGTTTTCCCATCATAGCAGCACAAATTCCTCATTTTCCAAACATTTGAATAATGATAAGAAAGAGAGAGTACCACAACTCTTTAAGAGGCGCAACTCGTTTCTTAAATCTCCACCATTGAAGGAGGGAATCCGAGGATGAATGCTCAAACCAATTGAAACCAAAAGGTGTTAAAATAGAATTCCACACTTTATTTACAAATTCACATTTTAGAAAAAGATGGCTGAAAGTCTCTTCCTCTTTATGACAAAGATAACATCTTGACACAATGCTTACCTGCTTTCGACGGATAGCATCATCAGTAGACAGTTTACGCATACACCATCTCCAACCAAATATTGACTCATTTGCCGTGCTCCTTTTATTCCAAACAATAGAAGTCCAGCTTTTTCGGTCCTCATTTTTTTCTAAGAGCATTTCATGCAAAAGAGACAGATAAAAAACCCATCTATAGCCAGAGTCCATACCATTTTGTCATTACTTAATTGTACTAATGGAATATTCTTTGCCATGTCAAAATTTTCGTTCAGGATTAAAGAAGACACCTTCGAAAAATTCCATCTTCCTTAATAAATGAAAGTTGAAACTTTACCATTTAATGAATGAGGTTGCAAATCAAGAATAGCATGCTCTCCAATGAGGTCAATCATAGAAGATGAACCCAACCAATAGTTAGTCCAAAAATTAACGCATTTCCCATCTCCTACTAGCCAATGATAGTGCTTTGCAGTCCAGTCCCAGATTTTCTTTATACTTTGCCATACTGGTGAGGAATCCGATAAATTCCTTTGAGTACCATTTTGGTAAAAATACCATGCTCTCATAAAGCTAGCAAATAAAGAATCAGTGGCCTTGATATTCCATGCCATTTTAGATAATAATGCATCATTTACCTCACTTAACCTGCGAATACCCAGCCCCCCCTCCTTCACTGATTTACACACCAAATTCCAATTCACAATAGTATGCTTTCTCTGGTTTAAATCACTAGTCCATAAGAAGTTCCTCATCCATTACTCTGCTTGCTTAAGAATAAACAGAGGTCACTTGTAAACAGAGAATGATTGAACAAATGAACTAGATAACATAGACTTTACCAGCTCTACTCTTCCAGCTAATAAAAGTAAATGCCCATTCCATGCAAAAAAAAATTTCTTGAATTTGTCCAACAGAGGCATAAAGAAGCTAGTTTTAACTGTCCCTGAAAATAGGCTTGCCCCAAGATATTTAGTAGGAAAGTTTTCCTCAGTAAAACCAAGCTTCAACTGTCCCTGAAAATAGGCTTGCCCCAAGACATTTAGTAGGAAAGCTTTCCTCAGTAAAACCAAGGCTTCTCTTTATCTTCCTTTTCCTGACCAGAGAGACACCATTGAAAAAACATTTACTCTTGTTTTCATTGATAGTTTGACCCGAGCCAAGGGCATAACTATTAGGCATTTTTTTCAAGAACCTTGCCCCCTTGAGCTTAGCCTTCCTTTAGGTAAATGAGAATATCATCAACAAATAAAAGCAGAGTAGGAGTCTTTATGTGCCTGTAGTAAAGAGGGCTGATTTCATCCAAAGAAGCCATTTTCGTACATGTATATTTAATAAAAGGGAAAAATACCGTTTCCTCCCCTGTGGTTTACCCAAAGTACAATGCCCCTAAACATTTTAAAGAAGTATGAATATCTCGCCTACAAGGACTATTAAATTACAATTAAATCCACACATTAAGGTATATTCTGTTAAATACTGATGGTTTGTGGTCAATATTTTTGTAATGACCAAACTAACTCCATTCTAGGGTGACTATAGTAGAGGGGAGAAAAAACCCTAAGTTCGCTTTTCTTCTCTATTGTGGTGGCGATGAAGGTGGTGGTTGTAGAGGCAGTGGTGATGGAGGTGAAGGTTTATGGTTGAGGTTTGAGAGTGAGT